>JAGSMP010000265.1:162500-667500 GCA_029286625.1 Parnassius orleans | reverse complement strand
TGCAAAACCCTCTGAGAAATATGAGGGGACCTGAACTTTAACTTGTAACTTTAACTTTAGTTAAATTTTTTTTACCATTGACTGTACATATAATAAGCATAATTATTATGAACCTCTCATTCGATTTATTATGCCAAAAAATTTGTTCCATTCCCGACGACGCGATCCAAAGTAACTTCATCGCCGCATATGAATCGAAGAGTGCATTGTTAGCAGCAGTCTGCCTGCAGTGGTGTAGTGTGCAGTGTGTGGTGTGTAGTGTGTGCGGTGAGGTGAGGTATGCGGTGTACCTGTGCGCGGTGTGCAGCGCGCGTGCGAGTGCACAGTCGAGCAGGCGGCAGTCTGCCTGCAGTGGTGTAGTGTGTAGTGTGTGCGGTGTGGTGAGGTATGCGGTGTACCTGTGCGCGGTGTGCAGCGCGCGTGCGAGTGCACAGTCGAGCAGGCGGCAGTCTGCCTGCAGTGGTGTAGTGTGTGGTGTGTAGTGTGTAGTGTGTGCGGTGTGGTGAGGTATGCGGTGTACCTGTGCGCGGTGTGCAGCGCGCGTGCGAGTGCACAGTCGAGCAGGCGGCAGTCTGCCTGCAGTGGTGTAGTGTGTGGTGTGTAGTGTGTAGTGTGTGCGGTGTGGTGAGGTATGCGGTGTACCTGTGCGCGGTGTGCAGCGCGCGTGCGAGTGCACAGTCGAGCAGGCGGCAGTCCGCCTGCAGGCGGCGGCAGCGCGCCCGCCACCACGCGCACCGCGCCCCGCACACACCACCCTCTGCACCGTCCCCACCATCTGCAACCACACCACCACCCCATCAACACATACATACCCATCTCGACCAAACTCTTTTAAAATACTATCTTCAGTGGCGAAAAAAATGTTGATGGAAATATTAAGCGTCTACTTATGACACCATTATAGATATCAATAAAATAATTTACTATGTTTTATCTAATCAAGCTTATGGTCAATCGAAGTCTGGAAATAGTAAAAATAATAAATATGGAAGAATCTTACTTCATTTAAAACTAAATTGACTAGTTGTTGTTGTTATAAAGACACAGTTATAGACTAGTATAAATGTCTTATGCCATGCAGCCTAGTCTGATGTGTGTTAATCGGTTAATCCTACTTACAGTAGTAAAAGAAATTATAGCGTAGCTCCTATTTGGAGAAAGAAAACCACCTTTGCGAAACTTCAATATGACAAATAATCAGAACAATCAGATTAATAAAATATTGCAAATATATCCATTAAAGAAATACGACTGTAAGAAAAATAATGCAGTGCCTATAGTGAATCAAACTGAAGCTTTATTAGAATGTATCCTATAAACACATACACAGTCTTTTCTCTCACACATACACACACATACACACACGCACGCACACACGCACACGCACGCACGCACGCACACACGCGCACACGCACGCACGCATACGCATACACGCACGCACGCACACGCATACACGCACACACGCACGCACGCACCCACACATACACACGCACGCACACCCACCCACACACACACACACGCGCACCCACGCGTACACACACACACGCACACACGCGGTACACTGTTACAATGCACATATTTCTGTTTCTGTCTTTAACTTTTTTAATGTTGGTATACAGATTCGACAAGCGCATAAGCAGCCATCTCAATACAGTTGTCATTGCCATAGGTTGTACCGCGTTGGAGGGTTATCGAACAAAAATCGAATTTGGGTGATAAAACGTGAAAAAATCAAGTTAAAATTTTCTATTTTTTTCTCCGAAGTTTTGCATTAAGATAAGTGATTGTTATTTTCCTCTGTTTATTGTATATTTAGCGTCAAATTATTGTTACATAATTTTTTGTAAATATAATAACCTAAAAGGCTCATTTGAATTTATTTTTCTGATTGCTTCGCCTGGGGCGCTATGTTACGGGGCACTGTATGACATTGTAACAATGAGCACTAATGAGCTAATTCTTGTTCTTTTGTAGGTCTATTAGAAAATGGTGCGAAATCGTAAGAGAAAGACGGATTACGGACTCCATACTAAAAATGATATGAGAGAAGCAATTCTGAGTGGGTGGGATGAGTCTTCGAAAGCCAGCAAATGAAAAACATGTGAATTTCATGACATTGCAAAGATATGTAAGAAAGAAGAAAGAATCTTCAGAACAAGAAGCCGGACAATTGCCACTTATTCCAAATTATGCTAATAGAGCCGTATTCAGTGCCAATGCAGAAAACGTATTGAAGGAATATTTAATAAACTGTTCTAAGATTTGCTACGGTCTAGATACGGTTGAGAGCAGAAAACTTGCTTTCGAGATGGCTGTTTGCCACAATTTGAAGATTCCAAAAAAAAATAAGAGAAAACCGGAACTTTGCAGCTTAACGCGCGAAACATCATTCAATTACCATAACGTGAATATATTCTTCAGCAATTTGGAAGATCTTATGCGGCGATGCACTAGTTTCGCAGACGGTAGCAAAGTTTACGGTTTGAATGAAACTGGAACAACTACTGTCCAAAAACCTAAAAAAAATATTGCAGCAAAGGAAGCCAAACGGCTGAATAAAGTAACGAGCGCTGAAAGAGGAACACTGGTTACTACGTGTTGTGCATTATCTGCAACGGGATCATCACTACCTCCGGCAATGGTGTTCCCCAGAAAACAATTACCGACATTGATTGTTTTCTATTATTTTAATGTTGTAACATTGTGCCCCTTACCTTGTAACTGAGTACCACAGATGCGGGGCTCATTGTTACAATCGACTGATCTCATTAAAATGCCATTTTAAGTAGGTTGTTGCTTATAATAGTTAAGTTTAAATAATTATAAGTAAGGAGAGACTATTAAAGTGTATATCCATGCCAGTTAAAAGTCAACTTTTTTAAATTAATATTTTCGTCATTACATCAGTTTATTTTCGTCACTCAGTCTCGCGTCATTCGTTGATGCGTTCGGTGTTTTGAAATGTAGTAGATCGTATTAAATCAAGACAATGACGTCGACAGTCGTTAAATTTAATAGTTGTGATATAGTTATTTGTGAGATCCTAGCGTTCATACAAAATCAAGTAGATGTAATGTGTGACGAAAGCATTATTCGTCTATGTTTAACAGCGTTTAGTGCTGAGGATATTGTGGCTGCTAAGAACTTATTGTATCAATCAGTGCGAACTAAAGAAAAGAAAAAGTAAGAAAAGGTAAAGCGGAGTAAAAACACAACGGGACTTGGAAGATATTATTCACTCATTAAATGTACTGAATCAGAGCACATACCTATTTTGTGGCTAAGGAGCTTCGAAAACTACCGGTTACATTTGATCATATAGACGTGACAAGGCTACTACTAAAGGATATAATTATTCTTAAGGATCAAGTCCAAGAGCTAAGAGAACAATGTGTGACGGCTAAAGAACTAAAGGAGCTAAAATCGAAGTATAATTTACGACAAGCATCACTGATTAACAACATTGAACCCGAAAACTCTATTATTTATTTATTTGATATATTTGCTTAAAACATGGACAGATAAAGATACTACAGTTTTTAAAGCACGACATGTTTTGCTATGTGATTGTAAATAGCATACAAATTTACATAAATAGCACATACAAATGAATTTTTCTAATCAGAACACAGAACAATTAGACTAAAACAATTAAAATCATAAATAAATAAAGATAGTTAATTCATTAAAAAAATTACATTTAACAAATAGGTCTCTGATGTCATAAAATTGATTTTCATTGAGATAAGTCAATAATTTTTTCTAAATACTCGTAAATAATTATTATGCGATTTGATGTCATTTGGTATTTTATTATAAATTCGAATACACATGGTTAAACAGCTTTTACTACATTTCTTTGATCGCGGTACATATGTTTATGTACGAAATTACAAACTTCGTAGATATAGAGATGGTAGTGGCAACAAACCTAGGCTCCTAAATATCGGTTTGCAGGACTTATCCGGTGCGATTCCACCAATAGCTCTAATGCATTTCTTTTGTGCAGTAAATAATCTTTGTTTATCTGTACCATTGCCCCATATTACGACACCATAACGTAGTAAAGATTCTATATATGCGTGATACGTTACACAGCAGTTTTTTGTCTGTAACATTTTTACTTTATTAAGTGCATAAACAAATTGGTTAATTCTACTGCATAGGTGATGTATGTGACCTTTCCAGCTTAAATCTTGATCGATTATTACTCCTAGGAATTTAGTTTGCGTTACTTCTTTTAATTTGTCGATGTTAAGATTAAAATTGTATTTTGTGTGTTTTGATTTATTAAATTGAATATAAGTTGACTTGTTAAATTAATTTTTAAATTGTTTCTGTCTAACCATTTAATAATTTTATCAATTGTGTTGTTAATGTTAATTTCATGATTACGTATTGAATTATTTTGTTTCTTATCAGTGCTTACAATTATTGAAATATCGTCCGCGAATAAAATACATTTATGATTAGTGACTAGAGTTATATTATTTATATATAGAAGAAACAATATTGGACCCATTACGCTACCTTGAGGAATGCCGTGTTTGTTCTCTTTGTAAGAACATGAGAAGGACAATATTTCATCTCCTACAATCTTTTTATAACGAAACATTGTCTACGGTTAGATAAGTAGGAAGATATCCATTTAAGTGGAAGTCCCTGACACCGAACATTTCAACTTTCGTAATAATATGCGGTGCGCAACGAGATCGAAGGCTTTTGATAAATCTAAATCTATGTTAGTACTAATAGAGGCGGTTTTCGTAACTTATTACATTATGACAATTATGAGGGTAGCAGTGGACCATTTGGCATTTTGAATCTAACGAAATGTAAAACAACTCCGGAGCGGGCACAAATATCTGATAATAATATGACCTCATTTACTCGAAACGAATCACAATGCCATATACTGTGCTCACTCACTATCACCAGTCACCCGAGACACAGCCCGATAAGAGACCGGCTACTACTATTGCCTGCACACAGCTATCACACGAGAATAATGACGAATTGATGAATGGGACCAGTGAGCGAGATCGGGAAGCGTTTCACAGGTGTGAAAAAATCGATGCGATTGTGCACTACGTCTGTATCCCCCACCTATGAATCAGACAGCAGGTACGCAGTCCCGTATATCAACAAACGCGGCAGTTACGATGAATCATAATGAGCGTAAATCATTTGCACAAGTAGCTAGAGCGGGCGGCGCTTTAAATACTCTAAAGATGAAAACTGGATAGAGGCGCAGAGAAGAAAGCGTAAAAACCAATTTATAAGTACACAGGGACAATCACGAGATCCTTCTGGTAAGTTTAAGGCAGCGGACATAAAAATACCATTGGTTATAAACAACGTAGATAAAGGAGTTATGCAGTCTGGAAATAGCCTTAATACCTGTTGATCCCAAATTGTCCTGCCTAAGCTGATATTAGATTACTATTAGATATTAGATAATTGCAAGTAGCCATAATTTTACAATAACATGTTGACCACAATTGTGCCGATTAAGCTTTTGATATTGGATTACTGAAAACATGTTATGAAGTGTAACGTTACAGAAGACGCTGATCCCACTATATAATTGTTATTGCTGGTCAAACCAAGGCGTCATAATTTCAGTCAACAGACTTGTTTTGACCATCCTATAAAAGCCCTTGCATTTAGAATAAGATTCATTATACAACATGCATGGTGACTTTAATTTAACACATATACGTTTTCACATTTTCGTTTCATGAAGAAATTATATTTCCATTAAACGTTATTATTTACGGATTTATTTAAAATTTTAGAAAATAGCATCTTAGAGCAACCTGTATTTAAGGAACTGTCGCGCAGCGGTCATTTGCCGGGGTCACGGATCATAACAACGCATCATTGAAATTAAAACAAATAAGCAATACTATAGAAGGAAAGAGACATCCCTTTGTCAGCGAGCGGGCGGCGCAGGCGACGCGCACCCTCCCACCCCGCCGCACCGAAATCGAATTCTTTTGTTGCTTTTCTAGTGCTAGCCGAACCTGTATCCTTGACACACTTCTTCACAGTAGTGCGCATAATTACGTCGACTAATATTTTTGTGAACTTTTCCGCGAAAAAGGCGCTTACCTATTGTTTTATTTATTATTATTTGTGTAATTGTGATAGTAATTAGATTATGGTACTGCGATAAAGACGCTTGGTTTTGTTTTCGTTTTCTTATCTAGTAGGTACGTTTACATCTCTTGCGATACGAACGCTTACGGGCACCAGCACCCTGGAGAATCCTCGCTGAGCATCCACGACCATGCTACTCCACTCCTGAGCGTGGGTGCTCAGGCTGGCAATATTCCGCTCAAAACAATAACTGCTCGGAGCAAACTGAGCAACAAGACCAAGGCGACCCCTGCCACGCTATCCGTGAATTTCTGCAACATCAGGGGACTTCACTCGAACCTAAACGCCGTCCACTACCATCTCGAGACGGTGAAGCAGCCTTGCTCCTTCTGACCGAGACACAGGTGTCCTCTCCAGCTGATAATTCGTATCTCTCCTACCCGGGGTACAAATTGGACACTCCTTTGTGCCTCGGGCTGGAGTTGCGTATACGTCAGAAGACATCTGTTCTCGACGCCTCGGCAGTGTTGAAGGTTCGGACCTGTCCATCCTTTGGCTACGCGTAGATGGCGACGACCATCCGCGCGTCTACGGGTGCCTGTATAGGTCCCATAGCGGTAATGCCGAAACACCGACTCATCGACCACGTCAAATGGCTACAGATTCCTTGCTACAACAGATCCCATCCGCAGAGATCGTGATCCTTGGCGATTTTAACGCCCACCACGCCGAATGGCTCGTTTCACGTTTAACCGATCATGCGGGAGATCTGTTTATGACTTTACCTTGGCATATGGTCTGACACAACTGGATTACTTCGCCTACGCGGATTCCAGATGTGAAGGATCATGCCTTCCTATTGGACCTTCTGCTGACATCTCATCCGGACGGATATCAGGTTTCCATCGATGCCCCTCTCGGCTCTTCGGACCATTGTCTGATCTGGGTGGTGCCACTCACGTTCCCCTCGCGGTTGCGTTCTGCAGGTTGCCGCCGTGTTTGGCGTACAGGTCAGCGGATTGGGACGGAATGCGGTATATCTTTGCATCCTACCCATGGGGGCGGGTTTGCTTCTCGCTGGATGATCCCAGCGCTGTGGCTGACTCTGTCACTGATGTGGTGCTACAGGGAATGGAACTATTTATTCCATCATCTGTGGTACCCATCAGAGGCAGATCTCAGCCATGGTTTGGTCGCTCCTGTAAAACTGCATTACGCAGTAAGCAGGGGTGTTATTAGTCCTGGGCTGAGGCTTCAGCAACTCGGGATGTAAACACCAGCATGCTTAAAAGAAGTATAACTTCGTCTCCAGGTCCTTCAAAGAGTTGTGCAAAGGCAAAGTCAGAGTACATAGGCAGAATTGGCGAGAAACTAGTTCGCCTTCCTTCAGAACCCGTGCATTCTGGTCTCTCGCCAAGGCTGTGACTGTGTGGCTGTGGCTGTGACTCACTGGCCCACGCCGCAAAAGCCGACCTTTGGGCTCCGCACGCGTCCAACTCGACTCTTGATGACGGGGAACACACCGCCGGCCATCCCGCAGTGTGAGTGCTCCATGCCGGATGTGCGGTTCTCACGGCGCTCGGTTTCATAAAGCACTCCTCTCCCTGGACATCCACAAGTCAGTGGGCTGACGGAATCCCCAATTGTGCTGAGGACGTGTGCTCCCGAGTTGGCACCGGTTCTAACGCGCATTTTCCGGTACTCCTACTCCATAGGCGTAGTCGAAATCATGGAAGACAGCTTTTGTCCAACCGATCCCTAAAACAGGCGACCGCTCAGACCCGTCAACTACAGGCCTATCGCCATCACCCCTTGTTCTCCAAAATAATGGAGTCCGTTATAAACTGCCATGTGCGGTACCTTGAGGATCACCAGTTGATTAGTGACCGCCAATACGGTTTTCGTCGGGGTCGATCAGCTGGTGATCTTCTTGTCTACCTGACTCATAGATGGGCGGAGGCAGTAGAGTCCAGGGGAGGCATTGGCCGTTGGTTTGGACATTGCGAAGGCTTTCGATCGGGTTTGGCACAGCGCTTCTTTCAAGCTCCTTCCTATGGGCTTCGAGAATTGTGCAATTGGATCACCAGCTTTCTTGCAGATCGGGCCAAGCCAGCTAGGTAAGTAATTTCATGAATGAATTTTTAGAAGGGTGATCCCAATTTTAGTTACTTTTTTATTATTTAGTTTGTTTGAAATTTTTTTTTTTCAATTTACGAGTTATTTTAACCTATCAAAATTAATATGATTAATGGGCACTAGCTAGCCCTCCCCGTGTGTTAAATTAAAGTCACCATTGTAGCGGCAACGTTGTAGTTCTCATCGTAGTAATGTAATCACGTAGTTAAGGAAGTCAGTATTGCACTGAATTAGTTTTAATACATTATTGTAATGTAATAGTTAATAAAAGTCGTCAAGACATATTTGTAGTTTTTAAAAAGCTTCAGCACCGCTCCCGAAACTTAACTGGCGCAGCCGGTAGGATATCCGCGATCATAGCAGAATTCAAGTACACTAAAATCAGTCTTGTTCACGGTACTGGGTATCCTCGAACTAAATATCTTGTACGTGGTAGAGCCATGCTGCAGCTATATTAGTAGTATAGTTGTAGCACGAATGGGTCGGCTCGACCGGGAAGGACCACGCTCTCACAGAATACCAGCGTGAAATAGCAGCTTAACACTGTTGTGTTTCGTATGGTGAGTGTAGAGAACCGGAGACCCTTTTACTGGAAACAGGCATTCCATCTTAGTCCTCACGGGTGACAACGCATCTGCATTTTATTCGTAATCAAGGATAGATGTAAATGTCTATGGGTCACAGCAACCACTCCATCAGGTGGACTGTGTGCTCGTTTGTCACCCTATCCTATAAAAAAAATGTTAATTCGGGCACTGAAGAAACCTTCCAGTTCAGACAATAACAGCTCTATGGATAGACGTGGGAGCGAAGGAACTGTAAGTAAACCTTTTTACTATCCTGTCTCATCCTAGTTATTTCCTGTGGTTGTTTCTTTATGGCTCTATGTCGTAACTTTTGAACTAAAATCGTTGAAAGTTATTTGACTTCTGCACAAAACTTGGCAGTTATTTATTAAGTAAATATTATTATAAAGAAAAATAAAGTGGATTAAATAAAAAATAAAGTACGGTGGATTGAAAAGTACTCAGCCTAACCAAGAAAATAAACACATACTAAATCAGTAATATTTTTATTTTTCTACATAATCACCATCAAGTTCAATACACTTTTGCCACCTCCTTCCAAGCATTTAGACCGTTGAAAAAATGATTCTTCCTTAGAGTCAAAATATGCGTCTACAGCTGCTTTGACCTCGTCGTTTGTCGAAAATCTTTGACCTCCCAAGTGCTTTTTAGGTTAGGGAACAGAAAGAAGTCTGATGGTGCCAGATCAGGTGAATACGGCGGATGCGGTAACAGTTCAAAGCCACAGTTGTGAATTTCAGCCATTGACTGTACTGACGTGTGAACACGGGCGTTATCTTGATGAAACAGGACTTTTCTTCTGAGCATTCCTCGACGTTTTCTTTTATTTCCTCTCGTAAACGACGTAGTAAGGTGCAGTAGTAATCAGAGTTTATAGTCTGACCCCTTTCAAGATAATCAATCATAATCACACCTTTCGAGTCCCAGAATACAAACCATCACCTTATTTGCCGACAAAATCGACTTAGCCTTTTTAGGGGTGGTGAACCAGGTCTTCTCCACTGTTTTGATTGTTGTTTTGTTTCCGGTGTACAGTAATGAACCCATGTTTCGTCCATAGTAACAAAACGATTCAAAAATCATCTGCATCGGCTTCAAATAACTCAAACAGTCGCGTGAAATAGTCAATCGCGTCCTTTTTGTTCAACTGAAAGCAGTCGCGGAACCCACCTCGCAGACACCTTGTGGAAACCAACTCGTTGACAATGATGTTTTGAGTTTGTTCATAAGAGATGCCTATAATCTCAGCTATCTCTCTAATTTTAATCTGCGGTCTCCATTATTAAATCAAGTACTTTTTAATATTTTCGTCAGTAGTTGACGTCGAAGGCCTTCAGAACGGGTTCATCTTTCACTCTCTCTACCACGCTTAAATTCTGCTATCCATTTTTGACGGATGAATATGACAGGCACAATCGCCTAATGTACTGACCATGTCATCATCGATGGCTTTTGATGATAGCCCCTTCTTATGGAGGTACTTAATGACGGCACGCTGCTCGATTTGCTCCATTCATGAAATTATGTCCGATTACTTTGTTAATAAATTTATAAAATCACAACTAATTATCGCACGTTTCGAACTTCACACAATGAACTAGTCTGAACTGAACTAAATAATGTGGGTAGATTTGATTTTTAGAATTGAATGGATCTGTGTTAGGCCGAGTACTTTTCAATCCACCCTCGTAATTATAATATTAAGAAGTGATAAAATTATAGAAAGAAAATAATTAACATAATATTTTTGTATACATGTGTTGATTTTTTTTAATAAAAATGGAACAAGGAAGAGTATGTCACTTTGTTCAAATTAGACCGAAGGATCTGAAATGCTTGAACATCATGTCTGATGGCGATCAATGTATTTCAAGTTTATTTATTAAGAAATGTGAAAATGTCAAAGATATTATATGGCATGAACAATATTACATATACAAACTATATATTATGTATTTTATTGTATAATTAGATGATAGGAAAAGATGCATCTCTTTTTAAGTGAAAGATTTTGGTGATTCTAGATCAGATTGCGCCTGAATTACAAAATACTTTTAGTGTTGTTATGGAAGAAGTTAATTAGTTTTAATATAATACAAAAAAAAATTTAAATAAATCTTATAATAAACCAACTACGCAATCCACGCCTAATAATTCAGAAAATAATTCCAATTCTCGCAAATAATTTTAATTCTCGAGTTAACCACAACATTAAATTTAGAATTACACGGAGCAGAAAACACTTCTATGCATTATAATATTAATTTAAAAAAAAAACATAAACACTCACGCCTGTCACCCATAGGGGTAGGCAGAGACTACGGACTTCCATTTGGCACGATCCTGACACACTTCTCTCGCCTCCTCCACATCCATATATCTACGCATACACGCTCGTCGGTTAAGGGTACTCCTAATCTGGCCCATTTTCAATATATCGCCAATATTGGCGTGTTACTTAGAGATGTTCATGTTAGTGTAAGTTAAGAAAAGTGGATTATAATTAAGGTTTTTAGATTTAAATGGTACGCATGAGCAGTTGGAATTTAATATTAATAGATACGTGAACTTAAATATTTAAATAAGCATGTTAAAATTATTTTGGCAAGCAAACTCTAACATTCAATTACTTGATATAAAATTTCAAACTGAATTCGTAACGAATTCCAGTATTGAACAATTTGAACAGTTATCACCTTCATTTAGAGTCAAACGAGGCATTTTAATGTCCCTAAGATATGAAGATGCTATTAAGTATGAAAATATGATTGGTAATTTAAAAACTCCTCAATATGCACTAGTGAACAAGGTTACCTTAATGAAATATCAGAATCTCTTGTTAAAATAAGGTTTTTTTTATAGGATAACGGTGACAAGCGAACACACAGTCCACCTGATGGTAAGTGGTTGCTGTGACCCATAGACATCTACATCTATCTTCGATTACGAATCAAAATGCAGATGCGTTGTCACCCGTGAGCACTAAGATCTTTTCCAGTAAAAGGGTCTCCGGTTCTCTACACTCACCATACGAAACACAGCAGCATTAAGCTGCTATTTTACGCTGGTATGAGAACGTGGTCCCACCCGGTCGAGCCGACCCATTCGTGCTACAAATATACTACTAATATAGCTGCAGCATGGTTATACCACATATACTCTATCTATAATATATATATAACTATCGATATATCGCAATATCGATATTTTCTCATAAAAATATCGATATATATCGTCGATATTTTCAATCGCGATATATCGATATTTATTTTAGAGTATCGAATTCGTATCAATTGCGATATATTTTAAAATGTTGAATTAATGGACAAAACAACAACACAACAAAAGCAGCTACAAACGCATTCATGTGCGGCTGTCGTTTTTTTCTTCGTCGTCCAACCGTCAGTAATAAAATATTGGGCCTTATCCTAGTACATCATGGAAATGATGACGATATATCGTAAGAACAAGAGTGACAATGCCAACTTCCTGAGTCCGGGCTGCTACTGAAAATTTCTTGACAGAAAACCCAATAACTGTTCCGGCCCGACCCGGGATTCTAACCCGGGATCTTACGATCACCTAGACCAGCGTTCTTGGTTGGTGAAAAGTCGCCTCTTACGACACCCACGGCAAGATATCGTGTGATGACTGTATGCAAAATATATTTGTGTCGGTTACCGTGTTGGTCGAGTGCCAGAAGGTCTTCCTCATCATGCAGTCGCAGGGCTGACTCCTCGACGACGTTGACCCGCGTCTGTAAAATAAAATGGATGCTACAACTTAATTATTTTTAAATACAGCCTATCAAAAGTCAACCGCTGGACAGGGTTGCACGGGATAGTTATCAAAATTTACATTATCTATATAATTACATATACAGGGTTATTTTGCAATAACCGGCCAAATTTGCAGAGAAGCTTCAGAATAAGTAATATAGGCAAATGTTGAAGAAATATTAATTAAACAAGATCTCAAACATTCTGTCCTTTTAATTTCTTAAATTGAAATGCGTGGTAATGCATTATTTTAACTGATTTTACTGCGCACGCACACATTCGTAAGGGACGTTCGGTAAGCAAAAACGTTGTTGCCCATAAATCACATTCAATTTGGGATAATTTCAAATGAAAGTAGAAGCCTTATTTACTCGTATTTTCCAAAACTGCAATAACGGTATATCATTATTTATATATTTGAACTTAAAGTAAAAATTTGGCTGCTCCTTGAAAAATAGCCATGTATATATATTAATAAAGATAATAACGTTTATTCCTGCGTGTAATATTGTGCGTAAAGTCTATGGCGTGTATCCGAATGCGGGTGATAGTGTGCGTCAATTTTTTGACAATATGACAAATAATGTCGATTTGTTTAAATTTTGACTGACTTGACACTGGCAGAATTCTATCAAGAGAAGCCTTAAAAGTTTAAATTTTGCTATTGTTGATTGTATCAAACAAAGAGCATATTTTTGTTTTGTAATAAAAGAATTATTAAAATACTTTTATTAGACATTAGCTAGTAGATACCCGGCGCGTTACGGCCGCAGAAGAAATAATTGTGGAAAAACCGTTTTAAATTTGGTAGAGTTATATTGTTTAAATAGAAATGATAATACATCTATTGAAGATGAATGGTATATAACTTTTTGTCGGTACGACACGCGCGCCACCTAGTGTAATTTAATTGTACTATGCCTATAACCTTCGCGCAAATATAAGCAGTAAGTTGACAAAGTTTGAGCACAATCTGATGAACGGTATGGCAGCGCATAGAATAGAATAGAATAGAATAGAATAGAATGATTTTTTATTCAATATAGATTACATGTGTAATTCTTACTGAGCCATTTTTTACTTTACCACTGGTTCGAAAAAAAGATCTGTCCTGGGAAGAACCAGCAAGAAACCCAGCGGGAATTTTTTTTTAAAGTAAATTTTACATTAATGGTTGTACCATTTGAGGCAATCTATGAAAAAGGTTGTACTTAATGAGTGAATGATAGATAATATCTGGAATAATGTGGAATCTTATGTATTATCTTATGTCTTATGGAATTTTGCTATGGGGTAGTGCGACTGATATTGAAGCCATATTCATTTTGCAAAAGAGAGCCGTACGAGCGATTTATAACCTAAATTGTAAAGAGTCCCTCAGAGAAAAATTTAAAGAAATAAATATATTAACTTTGGCATCGCAATATATTTATGAAAATGTAATGTATGTACATAAAAACATAAATAGCTTTGTTAAGAATAAAGATGTTCATACTTTAAACACTAGCAAACATAAGCTTGTAATAACAGTTACTAGACTCCGCAGAATCAGTAATACATTCATGGGGCAATGTATACGCTTTTACAACAAAATCCCAGAACATGTTCAAAGTTTGTCAATAAACAAGTTTAAAAGTTTTTGAAGAAAAACTGTACAAAAAGGGTTATTATAATATCAAGGAATACATTAATAAAAATAACCCCTGGGAATGAGGTGATCGCCACCATGCTGGTTCTACGAAAATTCATTTAAAAATTGTACAAACAAAATTAGTGTAAAGTCAAATATGTTGAAAAAAAGTCCCGCTGGGTTTCTTGCTGGTTCTTCCCAGGACAGAGGTATTTTCCGAACCAGTGGTAAATAAAAAAATTACTTTCAATAAGTATTATGTAATAAAATCAATATTGAATAAAAAATCATTCTATTCTATTCCATTCTACTAGAAAATTTTTGCTTAATATATAATATGAACAAAAAAGAGAGAAAAGGAAATGTATTACAATGGGCGGTCTTATAGCTAAAAGCTATTTTTTCCAGACAACCTTTATTAATTAAGTTAAACTTTAGGGGTGGTTTCATATAAATTTAGAGAACTAATTCTACACTTAAAGTTGGGAAAAAATAGGGGATGAAAATTTCAATGTAACTATTCAGTGACATTCGATTTTTTGATATTCCTTATTCCACAACAACCGGCCAATTGCGAGTCGGACTCGCGGGTGAAGGGTTCCGTACCATCGTAATACACGTTTCTAGTAGGGTTGACCCTTTTAAATTTAAATTTATTTTATGTTTATTATTTGATGTTACAGCGGCAATAGAAATACATTCTGTGAAAGTTTCAACTGTCTACCTATTACGGATCATGAGATACAGCCCGCTGACAAACGGACAGACGGACGGACAGCAGAGGCTTAGTAATAAGATCCCGTTGGTTACCCTTCGGGTACGGAACCCTAATAACAAGTAAAAGCTGATTTTAAAGAAGAATAAAATAATGTTCATATAATGGCTTCAGAAGTCTTCTATACTCTATGTCTTAGCACCTACTTCAGTAGCTATTGTGAAAATTATGTTATTGGTCCAGGTCCAGGAGGAATCGGCGCGTGAGTACCAAAAACTATTCCACCTCAATTTTTTTATGCGATTATCTTTAAATTGTCCCACTGATGATATACATGCATGCCATGGGGCAACTCGGTGCCATTTTGTTTAAAACGATTTTTTTTTTTCAATTGCAAGGAATATTTATTTTTAAACGGAACAATATTTTTTGATGAAATACGAATAAAAAAGGTGCTATGACATTTTGAAGTTAAAATATTCGGAGTTATGAATTTTTAAAGGTTTCAAAAAATCGCAATTTCGAATACTTTTGACCCATTAAAAAATACATAATGAAAAAGAATATAATATAAAATATCTTTTTTATATTCTTTGATGAAATACGAATAAAAAAGGTCGTATGACTTTTTAAAGTTAATATTTTCGGAGTTATGAAATTTTAAAGTTTTGTAAAATCTAAAATTCGGAAAAGTTTATTTTTGAGTTTTTTTTTGTTATTAGGAAAACGCTGCAGTCCATATCCAGGTTTGTTTCCCCCTGTCGCCTCTTGCGGCACCCATGGGACGATATGGGGTAGTGGATATTCTTACACCGCCTCCACACGGTGGTTTCATTAAATACCACTTATCTCATCCTACAATGAACATAATACACTAATCTCTTGCCTCACCTCGTCAGTACTCAAGTGGTTGCTGGAGCCAGTTTCCTCGGTGCGTCTGAGACGTACCCTCGACGCTAATTTGGCTTGTCGGGACTCGCAGCGACCTGAAACAAAAAACCTTATGTAGATGTCAGAGATTTTATCGTGGTAGAGCCATGCTGCAGCTATATTAATAGTATAGTTGTAGCACGAATGGGTCGGCTCGACCGGGGAAGGACCACGCTCTCACAGGATACCAGCGTATAATAGCAGCTTAACGCTTCTGTGTTTCGTATGGTGAGTGTAGAGAACCGGAGACCCTCTTTACTGTAAAAGAAGCATTCCATCTTAGTCCTCACGGATGACAACGCATCTGCATTTTGATTCGTAATCGAGGATAGATGTAGATGTCTATGGGCCCCAGCAACCACTTACCATCAGGTGGACTGTGTGCTCGTTTGTCACCTTATTCTATGAAAAAAAAGTACCTATTTACCGTGTGTTGGTTTTACTGGTAAGACCACTGGGAAGAAAATTCTCAGTAGTCCTACTAAGTTCACGAAAGTTGTCATCAGTAGTAGTAAGTAGTTACTTTAGTAGTTTATTTTAGGAATAGTTGTAGTGTCCTGTAGCCTCCCGTCACCCCGGCAATATATATTATAATATTAGTATTAAGTGGCACAAAGCGCTTCTTTCGAAGCTCCCTTCCTATGGGCTTCCCGAGAAATTGTGCAATTGGATCACCAGTTTCCTTGCTGATCGGAGCATCAAGGTCGTAGTAGACGGTGCATGCTCTGATTACAAGCCTATCAACGCTGGTGTTCCACAAGGCTGCGTGCTATCACCAACGCTGTTTCTCCTGCATATCAATGATATGTTGCAAACTGGTAACATTCATTGCTATGCAGACGACAGCACTGGTGATGCCTTATATACCGGCCGTGCAAATATTTCTCGGGAAAACGTCGCCGAGTACCGGGACAAACTTGTGTCTGAAGTCGAGTCTTTGCTGAACAAAGTCTCGGATTGGGGCGACTAAATCTAGTCCAGTTCAATCCCCAGAAGACACAAGTTTGCGCGTTTACCGCTAAAAGACCCCTTTGTCGTATCTCCTCAGTCTCCCCTTGTTGCCTCAGCCAGTATTGGAATCCTCCTTGGTGTCGACATATCGAGTGATGTGCAGTTTCGTGGTCATTTGGAAGAGAAGGCCAAATTGGCCTCTAAACAACAGCGTGCTCAGCAGAGCAGGACAGTATTTCATGCCGGCACAACGCCTGGAACTTTACAAGGCGCAGGTTCGGCCTCACATGGAATACTGTTCCCATCTCTGGGCAGGGGCTCCCAGTGCCAGCTCCTTCCACTTGACCGCATTCAGCGCAGAGCGGATCGAATCGTCGACGACCGAGTTCTTTCCGATCGGCTTGACTCACTAGCACTGCGTAGAGATGTTGCATCTCTTTGCGTATTTTATCGCATGTACCACGGGATAGTTCTAGTTTGTATATTTTAAACACCAATACTACTTATATTGACTTCTGTTCGCCTGATACTTCTGAGACAAAAATATATAAATAATAAACTACCATTCTGTCCTGCGCATATAACTTCCAGAGTCGGACTTGGTAAAAGATAAAATATAAGAATTGGCTTGGGTAAAGATATCGATATATCGAAATATCGATATTTTCTCACAAAATTATCGATATTTGGATATATCGATATTTTTATCGCGATATATCGATATTCTATATTTATTTTAGAATATCGAATTCGTATCAATTTCGATACATTTGAAAATGTTATATTTATTATTTAATTTAGTAGACAATATATTTTAAACTACAAAAGAATTCATGTGCTGTTTTTTTTCGTCTTCAAAACTGCCAGTAGTAAAATTTTGGCTCCCATCCTACTACATCATGCAAAACATGACGATATATCGATATATCGACATTTATCACGCGTTATATATCGGTACTGTTCGATACGATTTAAAAATATCGATACGATAAATATCGATATTTTTTCACTTGCGTATCCCTAAAGACTACTAAAAATTTTCTTCGCCGGTGGTCTTACAAGACTATTGGGAAGTAGACATGTGTCATTCATTCATTTGTAGTGACCCGATCATTCAACTATTCATTCGTGTTACGAACCGGATCATTCGGGTCAATCACTCAAATGGATCATTTCGAGTTTCAATACTCTGTGACTTGTGAGACCTGCTCGATAATGTCGGTCGTCGGACATTTCTTAAACTCTTTGGTCGTAGTTCCTGTCAATCGTTTGATCCGGAACGTTCAAAAATGCAATTGCATTGCAATCATCAATACTTTGATGCGTCCCGGGTACAAATGAACGAATCGTTTACAATTGACACATGTCTACTGGGAAGAAAATTTCTTAGTGGATTTAGCAGTAAGACTATTTGCTAAAACGTTTTTATTACTACACTAACTGTTCCGCGCGACTTCATCCGCGTGGAATTTACTGATTGGATGTTATGGGTTTTAATTTTTTTGAGCCTCTTAGATAAATTTAAAGAAATAAATATATTAACTTTGGCCTCTCAGTATATTATCGAAAATTCAATGTATGTTCACAAAACAAACGTAGTTTTAATAAAAAAAAGTGATATACACTCTGTAAACACTAGGAACAAACACAAGCTAGTGATACCAGTCTTCTCCATTCCAGACCAGATTCCAGTTCTCGACTCCACAGAGTCAGTAATTCATTCTTGGGGCAATGTATACGCTATTACAACAAGGTCCCGGAAAGAGTACAGGCTCTCTCTATTACCAAGTTTAAATGTTTTGTTAAGCTGAAACTGTATAAAAGGGTTATTAAAGTATAAATGAATACATGATTGATAAAACCCCTGGGAATGAGGTGGTCGCTACCAAGCAGTTTCTAAAATAAATTTTGTACTTAAATAGTTTGTACAACCATTAATGTAAAATTTACTTTAAAAAGTCCCGCTGGGTTTCTTGCTGGTTCTTCCCAGGACAGAGGTTTTTTTCGAACCAGTGGTAAAGTAAACTATGACTTTCAATAAGAATTACACATGTAATCTATATTGAATAAAAATTATTCTATTCTATTCTATTCTTTGCTCGGAACCCTAATTTTTTTTTCTTAAATAAAAGTAGCCTAAGTTACTTTTATAATATCAGCTACCTGCCAGTGAAAGTCCCGTCAAAATCGGTCCAGCTGTTTCGGAGATTGGTCGTAACAAACACAGACAAAAATTATAAAATTGTTTTATTTATAAGTACCGTATATACTTTCATATGCATTTAGTAAAAGCTGTAATTTTGACATTACAAACAGACACTTCAATTTTATTTATTTGTATAGATTTACATATATGTATATGCGTAGATACAGAAACAGTAACTTGTTTATTCGATATAGATTATAAATAATACATATTAAAAGTCACTCTTATATTTAATTTAGCACTGGTTCTATATAAATAAATAAGTCATAGTTACCAAACTAGGAAAAAATATTTGGTATATTACCTGGGGACGGCGGTAGCAGACCTTCCGGCACCTCGTAGCTGTCTCCCAGCAGATGAGCGGCCCTCGCGTATTGGCAGCACCTGCAAGTCATTCCAGCGTATTTAATCATTATATCATCATCATTACAGCCTATCTAAGTCCGCTATTGAACATAGACCTTATCTGAAACAAACTTCAAATCACGTTGACAAAGTGCGCACAAAAATAATGACAGCGTTTTCTTGGTCACATTAAACAAAATCAGTGTTAGATTGTCCAAAACAGCGTTCGTGGTTTACAAGACAACCCGCTCGCAGTCGACTAAAGGAGTTCAAAGAATTGAGCATATAGTCTGTTCGCTTAGATACGGTCGCCTTTGTGTCGCGCCGCTTTGGCACGTGCCGCATCTTGTCAAAGGCGCCGCGTGTGGCGTACACCCGCAGGAGAATTTAGCACTTTAAAATGAAGTGCTGTAGCGAAAGGTTCTTTGCTACCTAACTTGTGTTTATTATTTATATTCGTATTTTATTACAATAACCAAAAGAATAAAATAGTATTCTATTTTATTCTTAGAATAGAAAAACATTTATAATTTTTTTTAAAATAAAAGCAAAATAAAAAATGCGCCTCCGGGTGTAAATAGTATTCTATTTTATTCTTAGAATAGAAAAACATTTATAAAAAATTATTTAAAAAAAGCCAAATTAAAAAGTGCGCCTCCGGGTGTACCGACCAGACTGTAACATAGTTCACAATGTACCGCAGTGTCCGTGTAGTAGTATATATACAAGTCTTTGGCGTGATTACATACTATATACAGGGTTATTTTTAAAGAGTAGCCAAATTTTAAACTTAAGTTCAAATATACAAACAATGATATACCGTTATTGCAGTTTTTGAAAATACGAGTAAATAAGGCTTCTACTTTTATTTGAAATTATCCCAAATTGAATATGATTTATAGGCAACAACGTTTCTGCCTATCGATCGACCCTTACGAATGTGTGCGTGCGCAGTAAAATTAGTTACAATAATGCATTACCACGCATTTTGAAATTAAGAGATAAAAAGGACAGAATGTTTGAGATCTTGATTAATTAATTTTTCTTTACCATTTGCCTATATTACTTATTCTGAACCTTCTCTGCACATTTGGCCGGTTATTGCAAAATAACCCTGTACACATAATCTCTACTTGCCTGGCAGTGCTCACACATATCTCAGAGTCCCGTTCCGAATAATTGACGCTCGTGTCGCACGGGTCACTCTGTTGGGGGGTTGAAACCTCCACACGGGGTTGTTCCACCCTGAAATAAATAAAAAGTGGCTGTTAATTTTTTTGGTATATTAACACTCACGCCTGTCACCCAAACGGATAGGCAGAGACTACGCACTTCCATTTGGCACAATCCTGATACACCTCTCTCGCCTCCTCCACAACCATATATCTACGCATACACGCTCGTCGGTTAAGGGTACTCTTAATTTTGCCCATCTTCAATATATCGCCAATTTGGTCGATATACGTCCGTCTAGGGCGTCCCTTCCCGACTCTGCCGTTCACTTCTACAACATTGCTTTGTCACTCTTTCCTCATTAGTTCTGTCTACATGACCAAACCACCGAAGCATTCCTTTCATAATCCTGGTCACAACATCATCTTGCAAACCACACTTTTCTCTTATCACACAATTTCTCACCCTGTCATTCGGATTGAGTGTTAGCATATTTCCGTTGACCACTCCAAAGTCATGAGTTTTTCGAAATACAAGCACATCATCATCATTACAATGAAGCCCCTGGGAATGAGGTGATCGCTAACATGCTGTTTCTAAATGTTTTCAAAACAGAATACAACAACAATAGCATTACTGTAATTTGAAATAAAAAGACTCATTAGATTTTATCAATGTTTTCATGTTATTTTAAATTAATTTGTTTTCTTTTAATATCTATTGTAAAAGAAACTGATTTTTGTTCATTTTAAATATAGTTTTATAACTGTTATTTAAATATTAATTATATTTTATTAATTTATTTAAGAATAGATACTAATGATGGTAGCTTGTTAAAATATTTTTGTATTAAATAAATGGTTAAATTTTGTATCATAATTTTATTTATAAATCCTTATTAAAATTACTTTACCTATATAATTTTAGTTTCAATTCTTATAAAATCATACATTTAAAGTAACTTAACATTATATTCATATTTCCTGCTACATGTGAAATACGCCAATTAACCTTTTAGAAATGAGAATAGAGCTCTGCCCAACAGTGGGACATATAAAGGGATATATAAAGAATGTAAATGAACTTTATTTAGACTAACATTGATTAACAGTACTTCATTCGTAATATATTTTCTCTTCGGAGATTGCATATTTAGGTTTTTATTCATGCACTATTTTCTCAGTAAAGTTCTTAATAATAAAATAATTAGCCCTCAACTCATCATGCCTCATAGAAAAAACGAAGTCCATAAAACGCATTATTCGAAGCTCATTTCGACTTTATTTTAATTGTAATGCACGATTACGGCGTAGAATATTAAACGCAAGAGCTAAACGTGCAATTATATTATCGCAAAGAATAAGATGATTGCAGAAAACAATCGATTAATATGAACACAATTCCTAAAACGTTACTATTTTGCTATTGCCTAAATTCCAATCTAAACGCAATACAAACACAATACGCAGCTGTCAACTAACTGTCAAAACTGCGTCAAGAGTGCCGATTTTGCTTACAATCGGAATGGACAATTTCAATTCCAATCGCAATTAGTTCACAAATTCACCACACAATATTAAACTAATTTAGCGCTAGAGTCGCTTTCAAGAGTACGAAACGTTATAATTTCAATCCCGATCGATCGGAATTGTTTTCAAGAGTAAGCTTGCTGGTCACAACATCATCTTGCAAACCACACTTTTCTCTTATCACACAATTTCTCACCCTGTCATTCAAATTCAGTGTTAGCATATTTCCGTTGACCACTCCAAAGTCACGAGTTTTTCGAAATACAAGCACATCATCATCATTACAATGAAGCCCCTGGGAATGAGGTGATCGCTAACATGCTGTTTCTAAATGTTTTCATACTTAATTGTATAAAATATTATATTGTAAATTAATATTTAAACAAAGTCCTGTTAAGTTTCATGCTGGTGGTTTTTTTTATTAAAAATGGGCTTACTCTTGACCTCCATCTGGCACGAGGGCAAAGATCAGGGAGTTTACCCAGGAGAAGCCTGTTTACGCGCACCTTGAAGAGGTTCAGATTATATGCACTCCTTGGCTGTGCGCATTATGAAAGATGACTTATAGTGCTTAGTGCAATTATTAGGAATATCAACCAAGTGAGGATGGTAACCTGCAGTACGTCTGGTACTCCGATAGGAGAAAGGAGATGGCGGCATGAGCTTATGAAGCTCATGGGCACACTCCGAAGTACAATCTGTAGAAGACCGACAAACAGGCAACTTGGCGGTGGTGAGCTAAGCTGTGAAGCTTAGTCTCCACCAGCTTTTTGTCACCGATTAGCCTCTTGGCTCTGCGTTGCACTGAGTCGAGTGCGGCAGGTTAATAATTTGCTGAGCCATCCCAAAGTTCGGACTTGTAAAGTAAAAAGTTACAGCCTATATAGGTCCCACTGCTGGGCACAGGCCTCCTCTCATTTCTGAGAGGGTTTTAGGGCAAGGAAATGTCCGCCGCGCTGCCCCAATGCGTGTTGGCGAACTTCACATATCTTCGAATTTTTTTTTTTATTTCTCATACATGCAGGTTTCCTCACGATGTTTTCCTTCACCGCCGGGCACTTGGTAAATCAGCACTTAAAATTGCAATTACAATTTCATTGGTGCCGGCGGGGATCGAACCCGGGTTGCTCGCGTACTGTGAAACTTACAGCGAGCGCTAACCATCTGAGCTACCACGGCTCTGGTGGTTCGGACTTGAGCTTTGTATAAAGTTAGAAGCTGTCCAGGCGTGAAGTATTGCTTCACATTGTTTAGAATACCCAGTTTTTGGCCGCAGTTTGTGCTTTCGACTCAATGTTAACACCAAAGTTGAGGTTAGCACTAAACTGTATGCCGAGAAGCTCGAGATGATCTGTAACCTCTACAGATGTACCTCGGAAAGTGGGAGTCAGATCAAAAAGACTCCGTTTTGCGGAGAACAGACAGAGATATCGAGTGAAACTGCTAGAGCTTCACCGTTCTTTTCGGTGGCCCCGCCTCAGAAGTGCGTGACATACACAAGAAGATCCCCAGTGGACCGTCCCCGGCGGAAACCATATTGATGGTCACTGAGGAGGTCATTTGTTTCAAGGTATGTCAGCAGCTTACTGTTCAAGATCCTTTCCATAAATTTACAGAGTATGGAGGTGATGGCGATTGGTCGATAATTACAGGGATCGGCACGACTACTCTTCTTGGGTACTGGTTGCACATTGGCAAGCTTCCAAGATTTGGGCACCGTCCGAGTTTTAAGAGAGAAGCGGTACAGGCGCGTCAGAACAGGAGACAACTCAGGCGCGTACCCTTGCAGGAATACCATCAGGTCCACTGGCCTCATTTAGGTCTAGGTTTTGCAAAGCATCGAAGAATCACAGCGAGGTAGCGTTGGCGGTTATTTAGAGCCAGCATCTAGACGAGAATTGCTCGCAAACAGAGATGCAAAAAAAATTTGCTTTCTCAGTCGCGGAGTGAGCCAGTGTTCCATCAGGTTTCTGCATGGGAGGCAATGAGGGACGACAGAAGCTGGATTCGACAGCCTTCGACAGGGACCAAAATTGCTTACTACCAGGACATGGTCGAATCGTGCCCTGCGGAGAATCCGCTTGCAGGACTTGGCAGCAATATTAAAAGCTCTATTCTTCGCACGAACCCCGGGCCCTAACTTTGCGTTCGCGAGATAGTACCCAGGCCCGGTAGGCGGACCTTTGCGGGCCTCAGCACGAGCACAGTCCGCATTATACCAGGGCCGAGCCTTGTGACCGAGCGGGATGTTGGAGAACGGAATAAAATATTCCATTCCCTGCCGTATCACATCCGCAACCGCATCGGCAGAGCAGGAGGGTTCATCTGAAGAGAAGCACACTTGCCGCCACGGATAGGATGCAGAAAAGTGCCGCATCTCATCCCAGTCTGCGGAGTGAGTCTAATTCGCGGCGCCGCCTGACAGCGCGAGATGGATTGTTGTCAACATTAGTGCGGGAAGCATATCGACTTGTCGCCCCATAACGTCGCTACGGACTCTCCTCGCGCCATTAAGAGTACATCGCAAATAAAATCAAAGAGAATAGCGCTCAACGCTATTCCATATTAAGACCTCATTTCATATCACTGCCCGTTGGCGTTTAAGACTCGATAACCGTGTAACAAATAATCACTCGCGGCCACAAGTACTCGTCATCAGACGTCTGATGACGAGTACTTGTGGCCGCGACATCAGACGTCTGGTGACATATTCTCCTTTTTAACTTTTTTCATTTTCTGTGTTTTTGGTAGGGAAGCAGTTGAGAAATCGAGGCGCCGCTCAAATACTAACTGAAGACTCAAGAGCTAAGCCAACCGATGGGGAACTCATTTGGAGACCGCGGGGACGCCCGAGCCCCCCGAAATTGCCACCGGGTCCTCCCATCCAGTCGCCAACTGGCACGGTGGAGCATTTCGGGATTTTTCGCGAGTACTTGGGCCCCTAACTACCTGCGGGCGGCCAACCGAAACTGGTTCCAGGACAGAGGTTGATTCCGAGCCAGTGGTAAAGCTTAAACTTGACTTTCAATAAGTATTCTTCTAATCTTTATTGAATACAATTGTATTCTAGTATATTCTATAGGACATCACAAGTTCACAGCTGACAATGATCCTCTCCACAGATAGTCCCATAGGGGGATATTTGCCATAGTTGCAAGGCTTGGCAGGCGGGATGGCAACCGCAGTTTTCTATTATTTCGAGTTGTTATCAGGAAGACGCTGCTGCCCATCTCCCGTTTTAGTTTCCCTCTGCGCCTCTTACAACACCCATGGTACATATGAGGTAGTAACGCCTTAAGATTTTTCGGTATATACCCTATTCACCATACACGGGTCGGAATGGGGTGATGGATACTCTTATTATCCATCACCCCATTCTGACTTATTACGACGATTCTTATAATTAATGATGTAATATCCTGCATGCTTCGGAAGCGGCGGAGGGAGAATCTACTTAAGGCAGTCCTCACCTGACGTGCATCTCCTGAGTGCTGGTGTCGGTGGTGTCGTCGGGCAGTTCCTTCAGCTCGGGCTTCGCTTCCAACGGGCTGGGGAGCTCCGCCGGGCTTAGAGATGAGGTGTCGTTCTGAAAGAAGTGAATGTCTACGGTCATCACCGAAAATATTTGTGCAGACAAATAACACCTCTGAGGACTGAGATGGAAGATCTGACAGCTTCAATTTTACTGGCTCTCTATACTCTTCAGACAGAGATATATAATATTATTAACAATGTAGTGGCGGTGTATATCCACTACCCCATATCGTCCCGTGGGTGTGGTAAGAGACGACTTAGGGTAACAAAGCTGAAGATGGGTAGCTGCGTCTTTTTTATAACAATAAAAAAATTGCGGTTGCCAACCCGCCTGCCAAGCGAGGTAACTATAGCAAATCCTCCCTATGAGACAATCTTTGGAGGAGTCCTATGTTCAACAGTGGACTTTACTAGGCTGTAACGGTAGACGTAACGGCCGACGGTTAGGGTTAGGAAAGGGGAGAAAAACGTATACAAATAAATAGAGAAAAATCAGATTAAGATGACGATACTGCAAATAATTTTTTCTTTCTTACTTTCTTTTTTTAAAAACCTACTATGATTTTCTCTTGTATCGTGGAGGTAGTTTACAATAATAAATTGAACAAGGACTAGTGATGTGTCCCTCACTCATGAGTTGCCCCGTTTGAGGTCCTCGTGACGGCGAATTGAAAGAGTTACTCGAATTTTAACATTGGAACACCTCACTCACTCGTTCACGACCTCACATAATATGACTGACAATTCGAATCGTATCGCGAGTGAGTGAGCAAACGACTCGATTAAAAATAGTTCAAGTAGGTATCGAGATTATGTATTTTGCAGCAATAGTATCTAAAGGAGTGAGGTTTCGGTATTGAGAAAAAAGATTAATAAGTAACAAAAATAATTTTCAATTAATGGAATATGAAACAATCAAATCATATATTTGCGTGTGAAAATAAAATTATGCGCACTTTTTTTATATTAACCAATTTTGCGTTTACTGGACATAACCAATGATCTCAACATTTATTTGCGTGCTTTCAAGAAACTTTCTGAAGGAGGCGACTCGCATTGTGAGATGAATACGCCAACGAGCGATTCCTCACCTCAAATGAGGGGTACCTCGTGAGTACCTCGCGGAGTAAAATGAGGTACTCATTCATCCTCAAATAAAATAGATGAGTTACCCATGACTAACAAGGACAAACATCCAGATACGGAGCAGCAATTATTTGTAGGCCATACAAATAGTTCTTTCGTGCAGGATTCGAACCTGCAGTTCTCGACGCCGTAATTCATTGCTGCCACTGCGCCACGGAGTCGTCGAATCATCCTCTTATTACTGTGAAGGTTTTTAGAGGTGGAAAGTTTTTGGCCGTAGCAAGAAAAGGGGAGATCTCCCGTCGGGCAAGGTATTCAGCCCGGGGAGCGGCCGACGCGCCGTGTGGTAGTACAGAACTATTCTATATATATCACAGTACTTCAGAATTTTGATAGCGCGATTTAGGTTTCGGTGCATTTCGCTTATGGCGCGACGAGAGCGCCGCTACAAGTTAGACCAAACTACTCACTTGCTCTGTCCGGGACCTGTCCGCGTCGTTGTCCAGCTCTCCAGCCGGCTGGGTGGTCGACTCGCACTCGTCTGCAAACGTCACCATCAATCAAACAACCGAGGTTTGCCATTTGCACAGAATTACAGGAGCTTACACTAAATTTATAGAATAAGGTTGACAAACGAACACACAGTCCACCTGATGGTCAATCCTCGATTAAAGATCAAAATGCAGATGCGTTGTCACACGTGCGGACTAAGATGGAATGCCTCGTTTCCAGTAAAAACGGTTTCCGTTTCTCTACACTCACCATAACAAACACGACAGCGTTAAGCTGATATTATACGATGGTATTCTATAAAGTGTGGTCCTTGCCCGGTCAAGCCGACCCATTCGTGCTGCAACCACAATACAGCTTCAGCGTGGATCTACCACGTAGACAGTCTACGTCCTCTACCACACTCATCATCATCTTAATCATTACAGTTCACTGTTGAACATAGACCTCCCGCAAGGAATTCTACTCTACTGAGCCACCTGCTTATGTTACCAGATTGTCAATCTATCTAGTGGGGGAGGGGGCGTTCTACACTTACTACTCGCTTAACGGTACGAGGTTGGGACACAGGTTTATTACCCAAGGCAGAAATATAATCCTAGCAGATAGTAAAAGTTACGTTTATTAATTATAATATTTAAAAAAAACTAACACAAGTTAACCGTAATTTATTTGCTTTTTAAAATACCAATGCCGCAATACATTCTCTTTTCTCACATGGTAGAGCCACGCTGCAGCTATATTATGGTTGCAGCACGAATGGGTCGGCTCGACCGGGGTAGGACTACACTCTCACAGAATACTAGCGTATTTTCTGAAGAACCCTTTTACTGGAAACGAGGTGACAACGCATCTGCATTTTGGTTTTCAATCGATGATAGATAGATGTGTATGGGCCACAGCATCCACTTACCAGTAGACTGTGTGCTCGTTTGTCACTCTTATTCTATAGAAAACTTACCAGAAACCTCCTCCTCGGGTATAGCCCTTGCGGATTTGTCCTGCGCCCGCCTTCTGACTAGCTCGGCTATGACCCCGTGCAGCTCGGCCAGCCTCGCGTCGTGGGCTCTGGCTGCACTGGCCGCCTTCTGCTTTTCGGCAGCCAGAGCTCTAGCCAAGGCGTCCCTTTCATTGCGGAGGGTCACCACGTCTTCCTGACCGCTGCTTTGTGTAGCTACCTGCAAAAAATATTTTTTTATTAAATTTTCTATATGGTAGGAGTACATTTCTGCCTAGGAGTCCGTCTGGGTAGATAGATAGATAGATAGATAATTCTTTATTGTACACCAAATCAATACCTAAACGAAAGAAAAAGAAAAAAATAGTGACAATAGGCGGTCTTATCGCTAAAAGCGATTTCTTCCAGACAACCTTTAGATTTACATTTAGATACTTCCCTCTTATCCATTTCTGTGCGTGCACTGCTGTGTTTTGTCCGATCCAGGATTCGAACCCGGGACCTACCTAGACCAACGAGGCAGTCAATAGTGGTAGCTCAGGGGCTAAGCGCTCGGTGTAAATTTAAAGTATGCGAGCAACCCGGGTTCGATCGACGCTGGCGCCAATGAAATTGTTAATTGCAATTTTAGGAAAACATCGTGAGGAAACCGGCATGTCTGACAAATAAGAAAAAAAAATTCGAAGCTGCTGTGCTGGCTGTAACTTTAAACTTTAACTGCTGTTTTGGTCTGAGGGTAGAGAACCAGTAGAAGTACAGGCAGTAAGGTATTCCATCTTAGTCCTCAGGGATTACAACGCATCTGAAGCCTTTATTTGAATTTGGTTCCAGATGTTTATACCCTGCAGTAGCCACCAGCAGGGCTAGCATGGGCAGGAGACAATTTTATCCCCGGGGAAAGGAGAAAATGTTTATCCCCTCGCTTAGTTTTATCCACCCTTAGAGCATGGGCACACCGGTGGATATAATATCCACAGTAGATAAAATTGGAGATATACTTAGACTTAGATAGATTTTTTTGTATGAATATAAACTTCAACCCACGTCCAATGAACTAGGATAAAATTGTCCCTTTCAAATGTCAAAAAAGCATAATTTTTTATCTTTCATTTGGCTCCATGCTACGGACGGGGGATATATGTCTACTCGTTATGTCAAACGGGGATATACTTCTCCCCGTTTGACATAACAAGATAATTTTATCTCTTGTCAGTGGATATAATCGGGGGATAAAATTTTTGTCCCCCGCCCATGCTAGCCGGGCTGGTGGATTGTTAGTTCGTTTGTCTTCTTTTATAGAATAAGGGTCACAAACGGGCACACAGTCCACCTGATGGTAAGTGGATGCTGTGACCCATAGACATTTACATCTAACCTCAATTAAGGATCAAAATGCAGATACGTTATCACCACTAAGGACTAAGATAGAATGCCTCGTTTCCAGTAAAAAGGGTCTCCGGTTCGCTACACTCACCATAAGAAACACAGCAGCATTAAGCTGCTATTTTACGCTGGTATTTTGTGAGAGCGTGGTCCTACACCGGTCGAGCCGACCCATTCGTGCTGCAACCCTAACATAGCTGCAGCGTGGCTCTACCACGTGTGCACCACGTCGCTGCAGTCTCAAAAAAAAAATTCAATGAGTGATAGCACTGAAGTGGATATGTCGCAGGAAGATAGTCAAAGCCGTGATATAGTTATATCCCTAGGATTTAGCCTTTATATATCGGTATTTATATACCGGTTCATAACTACATATCTTCCTAGAGTAATCTATTGAAATAATTATAATTGAACTGAATGTACAGGAGGAACAAATTTCACGACATTGACGTTCCTGTTGTGTTATTATTCGTGTTCCTTTTGACAGTAGGTTAAGGTGCGGCTGGGGTGGCCTTTGGGCCACTCTAAAGCCGCGTACATAATGACGATATAAAATGTAATATTGAAAGAATTTAACTTTTTAATTTCAAAAATTCAAAACGTATAAGTCAAAAGTAGTTTTGACTAACAAATTACAAACAAACTACAATTACAATTTTAAATTTACCACGTGCTCGGCGGTGAAGGAAAACATTGTGAGGAAACCGGCATGTTTGAGAAATCAAAAAAAATTTCGAAGACATGTGAAGTTCGCCAACACGCATTGGGGCAGCGCGGCAGATATTTCCTTGCCCTAAATCAGATATTTCCTTGGCCTCCTCTCAGAAATGAGAGGAGGCCTGCGCCCAGCAGTGGGACGTATATAGGCTGTAACTTTACTTTTTACTTTACAATTATAATTATTCCACTAGATTAGTCTAGTAAGATAGAACCGCTTTCATATAACTATATTAACTGTCTTACTGCGACAGATATGTATTCTTTAATAGTACATTAAAGCGAATTTTCGGCACAGTTTTTTAATTGTTATGAGGATACATAACTTATGTCTTACTAGGTTAAGTTGAAAGACAATGATTATTGTAGGCATGTGTCAACCGTGAACGATTCGTTCATTTGACCAGGGTCGCGTAATAGTATTGATGATTGCAATCACATTTCTGAACGATCCGGATCAAACAAACTATTGACATGACCTATATATCCTGAAACAAACAGAAACAGAAACCTTTTTTTCAATATAGATTATAAACAATACTTATTGAAAGTCACTCTTTTGTTTAATCTAGGGATGACAACGCATCTGCATTTAGATTTTTACACGATGCAGGTGTCTTTGGACCACAGCATCCACTTACCATCAGGTGGACTGTGTGCTCGTTTGTCACCTTAAATCTATATAAAAAACAATTGGACTGTCTAACTCTGTTTCAACATCTCTCTCTGAGAAACACTACTGTCACGGACAGACAGAGAGAGAGACACTGGTATTATTTTAAAGTACTCCGTTTCACTGAATTAATCGCGAAACTAAGGGGAGTTGCTCAGAGGCATTGTTCGGATTAATTCCAGCTGCTGAATTCCAACATCGTACACGGCAACATAACTCGAAATTCTACCGTCATCATCTCGATGGCTGGCGGTCCGCTACCGTGCTATTTACGCGGCATTTTCCGCCTCGCACGACCACACAGGAATTTACTGTCGACAACAGTTTTTACGGACCGATACCACTTAGGAACCTTCAAGAAATTAACCTACTCCTTTTTAAAAGCAAACGCACCTGCAATTCCCCTAGTGTTGCGGATGTTCATGCGCGACGGTGATCACTTACCATCAGATGACCCGTATGCTCGTTTGCCCCTATTCCATAAAAAAAAAACTGACAATATATCAAACAAGAAATAACGCAATAAACGCTAGGAAGCCGGCATTAAAGCGCAGTCTGGCGCACATCAAAAGCGACATAAAACTATTTCCGAAGTTACAATTCGGGAACACTCTGCTCTAAAATCCAATATCGAATGGTTGGTTGTGTGTGACGATCGGGCACAGATATTTTTAGGGTTCCGTACCGAAAGGGTAACCAACGGGACCCTATTACTAAGCCACCGCTGTCCGTCCGTCCGTCTGTGTGTCAGCGGGCTGTATCTCATGATCCGTAATAGATAAGACAGTTGAAATTTTCACAGAATGTGTATTTCTGTCGCCGCTAACAAAAAAATATAAGTAAATTAAAAATTAAAGGGGACTCCCCTACTAGAAACGTGTTTTACGATGATACGGAACTCTTCATGCGCGAGTCCGTCACTCGCACTTGGCCGGTTTTTGTTATAAAACTAAAGTGACAAACGAACATACAATCCACCTGGACACTTGCAGACAACTTCAAACAAAGAAGGCTACAGATTGTGGCCTGTGAGGATTAAAATAGAATGCCTCTATAACCTGATTTCCACAGGAGTGCAAGCACTGATATTTGGCGGCAGAAATAAGTAAGGCCCGTATTAATAAACGTTACTCAGCTCAAGTACATGCACTTGAGTACAATCTTGAGGTTATGATCTTATTAATAAACATATCTCAAGATGCGGTTTAGGTTTACGATATCAGCTGAGTGCCACACTGATTAATAAACGAAACTCGACTCTCAAGTGTGTATACTTGAGTGCAAGTCACAGAACAGTATTCCTAAGTACAGCGTTTTGAGATACTGTTTTTATGTGTTTATTAATTAGCAACGATCTTGAGATGCTGATATAGTAATGAGGGCGTATCAAATGATTACGCACTTGAGTTCGTCGTTGAGTAACGTTTATTAATACGGGCCTAAGAGTGTGATAACTACCACCTACCAACGGACTCCTACCACCCTTGAAGTAATATGTACTACGTACTAGAAGAGACTCAACCTAACTTAGTCTGTGCTAGAAAAAGTGTACCTCCGACCACGCGGCTCGCATTGTCGCATAGATGTCTTCACACATTCTTCAAAAATGAGGAGGTACTCAATTCGACTGTATTTTTTTATGTGTGTTAACTCATAACTTTTTTCTAGGTGAACCGATTTTGATGATTCTTTTTTTATTTGAAAGCTGGTGCTTCTCATGTGGTCACATATAAATTTGATCGAGGGTTAACCAGTAGTTTTTGAGTTATTTTAATTTTACCACTTGTGTTCGCGGTGTCTGATCTGTAATAGTAGTACCTATTACCTCAATGCCTACCGTCCAGTATTCCTTGAATCGTGAACTTCGGACGACTTATTAAGCCCAGAACCAAAGCAGGTGCAAGGAAGTTAGGTGTCCTTGCAACGATGATACGATACGTCTGTTCAGTTATTTACACTCTATAAAGCGACAGTACGGTCTTACATGGAGTATCGCTGACATACATGGGCTTGTGCTGCAAAATGTCACCTAGCGACTTTGGAATCAATGGAAAGACTTGTTAAGAGGCTTATTGGCGACAACAATACGGTTAGAACTCTTATCAAGCCTAGAGCACAAATGTAAAGTAGCCAGCCTTTCGGTGTTTTACAGCATACATGTTCGGAGAGTGTGTGCAGGCATTGCATGAGTCCTCTCTCTCCATTCCACCAGACGCTCGGCTGGTCTCCACCTCTTTGTTGTCGATATACCACGCATTCGAACCAAACGGTTTGCTTCGTCGTTTATAATGCGTACAGCAAAGGAGTGGAATAATGTACCAGCATGTGTTTTACCGTCCGAATAAGTGGGTGTCTTCAAGGCAAAAGTGCTTGTTATGCTAAGGCAGCCTAATCTACCATCTTCAGGGCTTCGTCTCCACTTACCACCAGGTGGGATAGTTGTCAAAAACGGGCGTATGATGCTTAGTAAGATAATATTTACATAATAGCTTCTAAAGTCGGTGCTAAGACATGACGTATAGCTTCAGAAGCTATTATGTGGAAATCACTTTCTTCCTTTTAGTTTTTTGAGCTCCGCTTTTTTTTTATAGGATAGGGTGACAAACGAGCACACAGTCCACGTGATGGTAAGTGGTTGCTGTGACCCATAGACATCTACATCTATCCTCAATAAACAATCAAAATGCAGATGCGTTGTCACCCGTGAGGACTAAGATGGAATGCCCCTTTTCCAGTAAAAAGGGTCTCCAGTTCTCTAAACTCACCATACGAAACACAGCAGTATTGAGCTGTTATTTCACGCTGGTATTCTGTGAGAGCGTGGTCCTTCCCCGGTCGAGCCGACCCATTCGTGCTACAACTATACTTCTAATATAGCTGCAGCATGGCTCTACCACATATAAATGGCTTTTACTTTTTAATGCTTTTACTTTTTAATAAAAATTTAACTTTTTAAACCTTTTGAGTGGAATAAGAAACATCACAAGCTCAAGGTAAGGTAACTAGAATGTCCTTTAAGTTACAATAAAAACTACATCCTCTATTTTGCACACTTAGTGGCGAATTTTTTTCAACAAATATATAAGGTTATTTTTTCAAAGAGTAGCCAAATTTTAAACTTAAGTTCAAATATATAAATTAAATAATGATATACCGTTATTGCAGTTTTGGAAAATACGAGTAAATAAGGCTTCTACTTTCCTTTGAAATTATCCCAAATTGAATGTGATTTATGGGCAACAACGTTTTTGCCTACCGATCGGCCCTTACGAATGTGTGCGTGCGCAGTAAAATCAGTTAAAATAATGCATTACCACGCATTTTGAATTTAAAAGATAAAATGGACAGAATGTTTGAGATTTTTTTTTAATTAATATTTCTTCAACATTTGCCAATATTACTTATTCTGAAGCTTCTCTGCAAATTTGGCCGGTTATTGCAAAATAACCCTGTATATGGAACCACCAGATATCGCGTAACATACAAACAACCACAAACTCTCGCACGCACGCACGTCAAACTCTACAATTGCATCTATCTGCACGACATATGGACAAATGATTCGTCACCAGGTCAACCGATTTCGATGTGACCTTGCTTCTTGCCTTATTTCGTGGTTTTATGCCAACGAGAAGCCAATAGGTTTTGTTGAGTGGGTATGCAAGTATCAAAATGTGTGACATAATGAAAACATTATGTTTTAAATGTTCTAAAATGTCTAGAATCATAGGAGCTTGATTTTGTACCAGACCGGAAATAATTATTTGCAGGTCATACATACTTGTTCTGGGGATGGGCAAGTGAAAAAATATATCGATATATATCGTTTTTTTTTATATAAAATAAGGGTGACAAACGAGCACACAGTCCAATGGTAAGTGGTTGCTGTGACCCATAGACATCTACATCTATCTTCAATAAAGAATCAAAATGCAGATGCGTTGTCACCCGTGAGGACTAAGATGGAATGCCTCTTTTCCAGTAAAAAGGGTCTCCGGTTTTCTACACTCACCATACGAAACACAGCAGTGTTAGGCTGCTATTTCACGCTGGTATTCTGTGAGAGCGTGGTCCTTCCCCGGTCGAGCCGACCCATTCGTGCTACAACTATACTACTAATATAGCTGCAGCATGGCTCTACCACGTATAAATCGATCGATATCTTTAAACAATATCAATATATACCGTGAGATAAATATCGATATATCGTCATGTTTTGCATGATGTAGTAGGATACGGCACAAAATTTTATTACTGGACGGTTGGACGACGAAAAAAAGACGACAACAGCACATGAATGCTTTTGTAGCTGCTTGTAGCTGTTTCGTCGATATATACATTTTAATAATATTTTTATATATTATATCATATATCGAAATTGATACGAATTCGATACTCTAAAATAAATATCGAATATCGATATATAGTCATATATGTATAGATATATATAGTTTTGATAATTTTGTGGCGCAGTGGCTTAGCATTGAGTTGTTGCGCTGGGGGCCGCGGGTTCGAATCCCGCACGGAACAAGTATTTGTATGGCCTGCAAACAATTGTTCCGGTTCTGGATGTTTGTCCTCGTGCAATTTATGTTTGTAAACGGCCTTCACGATACAGAAAAAATCCCAGTGTAGGGGTAACGTTTTTTAAAGAAAGAAAGAAATAGCGCTTAATAATATCGACGATAGATATCGATATTTTATGAGAGAATATCGATATTTCTAACTTGTTCCGAGAACTATGTTCAGCGGTGGACTTGTGCTGCAATGATGGCGTACAGCTGTATCAAACAGATAAAAATTACTTCTGCACCTACCAGATGTATACCATTCTGCCCAGGAGCAGGTGGCGCAGTGACGGGCCGCAGACTGGAGTACCTCCACGACGACTCTCTCGATATCTCCTCCTCCCCAACATTGGGGCAGCACAAGTACCAGCTTCTACTCCTTCTCACTCCAGAACCAGAGTCCAGTTGAGTAAGAGGCAGCCTCCCGACAACTTCCAGCTCCGCGAGCAGGGGTTCCTTTTCCTTAGGCTCGGGCATGGGGAAGGTACCGGCTGTTGAATACGTCTCCTCCAGTTTTCTTTCAGGGTTCGGCCTCGGGAAGTCCTGGCACTCCCTCCGGTCCCTCAGCGGGGGCACTTCCGCCACCGGTCCCTCGTCGACCACCTCATTCGACTCTACGTAATCGCTCTGCTCGTTCTGGTTCGGGTTCGGCTCCTCGGACGGATTTGGGGAATCCTGGCAGCCATTCTTCCTCTTCAGGCGCTCGAGGTCAGCGTAATAGTACGCCGTGGAGCGAGGCGGTTCGGCCGTGATGGTTCTTGTACCAGCCATTGGTATATACCGGTTTTTCGGTACGGTATACCGGTTAGTTTTACACTTACATATTCAAACTTGCGTTATAGTTTTGTCCACGCAATTATCTTGTCCAAGTAATTGTCTTGTCTATGTTATTATTTTGCTAGTGTGAATATTATAATATTTATTTACCAATAATTAAACGTGCTACTACAAAGGCCTTTTTATAATAACTTAGTTAAGTTAGTCTTGAGTATCAAAAAAAAGAATGATACAAGCCAAATGGTTAAAACAGGAACTAAAAAACCCGACTGCGTAAAAAAGTTTACTGAAAACAAAAAAATATACTCTATATTACTTGTACTATTATCTCTTCTGTGCCTATGTCACTTCGACAACTAAGTCAATGGTCTAATCCATCAACACCTCATAATTAAAATCCGTCAAGCCATTTAGGCTACGGAGGCTTTACAATCTATATTCTATACATAAAGTGTCTATCTATAATATCAAAATAACTGCCTTATATTGAGATGAGGATATTATTTTCATTTTTTTAATAGAATAAGGGTGACAGCACATAGTCCACCTGGTGGTAAGTGGATGCTGTGGCCCACCACATTTATCCTCGATTAAGAATCAAAATGCAGATGCGTTGTCAGCCGTGAGCACTAAGATGGAATGCCTCGTTTCCAGTAAAAAGGGTCTCCGGTTCTCTACACTCACCATACGAAACAGCAGCATTAAGTTGCTATTTTACGCTGGTTTCTGAGAGAGCGTATTCCTACCCCGGTCATTCGTGCTACAACTATAATATAGCTGCAGAGTGACTCTACCACGTAAGACGCCATTGAGAGACACATGAATAACTATTTTGAAAAGGTTTGTCTGTCTGTCTGTTCGGGCTAATCTTCGGAATGGCTGAACCGATTGTAATAAAACTTCACGAACAGATAGAGAGCAATGCCAGGGTTTATCAAGGCTATATTTTATCAGATTTTTTTTTTTTTGTGGAATCGAAAAATTGATAAATATCGATATCGATATACGATTAAACAAGAATATTATCACAGCATTATTATAGGTTTTGAAAATTTAAGTCAGAATGGTTGCTAACAAACAAAATCCTATATCGATTTCCTAAATGATCATTCAAAATGAAAAATGATTTTAGAAGGAGTATTCAATAATAACTCACTTAACAGTTCGTCGGCTTTAATCTTTTTTTACAATATGTCGCCATATTGAATTTTGATTACTGTCATGTCTTTCGTGACACTCACAAGATTAAGAAAAATCGACTGACGTAAGAATCATTGAAATCGGCCCACGCGTTTGGTCTGTAGAGCGCCACAAAGGAACAAACATACAAACATATATAGTCTGATAAGCACATTACCCTCCTTTGCATCACGCAATCGGGTAAACATTTGTTAAAATTAAACGAGAAAAAAGAGAAAAGAGAAAGGTTGTAGTGGCGGTGTAAGAATATCCACTACCCCATATCGTCCCATGTGTGACGTAACAGGCGACAGAGGGAAACAAATCAGGAGATGGGCAGCAGCGTCTTCGTAGTAACGACTAAAAATAAAAAACCTGCGCTTGCCAAGCGTGACAACTATGGCAAATATCCTCCTAAACCTATGGGGGATGCCCATGTTCAGCAGTCGACTTTAGCTGTAACGGTAACCGAGAAAAATATTCGTAAAACTAGCTTTACTTATGACCTTGCTTCTTGCTAATGCCCAGTACCTATTCATTTAAAGATTAGTAAGTAATCATTATGAGTCTAGTGGTAATTATAGTGGAATCTAGGTTTTGCCTTAAGCCAAATGACTCACAAGTCACAGCATGGAGGACAGTTGGAAGAGGCTTCGTAATTTTTAGCAATACCAGTATACAAATTAGTCGACTGAAACTCGGGAATTAAATAATTAAATGTTTTTTTTTTTGGGAAAATTCAAAATGCACCTTGATCACTCAGGAAAAACGTCTTAAAATAGAATAGAATAAAATTATTTTTCAACCGACTTCAAAAAGGAGGAGGTTCTCAATTAGTCGGAATCTTTTTTTTTATGTATGTTCACCGATTACTCGAAGACGCCTGAACCGATTTGGAAAATTCTTTTTTGTTTCAAAGGGTATACTTCCCAGGTGATCCCATATAAATTTGATCTAGGTCTGACCAGTAGTTTTTGAGTTATCCTTAATAATTTATATTGAAGTCGGTTGTACAAAATTTTTAATTTTACCACTTGTATTCAATATAGATTGCAAGAATACTTATACTTCGGTGTTACTAAAAGGCGCCGACCAGCACTGGTCAGATCTGCTACTCATCATCATCATCATCATCATCATCATAACTACAGCCCATCGCAAGTCCACTGCTGAACATAGGCCTCCCCAAGGAACGCCACAAAGCACGGTCCTGAGCCACCAGCATCCATCGACTTCCTGCCGTCTTACCAGGTCGTCACTCCATCTAGTGGGGAACGAGGCTGCCACTCGAGAACCTTTCTTCCGCATCGGTTGTCAGTTCTTCGAGCTATATGGCCGGCCCATTGCCACTACAGCTTACTAAACCGTTGCGCTATGTCGGTCGCTCTAGTTCTACTGCGGATATCCTCATTTTTAAGTATATCACGCAGAGAACACCCGAGCATAGCCCTCTCCATAGGTATTACTTAACGTTAATGAGATAATTGACGAGTGCGAATGACGCCATCTTGTTGGCCGACGGAAGGTTTAATCCGGGCCCGTAATCCGAGGCCGCGGCGCTCGAGCACGTGAGGTTTCAGAGCTCAGTGCGAAAGCGAAGCGATTGGACGATTCGAGACGAAACGTGAGATAAATGCAGTACGTAAGTAAGGGACGTTGGCTACGAATCAATCCAAGTTAAATATATTAATTAAAATGATGAAATTGAAGCGTTTAGTGATTAAGTTGTTATCAGGATGATGCTGCTGCACATCTCCTGTTTCAGATTCCCTGTCGTCTCGTAGGACACCCACAGGACGATATGGGGTAGTGGATATACTTACACCGCCACTGCACGGTTAATCTCTATATATTATATAAAAATCAATTGCTGTCCGTGAAATAGTCTCGCTATAACTCAAGAACGGCTCGATCGATTTTGATGAAATTTTTTGTGTGTGTTTGAATGGGTCCCAAGAAAGTTTAGATTATGAATGCCTCGATACGCCTTCTTGCCGATACGATACCGATACCGATCCTCTTATAAATATATCGGCGATACCGATACCGATACGCTTATTGAATTCAAAAATGAAGGTAAAATAAATAAAACATAAGTCAGGTTATTTTTTTAATTAATATAAAAATAACAAATAACAGGACAAACTAAATAAAACCGTTTAAAACTATAGACAGGTTGAGGTTAGTTAAAAGTTTTAGTAATTAAAATTAGCATTGATGAGATTTTTGTTTAAAAAACAAAGTATTCTTAAGTTTTGCGGAGAAAGGCGATTTCGCAAATCTGTTTGAATAAGACCTGCGGTGGAAAAGAGTCTCTCAGATGCGACAGTACTCATTTGGAAACTAAAGTATTTCTGCGCAATTTTTTTCAAGTTTGGGTATATGACGTCGTTGCGCCAGAAAACGAATGGATCTGCGCCTCTCGATATATTAGGAGACCTTAGGTATCTCTCGACTTCTTCTTTGAGAGAATTACAGTTCAGAGTAGACAGGGGCTCATCTTCCTCGGACTCTCCCGTGCGAAGCCAGGGCGGATCGCTAGTAATAAATATATAACAGCACCTCAACCTAACATGTTCATTCTTTCAAAAGTCTTCTTAAATTGTATTACTCAGAACGTTATTAGATAGATTACTTTACCTTTTTCGTATTCCTCTCATTTAAATACTCTATCATATTAGACTATCGATCCGGCCCGGCTTCGCACGATTGATTTCTGGATCTCGATAGCAATGCTACCTACCGGATCGAATTGTGAATCTAAACTATTCTTTAATCAACTTAATCACACACACAAAATTTCATCAAAATCGGTCCGGCTGTTTAGGAGGAGTTCAGTCACATACACATGGACAGAAGAATTATTTAATATGCATGTACATATAAACTTTCCTCTTCTGTCTATTGATGAGAATCGCATCAAAATCCGTTGCGTAGTTTAAAAGATCTAAGCGTACCGACGGCGGGAAGCGACTTTGTTTTATAAGTACATGTGCAACTATAAATTGGACATATCTCTATATTTATACGTATTCACATTTTTTTTGTACACCCACCATTGTTTGCATCAGTCCTCCATGCAAAGGAAAAAATCTCTGGATGAGATTATAATATGATATCGTTTAAATTGTACTCCACTCGTTTTCTGTATTTTGGTATACAATAAAGAATAAATAAATAAATTGAATAAAACCATTTTTTACGGATTTTATCGCGTTTAATTTACTATATTAATTCCCGACGTTTCGGGTGCTTTACAGCAACCCATAGTCATAGGGGGGGACTGAGATATTTGACGTCCCGATGTCATAGTTAGCCCGGCTACCTTCAGTTTTTTAATATTTATTTTTGGTTCGATCTATTTAGTCCTTGTTACGTCGAAGTTCAGTGCCGAAACTAAATCTCCCCAAAGACGAGATTAAAGCGTTGTACAACTTACGCAACAGACCAGAGCTCACGATTCTCCGTGCAGATAAAGGAAATGTTACGGTAGTAATGGATACGTCAGATTATAATTTTAAAATACAACAACTTTTATCGGACGAAAGTATGTACAAAATGGTCAAAACAGACCCTACAACCAATGTGCTTAAAACAACTAGCGATCTAAAAAAGAATTACTCCGAAAAAATTAAATCTCGACGTAAATTCCATAATACTACCGTGTACCAAACCACCGAGGTTGTATGGGTTACCGAAAATACACAAACCAAACGTTCCACTACGTCCCATAGTGAGCCAGATCGATTCACCAACTTATAAGTTGCCTAAACACTTGGCAAAAATACTGTCACCACTGAGAGGACATACCAGAGAATACACAAAGGATTCATACCATTTTGTTAGTGAGATAAAATACCTACATCTCGCTGACAATGATGATGACGCGTAAATATAAGAAATCATTAAATAAATAAATACAAGCCTATACGTCCTTATTTCTGAAGAACTTGACTTTTTTTTGAAAAATTGATAGAATAAATAGTGTTTGCTAATCTTAAATCTAAATTATGGCATAATAATAGACGAAGTCGAGCGGGCCGCTGTGTAAGTAATAAATAAAAGTAAAATTAGTAGTAGTAGAGCCGTGGTAGCTCAGATGGTTAGCGCTCGATGTAAATTTCACAGTACGCGAGCAACCCGGGTTCGACCCCGCCGGCACCAATGAAATTGTTAATTTACCACGTGTTCGGCGGTGAAGGAAAACATCGTGAGGAAACCTGCGTGTCTGATAAATAAGAAAAAAAGTTATTTCGAAGACATGTGAAGTTCGCCAACACGCATTGAGGCAGCACGGCGGACATTTCCTTGCCCTAAAACCCTCTCAGAAATGAGAGGAGGCTTGTGCCCAGCAATTGGACGTATATAGGCTGTAACTTTAACTTATTTAACATAAAGTAAGTTATTCTCACAACGTATTAAAAAATAAAAATATATAATTACATTTAAATATTCGACAACTATCTAATATATAAAAATTAAAGTTTGTTCGATCGTACTTTATGCGCTGCCATGCCGTTCATCAGATTGCGCTAAAACTTTGTCAACTTATTGCTTACACTTGAGCCAAGGTTATAGGCATAATACAATTAACTTACAATAGGTGGCGCGTATCGTACCGACAAATTTATATATCATTCAACTTCAATTAATGTATTACCATTCCTAATTAAACAATATAACTCTTCCAAATTTAAAACGATATTTCCACAATTATTCCTTCTGCGGCGGTAACGCGCTGTGTACCAACTTGTTATATATGAAAATTAAAAAATCTAACCGGGAAAATCAAAGCGTGCTCGGCAAATCAAAACAAAGTCCTTTCTATTCCCAGACGGGCAGAGCCGAAAGCTAATCATACATAAAGGTTTTTCTATAATTAAATTCTGTATACGGCCATTTGTGAAGTGGGCGAGGGGCAACCCCCTCAAAAATGTTGCCCCTACGGAATCATAGTACGTGCCAATCATCTCTTTAAAGAGTACAAGGGTGACAAGTAGCGTGAGCGATATATCCTACGAAAACAAGTTAAAAATTTCAGAAGCATACAGACCCGGAACAATTATTTGTAGGTCATTTACAAATATTTATGCCGTGCGGGATTCGAACCCGCGGCCCTTAGCGCTGCAGCTCATTGTTAATATAGCTTGAAGAACTCACAACCATGGGGAACAAAAGATCTCGAATGACAGCCTTCAGTGATGATAACGCAAAAGCATTTTGATTCTTAACTGACGATAAATGTAGATGTCTTTAGGCCACAGCATCCACTTACCATCCAGGTATCATGTGTGCTCATTTGTCACTCTTATTAACAAGTGGTAAAATTAAAAATTTTATATAACCGACTTCAATATAAATGAAATGAGAACATCATCAATGTAGTCGAAGTCAATTAAATACACATTATTAAGGATAACTCAAAAACTAGGTCAGATCTTGATCAAATAATTATGGACCACATGAGAAGCACCAGCTTTCAAATAAAAAAAGAATCATCAAAATCGGTTCACCTAGAAAATAGTTCTGAGGTAACACACATGAAAAAATACGGTCGAATTGAGAACCTCCTCCTTTTTTGAAGTCGGTTGAAAAAAATCATTTTAAGATTTAATATACCTAATTGATTTCCGCAAACGCTTGATTCTATGAAATATTTTCTTGACAACCCTCACTTGTAACTTGCACCACCAACCACCGCGAACCCAATTGGGGAGGTAGGGGTGGAGATGGGCGCGACCTTGACCGCGCCAGCCGAGCGGAGGACACTTGTTTATCGCTCATTTGTAGCGCCGCTTCGAACTTGTCTCGTCTGTGGCCATTTTGTTTAATAGACCACTGCTGACATATTGTTTTACCTTTTGTTATAATCTAAGTAAATAAATTGGGTGTCGTGAGAGGCGACAGAACGTAACTGAAACAGGAAATGGGCAGCGCCATTTTCATGACAATAATGCACTATCGAAATACAAACTGCGGTTGCTAACCCGACTTCCAAGCGTGGGAGTTGTTCGCTGCCAGACTGTTTCTAATTTGTTTTGTGTGGTTAATTGTGTAATATACATGATTGTAAGTTGTTATTTTAAAAAAAAAGTCCGCTGGGTTTCTTGCTGGTTCTTCCCAGGACAGAGGTTTTTTCGAACCAGTGGTAATTAGACAAAGAGTGACTTTCAATAAGTATTATTTATAATCTATATTGAATAAAAAGTTTCTTTTCTGTTTCTGTTTCTGTTTCCACTATCCCTATGATACAATCTCAATTCTCAATGTTTTACGTGGTAGATCCATGCTTTCTTGGTAGAGCCACGCTATACCAAGAAAGCATGGCTCCAGCTATAATATAGTTTTAGGACTAGTGGATCGCCTCGACAGGGAGGGACCACGCTCTTACAGAATACCAACGTAAAATAGCAGCTTAACACTGTTGTGTTTCGTATGGTGAGTGTAGAGAACCGGAGACCCTTTTTACTGGAAAAAGAGGCATTCCATCGATGGTAAATCGCACTGTCTGAGCGTTACAAAAACCTATTCGCTGTTGTCTTAAAGACGCTCAGATTGTAATCGGACGGAAAGACTGGCAAATTATTCAAATTCCGTTTTGTTCGAATGCGTGGAATATAGATAACAACGGGGTGGAGATTTTTTTATAGGATAGGGTGACAAATGAACACACAGTCCACCTGATGGTAAGTAGTTGCTGCGGCCCATAGACATCTATATCAAACAAAATGCAGATGCGTTGTCACCCGTGAGGACTAAGATGGAATTCCTCGTTTCCAGTAAAACGGGTCTCCGGTTTTCTACACTCACCATACGAAACACAGCAGTATTGAGCTGTTATTTCACGCTGGTATTCTGTGAGAGCGTGGTCCTTCCCCGGTCGAGCCGACCCATTCTTGCTACAACTACACTACTAATATAGCTGCAGCATAGCTATACCACGTATAAATACGATATATATACGACGTCTGGTTGTCCGATGGTGAAAGGGGGATTATATATATAGTCCTTATGGCAGAATCGCTGGAGGACCTAAGCACTATGCTCAATGACCTCAATAGTGCCTCCCAACGGATAGGTCTTAAGATGAACATGGACAAAACAAAGATCATGTTTAATGTCCATGTCACACCTATGCCGGTAGTTGTTGGGAGCACTAAGCTCGAAGTTGTTGACGAATATGTTTACCTGGGACAAATAGTCCGACTAGGTAAGTCCAACTTCGACCGAGAGGTCAATCGACGGATTCAACTCGGCTGGGCAGCGTTCGGGAAATTACGGCACATCTTCTCGTCAGGTATACCTCAAAACTTGAAAACGAGGCTGTACAACCAGTGCGTGTTGCCAGTGATGACCTACGGAACTGAGACGTGGTCCTTCACTGCTGGCCGGATGAGGAAGCTCAAGGTCGCTCAGCGAGCTATGGAGAGGGCTATGCTCGGAGTCTCACTGCGTGATAAACTTAGAAATGAGGATATCCGCAGTAGAACCAGAGTGACCGACATAGCCCAACAGATTAGTAAGCTGAAGTGGCAATGGGCCGGCCATATAGCTCGAAGAACCGACAACCGATGGGGAAAAAAGGTTCTCGAGTGGCGGCCTCGTACCGCCGGACGAAGTGTAGGGCGTCCCCCCACTAGATGGAGTGACGACCTGGTAAGACATGCAGGAAGTCGATGGATGCGGGTGGCTCGGGACCGTGCTTTGTGGCATTCCTTGGGGGAGGCCTATGTTCAGCAGTGGACTTGTGAAGGGCTGTAATGATGATGAAAAAAAATGATGAAAGGGGGATTTAATTAGATTTTTTATTTTATATAAAGAAAATTTATTCTTCTGGAAAGTATAGGCATTTGTCCCATGTTGGTATGAACCTTATAGGTCCCATGTGTGTGTTAATGACTGCCTCGTTGTTCTAGTGGTTGTGAACGCTACTGCTGATCATGAGGTCCCGGGTTCGATTCCCGGGTGGGGCCGAAAAATAATCAGTTATTCGAGTTTTTCCTTCAAGAAATTCTCAGTCTCACCCCCGTGCCTCGGAAATCACGTAAAGCCGTTGCTCCTGCGCCTGATCTCTCTCCGGTCATGTCGGTTTACTAACCCATCGGACTATAAGAGTGAGGGAGTAGAGAGTGCACCTGTGCTCGCGCGTACTCGACCACTACAATCCTGTCCTGCGGCGATGGCTAGACTCCGTTGAGTTGAGGCAGGCCGCCCTGACCGAAATTCGGTCTGGAGGACATTATTGTGTATTAACGTACTAACAATGTTACTTGCCTAGCATGATGTAAAAGCCAACTAACTTAAAATATCTGTTACTTGGTAGAGCCACGTTGCAGCTATATTGGTTGCAGCACGAATGGGTCGGCTCGACCGGGGTGGGACCACGCTCTCACAGAATACCAGCGTATAATAGCAGCTTAATGCTACCGTGTTTCTGGTGAGTGTGGAGAAGCGGTGACATTTCACTGGTAACGAGACATTCTATCTTAGTCCTGTGGAGTGACAACGCATCTACATTTCGATTCTAAATCGAGGATAGATATCGATAGGCCACATCATTCGCTTACCATCAGGATCAAGTGGACTGTGTGCTCGTTTGTCACCCTTGTCTTCTCTACATAGTATAAAACGAAGTCGCTTCCCGCCGTCTGTACGCTTAGATCTTTTAAACTACGCTACGGGTTTTGATGCGGTTTGCATCAATAGACAGAATGCATATTATTAATATATATAAAAATCAATTGATGTCCTTTAGTTTCGCTCAAAGTCAAAAACGGGTCGACAGATTTTGAAGATTTTTTTGTGTTTGATTTGGTCCTGAGATGGTTTAGATTCACATTTGGACCCAGTAGGTGGCGCTGTTGTCGAGATCCAGAAATCACTACTACAATCGCTAGTATCCTTACAAAATGAAAAGTATGTCTCTTAAATCACTGAAACAAAGCCAAGGCGAGAACACTTGTATGAATTTTTATTTTCAAAGTATTACGTGTCGCAGATATCTAATATATGACATTCGTCAAATTCTAACTCTAGTTGAGTTTGACACGCAGACATACTCATTACCGCAAGGTTGCTGCTATTAGCGAACTGAAGCCGTCTCGTAGGGTGGCCATGAGCGCGGAAACGACGGACAAATCGCATTTATTACAATTCTTATCAAGTCAACTTTTTAAACGTGGTAGAGCCATGCTGCAGCTATATTATTTGTATAGTTGTATTTGAGTGTAGAGAACCGGAGACCCTTTTTACTGGAAAAGAGGCATTCTATCTTAGTCCTCACGGGTGACAACGCATCTGCATTTAAATTCGCGAACGAAGATAGATGTAGATGTCTATGGGCCACAGCAACCACTTACCATCAGGTGGACTGTGTGCTCGTTTGTCACCCTTATTCTATAAAAAAAAATACGGTTGACCCTTCAGGCCATCCCTGGAACTTCCCGCTAATTTCAAATGCAAAGCGCTCCAAATTCTACGTTTACAAAAAAAAATTTGAAAAAAAACTCCAATTTACTAAAAACACAGCAGCGTTGAGCTGCTATTTTATGCTGGTATTCAGTGAGAGCGTGGTCCTTCCCCAGTTGGGCCGACCCATTCTTGTGCTGCAGTCATAATATAGCAGCAGCATGGTCTACCACGTGAAAAAACTGCGTATTGTAATTGTAAGTGTAAATTCTTATTTTACCAGCATGTTTGCTGGTAAAATAAGAATTTAAGCCAATATTATAAATGTGAAAGTTTGTGAGGATGTATGGATGTTTGTTACTCTTTCACGCAAAAACTATTGAATGGATTTTAATGAAACTTTACAATAATATAGTTCATACATCAGAATAACACGTAAGCTAGAATTAATAAAGATATTGTGTAAATTAGCCAAAATATAACGATAAATGTTAAGTAAGTCTGAAAAAAATCTGTCATCTGCGAGCTATTTTGGCATGAACACGCATCACGCAAAAACCTGTGAACCGATTTGGATAGGACTTTGGTCATAAGGAGTAACTTGGGCTATTTTTATTATAGGAATCCGCGCAAAAAAATTCCACGCGGGCGAAGTCGCGGTGAACAGCTAGTATTATTTTTTTTTTATTTATTTACACTTTAATGAACCTTACACATTAAGTAAAGGAACAAAAGGCGGACTTAATGCTAAAAGCATTCTCTGCCAGTCAACCTTAGGGCAGTGATAGAACTACGAAGGCGGTTACAAACAAATATACATACACGCATACATATACATATTATACATACATATACATATATACATAAATATAATTAAAACCTAAATTACAAGCGGGCGAAGTCGCGGGGAACAGATAGTTAAGTTACAAAAGTCCTGACAATACAACACACATGGCCACCCCACTCGAAACACTCCATTAGTCCAAACCGCCGCTCTTAGGAGAGTGGAAACCAACACCTATGTAGAGACACCAGCTTGTATTTGATTACGAAATTATTTTTTAACTAGCTGTCCCTCGCGACTTCGTCCGCGTGGAATTTACTACGATTTCAAGGGTTTTTTTTTTGCACGGAACCCTGATTCTTTTTCTAAAATAAAAGTATCCTAAGTTACTCCTTATAACATCAGCTATCTGCCAGTGAAAGTCCCGTCAAAATCAGTCCAGCCGTTTCGGAGAATAGCCGGAACAAACAGACAGACAGACAAAAATGTTAAAAATTGTTTTTTTTTGTTATTAGTACCGTATATAATTTCATATGCCTTTAGTAAAAAGCTGTTATTTTAGCATTACAAACAGACACTTCAATTTTATTTATTTGTATATATGTATAGATTAAAATATTCCGGCGTTCGACCGCGACCGTGCTCGAGTCATCGAGTCGAGTGGGTGGTCCGCGGGGTCCATTCACTTGAGTTGACGCAGTTTGAATTCGAATATTAAAACACCTTTATAAATAAATATATATTTCTCTTTATTTATTAACAGACTTCATAAAAAGGAGGTACTCAATTCGACTGTATTTGTTTTTATGTGTGTTACCCCAGAACATTTTTCTGGGTCAACCGATTTTGATGATTCTTTTTTTATTTGAAAGCTGGTGCTTCTCATGTGGTCCCATATAAATTTGATCAAGATGTGACCAGTGGTTTTTGAGTTATCCTTAATATTGCGTATTTAATTTACTTGGACTAAACTCAAACTCAAACATTTTATTGCGTTCATGTGGTTACATAAATAGTTCTTATGCTACATTGATGATGTTCTCATTTTATTTATATTGAAGTCGGTTGTAGATTTTTTTTTAATTTTACCACTTATTTTAGGCTTTTTATTACTAACGGATAAGTCGCCCCATCATACTCTGATCTTAATGACACACAGTTGAAAAAAACCTTGTTGAGAAGAACTAGAATTATTGGTGTTTCATAAGTCAAAACCAAACATTTCGCAGCATCTGACAGTGGTTGTGCTAAAACATTTGGTACAAATTCCTAAATCTTACGTATTTATCTTAAAACTTTGCTTTTTATACTTAGTTGCCGATAGTAGCCTAATGGTAGGATGCAGACCGCAAACTCAAAAGGTGGGTTCGAATCCGCCATTCAACTACTGTAGTGAACCACTCCTAACACAAGCATTTTAAGCTTACCGGGAGTGCTTAAAGGAAATATTAGTAATGTTAATAGCATTAATAATTAAAAAAAACATGCGTGAGTGTCGTGGAACACTCGGTTGGAACGAAGTTCCAACATAATATAATAAAAAAAAATTAATTACTAGCGTCTATGAAAATGAGGGAGATGGATATTATTCCATCTCGCTTCCTTATAGCCGCCAAGGCCGTCTACACTACGTCAGAAGGGGTCGTGACGGAAAAATCTTACACTTTTTATCGCCTAGCCCCCATCCGCCAAATCCGTACCGTCCGATAAGGAACTTCGTTCCAAAAATGCCTAGCGGCCGTAACGTCATTGCCACATAATTCAGCAGCAGGTTGAGAAAAAATTGATCTGCGTTATCTAATATAGCAGTTGTATATTTGAATACATGTCACAGTGGAGTGGCGGTGTAAGAATATCCACTACCCCATATCCCGAGGGTGTCGTAAGAGGCGACAGAGGGAAAATGAAACAGGAGATGGGCAGCAGCGTCCTCCTAATAACGACTAAAAATAAAAAACTGCGATCGCCAACCCGCTGCCAAGCGTGGCTATTATGGCAATATCGAGGAATCGAAGAAGGTCGATGTTCATCAGTGTCCTTTTATAGGCTGTAATACTTAGATAGAAGTATGGGCCACATCGTCCACTTACCATCAGGTGGACTGTGTGCTTACTTGCAAACCCTTACTTGTGAAACAACATAAAATAATTTTTAAATCGACTTTAAATTTCTATTTTTAGAAACATGTTTTAGGAAACTGTTGATAGAGGTTTAGTCTAAAAAGCTAAGAAGCTCACAAAAGTACCAGGCACCCGGCAATTCAAAGGAGTTCGTCAAAAGATTATTCCAACTATAACAAGCATTCACAGCGTACGAAGCACTAGGTTTTATCTTTACCTAGAGCCTAGACTGCCCTACAGCTGTATAATCTCGTACAAAATACCTCTACAACAGCACCAAACAAATTTCATCTCTTGACAGCACAACATAAAGTTGAAATTTCGCTAACTAGTATAAACACAATTTCATGTGACGCAACTTTCACTCGAAATAAGCTTCAGACGAAAACAACTGTGCCACTAGGGAATAGAGCTCACTTTAGACTGATAGACACTTTCACTGACGTCCCGCGTTCTGAGACTTGTAAGACCTAGGTATTTAGGTTTATATTGGAACATAATAAAATAGGAGTCGGGGGGAAAACGGGCACCGCAGAGCGCGTATCGACCAACAAGGAGAAGGTCAAGCACAAGGTAGTATTTTTTTAAGATTTTTTTTATATTATGAATGTAATCTTTCGACGACCATGACTTCCAAATATTGTACGACATAGTCAACCGCACTGGAAATATTACAGTGCCGTTAATGCAGGCGAAAGACCAATGTGTAACTAACTTTTTAACCATCTGATGGTAAGTGGATGCAGTGGCCCATAGACATCTACATTTATCCTCGATTAAGAATCACAACGCATCTGTTGTCACCCAGGACTAAAATGGAATGCCTCGGTCCCAATAAAAAGGGTCTCCTGGTTTCTATATTCACCATACGAAACACAGCAACGTTAAGCTGCTATTTCACGCTGGTATTCTGTGAAAGCGTGGTCCTTCCCCGGTCGAGCCGACCCATTAAACAACCATAATATAGCTTCAGCATGGCTCTACCACGTATAAATAAAATATTTTACTTAAGCGGCAAGTATTTCACAACGTATTCGTGTACAAAGATACCTCCCGCTTACTTATATGTAAGGCAAACAGACGTGTTGACATGACCTATATTGGCTGTTGACTGTTGACTGTACCACCCACAGCGTTTGCGATAAATACGCTGATAATTGATTGAATCATGTGTTGTTTCGAGTTGATTCATTGTGCGTTTGCAAAATAAAATGGCGTGTATTTTTAATCCACTTCAGAGGTTCTCAATTCGAGTGTATGTTTTTTTTTTCGTTTATTCTTTTTTTTATAGAATAAGGGTACAAACGAGCACACAGTCCACCTGATGGTAAGTGGATGCTGTGGCCTATAGACATCTACATTTGTTCTCGATTAAGAATCAAAATGCAGATGCGTTGTCACCCCTGAGGACTAAGATGGAATGTCTCGTTTCCAATAAAAATGGTCTCTGTTTTGTATGTATGTTATGCGATATCTTCGCAGATTGTGAACAAATTTTAATGATTATTTTTTTATTAAATAGGTTATACTTCAAGGGTGGTTCTTTATAAATTTGGAGAAAAATTTTCACCCCTAAGTGTAGCAAATAGATAACTTCTTTTTTAGCAATTTTAAGTCGAGTTAAGAAAGTTGGTTGCTGTAGCCCATAAGGCATCTACATCCTACTCCCATAGGCAGTCGTCACCCGTGAGGACTAAGATGGAATGCCTCGGTCCCAGTAAAAAGGGTCTCCAGTTCTCTACACTCACCATACGAAACACAGCAGCTTTAAGCTGTTATTTTACACTGGTATTCTGTGACAGCGTGGTCCTTCCCCGGTCGAGCCATTCGTGCTACAACTATACCACTAATATAGCTGCAGTATGGCTCTACCACGTCAAGTCACTTTTTGTTAAAAGTTATAATTATTTGTTTTTCGATAGTATGTAAGTATGTATGTATGTTTCTTTGTATGTCTATTGAAATAAAACCAGTTTTTTTCCACGTTTTTATTAAGTCACTTGTTTGTCTGTCGTTCCGGGTGAAATTAAGTAAATTTTAAACTAACTTCCCGATGAGCTGGAAACTTGAAATTTTGAATATAGCTCAAATTCGGATGACAATGCAAGAATATGATAAAAAGTGGTAATTTTTTTAAGTATTAAAAAATTGTCGCGTATACGTGTTCACAAACTACAGACTTGTAAACACGTACAGGATCGCCCCCGTCACTACATCAGATTTGATAGACCACAAATCCTCGCTAAAGAACACCGATTCCTTCCAAGGATGATTCGCGAGGCTATTGAAATCAAAAAACATTTTCAATAGGGAAGATGACTGGGTGCTACCATCTGCTTGGGATCCTATAATTAATAAAATTAAATCCTAAACCAAGCATACAATTGCAAGACTTCAAGATACTATAAGTTCATACTGCGTAGACCAGACCAAAAATTAATAATTTTAATCTGAAGGTAGCCGTGGTTAACTATGACATTGGGACGTCGAACACCTCAGACCTCCCCGTGACTATGGGTGCTGTAAAGTGCTCGAACGACGACTAAATATCGGAACACCTGGCGTCATTGCCTCTATCACTATGCAGCAAGCGTTTGAATAGCCGACGCATCAGCACACAAAAACAGAATCACAATGCGTTATTATCATCGACCGGCACGATTTGGACCGGTACAAATTGGTCAACACACCGCTATTCTATACACAAGTTAAATTTACACCGTGCGCGACGACCACGACACGATTGCGATTTTTAAATAACGGCTCCGTGGCGCCTGACTTAGCAATGAGTTGCTGCGCTAAGGGCCGCGGGTTCGAATCGCGCACGGAACAAGTATTTGTATGGCCTACAAATAATTGTTCCTGGTCTGGATGTTTGTCCTTGTGAAATTTATGTATGTAAACTGCCCCCACGATACAGGAGAAAATCCTAGTGTGGAGGTAACGTTTATCATAATAAATTAAGAAATAATGTTTGACCATCATTCTGCCATGAATGCGCCATTATCAGTGGCCTTGTAGTCTTTTAGTGTATATACAGGTGGGAGCCTATTTCGGACATTAAAGTATGTGCAGTATTGTTCACGTTATTTATTTGATATCTAAATAACTACGGTAACAATGGACGGACTTAATGCCTATCTCTGCTACAGTCCACACGTATGTAACTTGGCGAGATATTTTGGCAGGTGAAAAACTTGCTAAATAAAAGCAGCAACAAAAAAAACAAGTAAACATAATAAAAGTTAACAACTTAAATCTATAAAATACCTATACGCAAAATATATATTGTTGGAGCCGTTTATGAGAAAAAAACAGACAGTCATAAGGACTGCCGACAGAAGCGAAAACTCGATGGTATATATGTACACAGGCCGCTGTACTACGCGTCGCTAGTCTGGCTTGCGCCAGGCTCGCATAAAGTAGGGTTGCCAACCCCAAATTTAATAAACTAGGATGTGAAGTTGGAAAAACCAGGACTATTCAGTTTAAAAACAGGACGCAGTAAAGGCCTTGTCAAACATAACTGCGAACCGAACCGAACCGACAACGTGGCGAATGTATGTACTATATATGCAAATATCGGTTCGTTTTCGCTTTTTATATGTGTGACTAGATTCAAACGATACCATACGTAACAAAATAAAAACGCCGTGAGGCCGTCTGTAACGTAAGAATTGTAAAAGTGCCGCGCGAATTTTAAAATATATTACCTTATCAGACCGTTTTAAAAACCAAGGACGCTGCTTAAAAACTATACAGAACATCCCAGGACACTACAAAAACTAGGACATGTACTGGGAAAACAGGACGGTTGGCAACCTAGCATAAAGTAAATGATAAACAAAGAAAGAGCATGACGATAATGTACAGACACGATTTAATTATGTTACATATAAACACCCTCACAGGATGTCAATACAGTATTCAATCTACAGCTCAAGGCTGGACAGTTGGTATGTTATGTTCTCATAAATATGTATATACTGTGCCAACAAAAAATAACTCTAGATAAGACACGAAACTAAGGTTTAGGCATAACATTATTACAGTTTAGTAATGTTATATAAACATCAATTGTTATTACCCAACTGCCCCAGGAAGGTAATGTTTTTCCAATCATCATCATCATCATCATTACAGCCCTTCAGAAGCCCACTTCTGAACATAGGCCTCCCCCAAGGAATGCCACAAAGCATGGCACTGAGCCACCTGCATCAATCGACTTCCTGCATGTCTTACCAGGTTGTCATTCCATCTAATCCGTTTTTCCAATGTGTGTATGTATAACCAATGTAAGTATGTATCTATTTCATTGGCACTAATTATAAAGTTATAATTTTTTTTTCTCTTTTCAACAAACCTTTTTAGCAAGTTTTTTTTTAATTACTGTTTTAACCACTGTGCTCACTTTCTTTTCATTACCGTTACCGTTATAGTCTATAAAAGTCCACTGCTAAACATAGACCTCCCTCATAGACTGCCTCACAGGGGGCATATTTGCCATAGTTGCCACGCTTGACAAGCGGGTTGGCAATGGCAGTTTTCTATTTTTATATTCTAAACGACTGGACCAATTTCAATGAAAATTCGTGTGTGTGATTAAGTTGATTAGAGAATAGTATAGATTCACAATTGGACCCGGTAGATGGCGCTGTTGTCGATATCCAGAAATCACCCGTGAGAAGCCGGGGCGTATCGCTAGTTCAATTATAATTTTTAACCATCAAGGTTATATTTAAAGTTAAAATTAATAATGGTTGCTAAATTAATAAATGAATATTATAAATAAATTCTTTTATTTGTCTCAAACCTTTTTAACAAATAAATGGTACTCTGGCTTCTGAACTAGTTGTAAAATCTGTTTCTTAGAAACCAGATTTTATATAGGTGGTAGAGCCATGCTGCAGCTATATTAGTATTATAGTTGTAGCACGAATTGGTCGGCTCGACCGGGAAAGGACCACGCTCTCACAGAATACCAGCGTAAAATAGCTGCTTATTGTTTCTGTGTTTCTTATGGTGAGTGTAGAGAAACGGAGACCCTTTTTACTAGAACTTTTTTCCTCACGGGTGACGCATCTGCATTTTGATTATTTACTGAGGATAGATGTAGATTTCTATGGGTCACAGCAACCACTTACCATCAGGTGGACTGTGTGCTCGGTTGTCCCTATCCTATAAAAAAAAAGAAAAAAGAATGGTTCATTCTTCACATTCATCTTCCCTTTTATAGCATCCCTTTTATCTTGTACATTTAATTAAATTTATTGCTACGTACATGGGAGAACATTTCATTGTTCCTGTGCACTGATTCAACCTTAACGTAAGTATATTATGTCCAAGTCCAGGAACTTTTTGGATTATTTACATTGTCATTATATTGACCTAGCCAACAAAATAGTAGCCAATTTTATTACTTCATCATCAACCTGTTAAAATTAATTGCTAAACAAAGGACAAATATTTAGTATAGAAAATGGCTATGTGCTACCATCAACTTGAATAAAATTAAATCAAAAGCGAAGCATATAACTGCAAGACTGAGTAGATAAATATTAGGAAATACGAACAAACATTAGACAAAGACGTCCAACAGGTAATTCTCCTGGTGACCATGAATGACGGAAAGCACTCAAAACGTTGGAGATCAAAAATAATTCATGATATAATGATTCAAGACTGACCATGGACTGTCCAAAACGTGTGGCCTAATTTAGTTTACGACGAGCTATTATCTGCAACTCCATGTCTAAACACTTATTTTGTGCGATGTGTGACCTAATACCTATACAATGTATATATGAATGAATGATTTTTATTCAATATTGATTACATAATAATACTTATTGAAAGTCATTTTTTATTTACCACTGGTTCGGAAAATACCTCTGTCCTGGGAAGAACTAGCAAGAAACCCAGAGGGACTTTTTTTTTAAACATATTTCACTTAACAATAATTTTGTTTATACAATTTTTAAATGAATTTTCATAGAACCTATATATATATATTATGCTCAATTAACAGACCATTAGATGATGAGAGGCTACTGCAGCCCTTGAACACCTGGAAGTCTGTGATCAACTTCAAACAAAGGCTTCGACATTAGATTTATATAATTATAACTTTTAACAAGTAGGTAATAGCTAATAGCCGACTTCAAAGTTATTTTTTGGCTACCCTTAGGGGTGGAATTTATTCTCATCATACTCTTAAAATACCAAGGAATACACTAATGAAAATAATAATAAGAACCGCCAACTTGCAACTTGCCAAAAAATCGCCACCATGCTGGGTCTATTAAAATTCTAAAAAATTATTATGTTTTTAGAATTTTAATTAAACTAAATTTATAATTATACGTGGTAGAGCCATGCTGCAGCTATATTACTGGTATAGTTGTAGCACGAATGGGTCGGCTCGACCGGGAAGGACCACGCTCTCACAGAATACCAGAGTAAAATAGCAGCTTAATGCCGCTGTGTTTTGTATGGTGAGTGTAGAGAACTGGAGACCCTTTTTACTGGAAACGAGGCATTCCATCTTAGTCCTCACGGGTGACAACGCATCTGCATTTTGATTCGTAATTGAAGATAGATGTAGCTGTCTATGGGCCACAGCAACCACTTACCATCAGGTGAACTGTGTGCTCGTTTGTCACTCGTTATCCTATAAAAAAAAACCTTACATAATTATTGTAAAGTTATATATATATGTTTAAAAAAATATAATCCCACTAGGTTTCTTGCTTGTTCTTCTCAAGACAGACGTATTTTCCGTAGTGGTAAATAAAATAAATTACTTTCAATAAGTATTATGTATGTAATAATCAATATTGAAAAAATTATTCTTTTCTATTATATTCTAATCTCTAAATTCCTATGGGATCACCCCTGAAATATAGCCAATTCCATAAAAAAAGAATTTTCATAATTGGGTCTCAATTGGCAAAGATATAGAGTAACATACATACAAAAAAAATTCATTTGAATTGTGAACCTCCTCCTCAATTCAACCGAGGGCCCTCAGCACCAGAACTCATTTCTAAGCCACTGCACCACGGAGCCATCTTACTGTTATCATCATAACTGTTCGAAGAACCAACAACCAGTACACAGGCTAGAGTGAAACTAATGGATGCAGGTAGTTAAGGACTGTGTTTTGTGACATTACTTGGGAGAGGCCAATGATTTCTCCCTCTTCTCTCTATATTATAATCAAACTTTTAACATCGTGATTTTTTTTTAAATAATATTGATCATTATTCGAAAGTTAGACATATTGACCTAATTTCACTTTGTCCTTATCTCCTTAATTATCATTACAAAGTGCGGTTTAATTATTGTAAGTTTTCAGATTTGCATAGTTATCTATAAATAAATGTGCATTGCAGAAAATACCACCTACAATACTTTTCGTATAATAATATTTTATTTTATTCTATCTAATTTACGTTTATATATTTTACTAAGTATACATTTATCCCAACCAGATGAAAACACAATAGATATAGCCCATTTAAAAAAAAAAACATATTTGTTATCAGGCCTCACCTACAACATTGATATTATAATATTCACACAAATTACCTTTACCGAAATGCATTTTTAACACAAACACGTAACACTACGTAGTCTCCGAAGCTTTCGTAACTTTAGTTGAAAAAGAACGCAAAACTCCACAAATTCGCTGTGACGTCAGCGTCACGCTGCACTTCACAACTAGGTCACCAATACCGTTGCAACGAAATAGAGATGGGCTCGCAAGCTTTACAGTCTTTTTATAAACAGTTATCTTTGGAACTATTTAAATAATTAACAAATTCTACCAAGCTACCTTACACATGTTTTATTATTAAAGCAATAAAAGGAAACTCTTGTAGTTATTGCTTAAAATCAGAAAAAGACGTAATATCTGCTTTTAAAGCCGTAATTTAGTTTTATTGTATTTTTTCTTTTTAAGCATTTACCTACGTAAACTAACATAAAACAAAACAATAAAAATTGTATTTTATCAATATGGCAATATCTTAATTAAATTTGTGTAATATTAAAGCAAAGAATCTCATCTCGCTGTGTAACTCTTTTAAAAATCAAACTACGTCGCAAATCGCAATACAAGCCCATCTCTGCCTCCAGTGTGGAATGGGACAGTATTTTTTTTATAATACACAAACCGGCCAGTTTACCGCTTTGACACCAACTACCTCACTTGTAACTTATAAATTAAGTTAATTACATCACACAGCTTAGAAGCACCAAGTTTAAAACTAATTTTTAATAAAATATCACCTCGATTAAAGAATTAAACTTTTAATTTTGGATAATTACCATGTAATATACTACACACCAATTTTAATTATTAGTTAAGTACTTATTAACACTTAATATTAAAATAAATTAAACCTAGAATTATTGACGTCAAATCGAAGGAGCTTTCGCTCAATGTTTGTTTATTATTTCACATCTGTGACGCGATGACGCGAAACGCGACTGAAGGTGAAGCGCGGCGCGGAATGGCGCATTTCTGCTTCCGCTGTATTGCCAGCTTAGGATTTTTGAACATAATTTAATTAAAAGATTTGAACAGTAACATAATATTTTAATTAAATTATATGCAAAATGCCTATGTTTTGTTAATTCAAACATCAGGAAGTCAAGAGGTTTCAATTCAAGATACCTAAGGTTTACAAGAGCCAATAAATAAATAATGATGGTAAAAATAAACAATCAAAATGTTACACAATGAAAAATCCAATAAATTCAAAAAAGTGCGAGAATCATTTCTTCCTTCAATAAAAAAAATACTTTAGGTTGTTATAAACGCCAAAATTATATCAACATTTATATTATATATTTAACAATTATACAAAAAATGCCTAAAAAACATAAAATAGTGGTAAATAAGATCAAAAACGTGTTTAATAATATAAACACATTATTTAATTTGTGTTTTCAACAGCTAATTAAAAAGATTTCACTCTAAGAAAAAAGTGGGGAAATACTTACTAATAAATGATTTCCCCTTTAACTCTGTAATTCGTTCTCATCTGGCAGCACTAAGCAAATGTCATTTTAACGCCTGTAACTGGCTCGGTCTTACTGTTTGCATTAAACTCATCTTATTCACGATAGCAACTCCCAAAACAAAGGAAGATAAAAAAAATCGTTTAGTGAGGGCATCCACGACTTTTTCTGCCACCTGGGCGGCGCCACTTAAAAGTGAGATATAATATTTGACAGATTTCATAGTGGGGAAGTTAATTTGTTCGAAAAATGTAAAGGTTAATATTTCTTTCTGTACTATTAGCTATATTTTATATTAATAAGATTAACTGATTGTAGTTCACGTTCTATGTTAAAAACATAGAACATGAACTACAATCAGTCAATATACATACAATCAGGTGCTATATTCGATCTTTGAGCTATTTTTGAAATAGGTTTTGATAAGTGTCACTCGTATCCATTTTGAATATCAAAATGGAGTCAAATATTGTGCGAGCCGATAAAAGCAACCTACCTAAGATAGACGGATTTATAGTTGCAGATTTTTTTTAAAGAATAAAGCTGATTACTGTGCTGCGGAACATAAGAATGTGAAAACAGCAGTGTACGTACCACGTAGGAATTAATTATTTACAAACCTTTATGTATGATCATCATTCAGAAGTTTTGTAAAATCTCATTTTAGGTTATGTTGGTATATTTAGAAATTTCTAGTTAATTATAAAATTAAATAAAATTATAAAGGTAGCTTAACAACATAACAGAAAACATTTGAAACCCTACAGGGAAACTGTAGGGTTTGGTTGAAAAGGATCCTTCCAACTTATACTGTAAGATTAAGCCATATTAAGAGGTTAGGTATTAAAGATGTTATTACTTTATATAAAAACCAATATTATCTAGTATATATAAAGTTAAATATTACTTACATTAAAGTGATCTTCACACATAAAAACATTGATATGTGCTAAAATGCTCTTTGGGTCCCTTCGAGCTAATTTTAACCACATTTTTCGTCTTTTGGGATTCGTTGGAACAGACACAAACAGTTTCTGTGGACTACTTATAGTCGTATTAATACATTGTGGCACTACACGCCGTTTATACACCATTTGATCGAATAAATTTGAAGAAAAATTATAAAATTCACTTCAGCGGCACTGTACTACTGTATTGTTACAGAATCAGCGTTTTGGGTGCGGTTTTGGAAATTTAAGCTTTAACTTAGATTTTTATTGTTAATACAGTAGATCTTCCGAAAATATCAATGTAGTGTGCTTATTATGTAATAAAGAATCATTTAAAATGGTTTTCCAAAATTAGTCAAATAGCCTATAGCAATGAACTATATGTAGTGCACGGGACAGCGAAAGGGTTAATGATAGAATAGAATGGAATAATTTTTATTCAATATTATATAGGATATAGGAAAGCATACAGGACAAACGTAGAAACATCATTTTTATATAATACATTGGTTGTAAATATAATCCAGACTGACGCGCATTCTATGTACATTTTTCGAAGCAAGTATTCGTCGAGTTACAACAGAAACGAGGTACACAAGACTGTCCTCGCTTCGCCACTAAATTATTAACCGATGGAATAAATAATTTTTCGTCATTTTCTCGCTCTGACTTGTCACTTTTAAACACTATGATTTGTAAATTAAATCCTCGCCATGATTGCCTTATGTAGTCTTAAGTTATTAGGTGAGTTCTCTTTATTAGACCTTGAGGCTGTAGCGTAGGGGCGGGGGACAAATTTTAGGTAAGCAGCATTTTAAGAGAGTAATTTCAACACAAGAAAATCTCAAGAAATCTAATTCCTGAATATCTTTCATTAAAATATAACGAAAACTGTTCATTAAAAGTTGCTCCTCTCTCTCTCTCTCTCTACACTAATTAGAAAGAAATAATTATATAGATAATTATTATTTTAGTGAACGATAATTGACTATTATGTATAAGGCAGTAAAAGTTCTTAAAATATAGATAGGTAATTCGTACACAGCTTGCCGAGTTTTTTTTTATAGAATAAGGATCACAAACGGGCACACAGTTCAACTGATAGTAAGTGGATAAAGTGGCCCTTAAATACCTACATTTATCCTCGATTAAAAATCAAAATGCAGATGCATTGTCACCACTGAGGACTAAGATGGAATGCATCGTATCCAGTCAAAAGGTCCTTCGGTTCTCTACAATCACCATACGAAATACAGCACTGAGCTGCTATTTTACGCCGGTATTCTGTGAGAGCGTGGTCCTTCCCCGGTCGAACCGATTTATTCGTGCACCATAATACAGCTGCAGCATGGCTCTATCACGTGGAAAAATTAGGGAATTAATAGGGTAGGTATGTGTATGGTGTTCATAATAAATTTCATATTCTTAAGATATTTGCAAAAATGGGAAAAACAGGTTCTCAAGTAGGCAGCCTCAAACTTTCAACGACAGTGTTGGGCGACCTCCCACTACATGGAGTGACAACCTGATGAAACAGGCAGTTAGTTGATTGATGTAAATGGCTCAGGAACGTACTTTGTGGCAAGTGGCAACACATAGGCAAGGCGTATGTTCAATGGAACTTTGATTGGCCGCAGTGAAGTCATTGTTCATTGTCGGCCGGACCTAATCACAGAAAAAAAGTAGAAAAAACTGTATGTAATATGAAGCTTGTATAAAACTTAATAAATTAGCTTTTCCTCCGGCTTTACACGCGTAAACTTTGCTTTCTCTTCTTTTACAAAACGTTACTTCCACACTAGGATTTTCTCCTGTATCGTGGAGGCAGTTTACAAACATAAATTTCACAAGTACAAACATCCAGACGTGGAACAATTATTTGTAAGCCATACAAATACTTGTTCCGTGCGGAATTGAACCCGTGGCCCTTAGCGTTATAACTCATTGCTAAGCCACTGCGCTACGGAGCCATCACGGAGCTTTACCAACATCATAAGTGTTCCATGCCGAAATTCGGGATCAGCTCGTTGTCTTTCAATGTATCTGTCAGTCTGTTAAAACCGTTCTTTTCACTACACGGCGAGGTGGAAAGACAGATTTTGGCCAATTATTTCGATCCTACGCTGTACGAATGACTATCGACGAAGTAAAAAATGTTGTAGGTGTAAACAATACAAATAGTAGGGGATTTTCTCTTAATAGAACACAATACGTGTTGATGAACTTAACTTTTTTTTTTAATTTCTTTACGCCGGTTTTCCTATAATATTATCCTTTACCATCAAGCATGTGGTAAATCAGAACTAAGAACATAAATTATTAATTACAAATTAAAAATTTCATTCGTGTCGGCGGCCAACAAAAATATTTGAATTTCAAAAATAAAATATCAGTATCAATCGATTTTTAGTCTTATTACAAAAGCGATAAAATTTTAATTACAACGCAATAAACTAGATTGAACAAGATGGCCGTCGCCATATGTATTTCGACATTCGGCGGGAACGAAGCGGAAATTTTCTTAACTTTGTACAATGAAATTGGGGCAATGGAGCTTTACGGAGCCTCGTTAATATAAAAGGGCTTTTACTGTAAGAACATATTAATATTATTATAATGACTGGCTCTATTATAATGACTTGGACCGTGTAGTGGCCGTGTAAGAATATCCACTAAGTACCTCATATCAGAGAAGATAAAAATATAATTTAGTATAGATACGTAAATATAAATATGTTAGGTAATAATGAAATGCCATCCTACTAAATAAATTACAATAAAAAGTTCTAATAAAATTTAAAATGATTCAAATAATTTAATAAAAATTCAACTGTGCTAATTAAACTAATCGTAATAATAATCATAATAACAATTATAATAACCGTATTTCAAATTCAATGTGTGTATGTTTAAATAATATAATAAATGTTAATATTAAATAATTATTTAACAATAATAATAAAAATTATTATTATTACCATTCCTTATGACGAGAACCTCGTGAAAGCCGAAACAGATAAGCTGACAAAATATCTAGGCCTGGCTTACGAGATGACCGACATGTGGGGTGGTCTGCCGACCGAAATTATACCTGTAGTCGTCTCTGCGAACGGGTTAATCCCAGTCAGCCTCTCGGGTCATCTGAGGCGACTGGGACTCCGTGACAGACCGCTCCAAGCTCAAATGCAGAAGGCGGTGCTCCTCGATACCGCCCGCATCGTCCGCCGGTTTCTTTCCTTTCCCTAACCTCGGCCGTTTGGTCTCCCTGCCGAGGGTTTCCATCTGGTTGGGTTTTTATTTATTTATGTATTATTTATTTATTTATGTTAGTATATTAAATATATATTTATGTTTATTTATTATTTCCTTTAAAATATTTATTCAGCCCAACCAGATGAGAATACTATATAAATACCCCATATAATAATAATAAGACAAAATAAATGTTCCTCCTTCATAATATTGTTGTGCCCATCAGGGTCCACAGAGATACCATAAAACTATGTAACACCTTTTGTAACCTATGGAATGCAATAAAGTTATTGAGTATTGAGTACCATTCCGTGGGTGTCGCAAGAGGCGACAGAGGGAAACAAATCAGGCGATGGGCAGCGTCACCCTAATAACGACTAAAAATAAAAACTACGTTTGCAAACCCGCTTGCTAAGCGTGGCAACTATGGCAAATATGCCCCCCTATGAGGCAATGTATGGGGGAGGGTTATGTTCAGCAGTGGACTTTAATAGGCTGTAACGGTAACGGACCGCCACTATGGTAGGGTTGTAAGCGTGGTCGCCGATTGTTAATGGGCACGAATCCAGAGTTAGGCCAAAATCAGTCATTGGGTTTTTCTCTCAAGAAATTCTCAGTACCAGCCCGCAGTCAGGAAGTTGGCGGTGTCTCACCCGTGCCTCGGAAAGCACGCAAAACCGTTGGTCCAGTGTCCAAACCTTCTCCGGGCGTATTTTTCGTGAAATTGAAGTGATACACTTAACCGTTTAGTGGCGTTGTAAGAATATCCACTACACCATATCGTCCCCTGGGTGTCGTAGGAGGCGACAGAGGGAAACTGAAACAAGAGATGGGCAGCAGCACAATCCTGACAACAACACTGCGGTTGCAACCCCACCTGCCAAGCGTAAAAACTAAGGCAAAATTCCCTAGGGGGAAATCTTTGGGGGAGGCCTAGAATAGAATAGAATGTTTTTTATTCAATATTGATTATTACATAATACTTATTGAAAGTTATTTTTTTATTTACCACCGGTTCGGAAAATACCTCTGTCCTGGGAAGAACCAGCAAGAAACTCAGCAGGACTTTTTTTTTAAACTTTTTTGACTTTACACTAATTTTGTTTGTAAAATTTTTATGATCACCTCATTCCAGGGGTTATTTTTATTCATGTATTCCTTGATATTATAATAACCCTTTTTGTACAGTTTTTCTTCAATAAAACTTTTAAACTTGTTTACTGACAAACTTTGAACATGTTCTGCGATTTTGTTGTAAAAGCGTATACATTGCTCCATAAATGAATTACCAATTCTGTGGAGTCTAGCAGTAACTGGCATTACAAGCTTATGTTTGTTCCTAGTGCTTAAAGTATGAACATCTTTATTCTTATCAAAGCTATTTATGTTTTATGTTCAGCAGTGGAGTTTCATAGGCTGTAAGGGAAACGAACTTACACCAGCAAACCAACTTTAAATAAAGAGTCAAAATAAAAGAGATATATCCGCCTCTTATGTCTATCTCTGTTTGGCCTAATGGTTGACTGGGAGAGAATAACCTATAGCATTAATTCCGCCATATGTATAAATTTGAGCATGAAAGTATAAATAAATAAATATCTCTCATACGACACTCACGGTCCTTTTACGCGGTTACGCCTTCACAGCTCAAAGCGATACTACATAAGTTTTTTTTTTTTTAAAAGATAACGTTCCTCCACACTAGGAATTTCTCCTGTATTGCGTAGGCAATTTACATACATAAATTGCACAAGGACAAACATCTAAACCCGGAACAATTACTTGAACGACACAGGTTTCTTTTTATAGAATAAGGGTGACAAGCGAGCGCACATCCCACTTGATGGTAAGTGGATGCTGTGACCCATAGACGTCTACATCTATCCTCGTTTTAGAATTAAAATTCAGATGCGTTGTCACCCCTGATGACTAAGATGGAACGCCTCGTATCCAGTTAAAACGGTCTCCGGTTTTCTACACTCACCATACGAAACACAGCAGCATTGAGCTGTTATTTTACACTGGTATTCTGTGAGAGCGTGGTACTTCCCCGGTAAATTATTTTTACAAAAAGTATTTACATTACACAAATACTTGTTCCGTGCGGGATTCAAACCCGCGGCCCTCAGCGTCGTAACTCATTGTCAAGTTCCTGCGCCACGGAGCCGTCATTTTTAACCGACTTCAAAAAGGAGGAGGTTCTCAATTCGAGTGTATGTTTTTTTTTGTTGTATGTAGGTATGTTACGCGATATCTTCGCAGATTGTGAACCAATTTTGACGATTTTTTTTAAATTAAATATGTTATACTTCAAGGGTGGTCTCATATAAATGTGGAGAAAAATTTCACCCCTAAGGGTAGCAAATAAATTACTAGCAAATTTCTGTCTTGTCATGGCGGCAAGTCTCAAACGGGGATTGGCCATTTGAGCAGGACAGGATTATAGCGCACGAGTCCGGTGGGACGGCAATCAGTTCGACACTATCCTTCTGTTTTTTTCTTATATAATAAGGGTGATAAACGAACACACAGTCCACCTGATGGTAAGTGGATGCTGTGGCCTATATACATCTACATCTATCGCCGATAAAGAATCAAGATACTAATGCGTTGTCACCCCCGACTGAGATAGGACGCGTCGTTTCCAGTAAAATGGCTTTCCGGTTCCCTACACCCACCATACGAAACACAGCAGTGTTAAGCTGCTATTTTACGCTGGTATTCTGTGAGAGCGTGGTCCTTCCCCGGTCGAGCCGACCCATTCGTGCTGCAACCCTAACATAGCTGCAGCGTGGCTCTACCACGTGTGCACCACGTCGCTGCAGACTCAAAAAAATTCATTCAATGAGTGATAGCACTGAAGTGGATATGTCGCAGGAAGATAGTCAAAGCCGTGATATAGTTATATCCCTAGGGATTTAGCTATATGCCGGTTCATAACTATCTTACTAGACTAATCTAGTGAAATAATTATAATTGAACTGAATGCACAGGAGGAACAAATTTCGCAACATTGACGTTCCTGTTGTGTTATTGTTCGTGTTCCTTTTTTGACAGTAGGTTAAGGTGCGGCTGGGGTGGGGTGAAAATGTAATATTGAAAGAATTTAACTTTTTAATTTCAAATATTCAAAACGTATAAGTCAAAAGTAGTTTAGTACCCCGGTGGAGCCGACCCATTCCTGCTACAACTATAATATAGCAGCAGCGTGGCTCTACCAAGAGTGGCACGAGTCCGGTGGGACGGCAAAACAATCCGACACGTTTTTTCCGCATCTCGGTGGAAGGACTCCTCTTCTGCCTCGGAGTCCGTCTAGGTGGGTTTCACTCTCTTACCTACTTCCGCCGCCAAATACCAGTGCTTTCACTGCTGTGTTCCAGTAAGTGAGAGCCATTACAGACTAAGGCATTCCATCTTAGTCCTCAGGTGGAGTTACATGCTTTAATTCCAACTCTCCTTTCCACCACCGGACAACCAGGCGGTCGGCGGGTCTTCACTCCTTTGTTGTCGATATTCCACGCATTACAACCAAACGGTTTGCTTCATCTTTTGTAATGTGTACAGCAAAGGAGTGGAATAATTTGCCGGCGTCTGTCTTTCCGTCCGAATATATTCTGGGCGTCTTCAAAGCGAAATTGAAAGCGAAACTAGGCTTTTGTTACGCTAAGACAGCGCGATTTACCATTTAGAGCTTTATCACCAGGTGGGATTGTGATCAATCACTGGCTTAATAAGTAATAATAGATTCTATCATTAACATATATATATATATATATATATATTGTTGCGCGCCACTATTAATGTCTTGCACATGACAACACTAGTTCCCACTGGCGCCAGATGCGCTAGATGTTTCTACAGTAGAAGGTTCTGGAAAGTATCTGAGGCGCTATATAAGGCCGGTATAGACCACGACCGAGTCAGTATTGAATTGGCGATACAAGCGAAGACTTCGAAGCGATACAACTGCGAACTAAAGTGATCTGTAGTAAAATTGTGTTTTGTTATTAGTGTGGTTTAAAGTTGTAATTAGTGTTGTGTAATTAAAGTGTCAATTTTGGTAATTCACTCGGCAGTTTTTAATTGTCACGAACCCCAAGCTCGTAACAATTGGTGTCAGAAGTGGGATCAGATCATGCCGATTTTACCAAAGGACGACACAGAGGGTATCCGTACCCGAAGTCAACGCCAGCAAGAGACGGACCAGAGACGATTTGGTAATGCAACGCCGCAAACATCGGAGGGCCAGCTGCCGACCACGGAGGCCGGCCCGTCAGCAGCTCCTGCATCTGCAGCACCTGACTTAGGTGCTCTGATGATGATGCTGCAGGAACAGGCTCGCCGACAGGAGGAACAGGCCCGCCGACAGGAGGAACAGGCCCGTCGGTTGGAAGAGCAGCTGCAGCGTGGACAGGAGGAACAGGCTCGCCAACAGGAAGAGCAGATGCTCTCATGAAGGACCTTCACGCTACCTTCGGGAAAGAGATAAGGAGGTGAAGGATAGGGTTGCTCAACATGACAACCGCCTGTCGGAAGCTGAAACCCGAATCGACCAAGTGAACAATCGGGTTGACAACGTGATTGCTGACGTGAAGAAAACGCTGGACGACCTCAAACTTGGGGATGGAGTTACAGCTCCCGTGGTAGCTACAATACCTTCGCTACGTGGATTCAAAGTGCCGCCGTTCGACGGGACTTCTTCCTGGTCGGCGTACAGAATCCAGTTCGACGAGGCTGTCATGAAGGCGGCGACGACGAACGGCTGGAATAAAAGTCAGGTCATGACTGCTCTCACCCTAGGCCTGCGCGACCAGGCCTTAACTGTTCTGGAAGCTCTCGGTAAGGAAGTAACTTACGAGCAGCTCCTTGAGGCGTTGGAGGCGAGATATGGCGACGCTCACCTGGAACACGTCTTTCGTGCGCAGCTCAAAGATCGCGTGCAACGCAGCAACGAAAACCTGCAGCAATGGGCCCTTGAGGTGGAAAAGCTGGTTCGAAAAGCATACCAGTCTGTACCTGCGCTCATTGTAGGGAACCTGGTGCAGACATTCATCGACGGCATCCGCGACCTTGAAGTCAGAGCTGCTGTGAGGCTCGGGCACCACGAGACGCTTAAGGACGCGTTAGCCCATGCACTGGAGGTGGAAGCCGTACGGCAGGATCATCGATCCCATCGCGTCCCCTGAGGTTGCAGCAGCTGCAGTTCGCGACTGCAATAAAGGATACAGCCCTAGGTGCTACGGCTGTAGGGAAAGGGGCCATCTTCGATCCAGCTGCCCTAAGCGAACTGTAGAAAGGGGAGGTGATCGATCTCGAGAGGGTAGTGCGGCTAACAGCACCGCCCAGCAGCATCAGGGAAACGAGTAAAAGCCAGGACTACGGGGCGGGTGCTGGCTGATGTTAAAAGAGCCCCAAGGATTTCGATCTCACAAACCCATGATGGGAACAGCCTAATTATCAAAGGCGAGGTCAACGGAACGCCGTGTAAACTGACCATAGACACTGGAGCCTCTCACACGGTTGTCAGTTCCCGACTTATAAGTCAGTTCCTTGGGGACTCCGCATACAACCGAGAACGCATTAATTTGGTAACAGCCACCGGTCAGCGCATACCCGTCCGTGGAGAGAAGGAGATGGAGTTGAAGCTAGGCAACATGACCTACCTGCATAATGTCATCGTGGCTGATATAATGGACGACTGCATCCTGGGCCTAGACTTCATGAGGAAGAATTGTTGTGAGATCGACGTTAAGCAAGGTGTTTTGAAATGTGGACAGGAGGAACTTTTCGTAGAAGGGGCATTACCAGGGAATGTGTACAGTCTTAAGAAGATTGTTCTGCCGCCGAGATCGGAAACGATTGTGCCGGTTAGTCTTCCTCGGAATCCTGGGCAAGCTCATCGTTGTGTACTCGTGGAAAGGGTGGACAATGACCTTCCGTGGAAAGTGGCTCGAACCTAGGTCAGAACCACCGACATCTCAGGAGTACGTGTGCTGAACCTTTGTGATCAGGAACAGATTATGGAAAAAGGCACAATGGTTGGTACTTGTGAGGAAGTGGATTGGTTGCGTAGGTGCCAATATCCATCGACTGGGACCCCAGCAAGGATGCACAAACGAGGGTGACCACAGTTTTAGAAGACTGTCGCAGCGTTCTTCCTGAATGAAGTGGTCAAGGCGAAGAAGTTGTTACTCAAATACGCCGATGTTTTCTCGTCAAACGATGCTGACATAGGAAAGACTGGCTTAGTTCAACACAAAATAAACACAGGAGAAGAATTGCCTATCCGTCAGCGCCCAAGAAGATTGCCGGTAGCACGTGAAAAGGAAGTGGAAACCATGATTGAGGGAATGGTGAAGGATGGTGTTATTGAACCTTCATCTAGTCCATGGTGTTCACCTGTGGTGCTGGTAAAGAAGAAGGATGGCAGCATGCGGTTTTGTGTTGACTACCGCCGTCTGAACGACGTTACAAAGAAGGACAGCTATCCCTTGCCAAGAATTGATGACACGCTGGACATGCTTACAGGCGTAAAGTGGTTTTAGCACACTGGACCTGAAAAGTGGCTACTGGCAGGTTGAAATTGACCCTAAGGACAAGGAGAAAACTGCATTCTCGACAGGAAAGGGTCTGTGGCAATTTAAAGTTATGCCGTTTGGATTGTGCAATGCTCCAGCAACGTTTGAAAGGTTGATGGAGCTTGTACTTACCGGCTTAATTGGCGATGCCTGTCTGGTCTACTTGGATGACATCATCATCGTAGGCCGTACGTTTGAGGAACACCTTCAAAACCTGGAACGCGTGCTCATGAAGATTCAGAGTGCCAACCTCAAGTTGAGTCCGAAGAAATGTTCACTATTCAAACGGCAAGTTAGCTGGGGTATGTAGTGTCGGAAGAAGGTATCCGCACGGATCGGAGAAAATTGCCGCTGTCAAGGATTGGCCGGTCCCAAAAGACAAGACGCAGGTTAGAGCATTTTTGGGATTGTGCTCCTATTATCGGCGATTTGTAAAGAACTTTGCAGATATAGCCAAACCTCTGCACAAGTTAACCGAGGAGAAGCGACATTTCTGCTGGGATGAAAGTTGCGATATCGCATTCCAAGAGCTCAAAGACCGTCTGTGCGAAACATCTATTTTGGCGTACCCTGATGCGGGCAAGGAATTTATAGTTGACACAGACGCAAGTGATATAGGACTTGGCGGTGTGTTGTCTCAACGGAATTGTGATCAAGAGGTTGTGATAGCGTACTTCAGCAAGTCGTTGTCAAAGCCGGAAAGGAACTATTGTGTCACAAGGCGAGAATTGTTTGCTGTGGTAAAGTCGTTGCAGCATTTTAGCAAATATCTTCTGGGGCGGAAATTTCACTTACGAACTGACCATGCTGCACTGAAATGGCTATTGCAGTTCAAAAATCCAGAAGGACAAGTTGCGAGATGGATTGAACTACTACAGGAATACGACTTTGTGATCGAACATCGCAGGGAAATCTCATGGCAACGCAGATGCATTGTCAAGAAGACCTTGTCCTGAAGATTGCAAGCATTGTACTAGACAAGAGGGTAAGGAAGTGGTATCTGTGAGGATGCTTATGACAGACCAGCTCAACAATGAGGAAAGACAGCCTACGACATGCACAGCAGGAAGATTCGGACATCAAGCCGATTCTAGAATGGATGAAGGCCAGTGCTCCTAAGCCCAAGTGGAGCGACGTTTCAGCGATGAGTACGACCACGAAAAGCTATTGGTCCCAATGGGACAGCTTGCTGATTCAGGATGGAGTCCCAGCCGTAAATGGGAAATGGTCGGGGAGACAGTTGTCATTTGCAAATGGTTGTCCCTGAAGCTAAAGTACCGGATGTTCTACAGCTGTACCATAATGGTTGTTCAGGAGGCCACCTGGGAGTTAAACGAACTCTACTGAAGATCCGAGAACGGTTTTACTGGGTCCACTGTCGTGACGATGTCGAGGACTGGTGTCGCAAATGTACAAGTTGTGCGGCTGTAAAGGACCTCAAACTCGTAGTAGAGGTGCATTGAAATTGTACAATGTTGGTGCACCATGGGAGAGGATAGCTGTTGACGTTGCGGGGCCGTTTCCGGAAAGTGAAAGTGGTAACAAGTATTTCATGGTTGTGATGGATTACTTCACTAAGTGGCAGAAGTCTTCGCCATTCCAAATCAAGAAGCTTCAACAGCTGCAGATAAACTAGTTCATGAAGTCTTCTGTCGTTTTGAGTACCTTTAGAGATTCACAGCGATCAAGGAAGGAATTTTGAGTCTCCAATATTCCAAGAAACTTGCCGAGTTATGGGTACTCATAAAACAAGAACAACTTCTTACCACCCACAATCTGATGGAATTGTAGAACGATTTAATCAGACATTGGAGAGGTACCTAGGTTGTGGAAAAACGGCAACGAGACTGGGACAGGCACATACAACCGTTTTTGTTGTCATATCGAAGCGCTGTTCACGAAAGTACATCAGTGACACCAGCTTTAGCAAATTTTGGGAGAGAATTACGGCTGCCTGCAGACCTGATCACCGGAATACCACCTGATGCCCCACGCAGTATAACTGATTATGCAAATGACTTGCGGAACAAAATGAATGACATTTATGAGCACGTCAGACAATCGGGACAGCAAACGTCTGAAAAAATGAAAACACGGTATGACCGCAAAATGAACAACAAAGGGTTTGACGAAGGTTCACTAGTGTGGTTACACAATCCAGTTCGCAGCAAAGGGAAATCTCCTAAGCTTCAAGCTAAATGGGACGGACCGTACGGATTGTGACAAGGATCAATGACGTAACCTACCGGATACAGAAAGGCAAGAGGTACTCCTAAGATCGTCCATGTGATCGATTGGCGCGTTATTATGGGGCCAATAATGCTCGGGACGAGCATGTCTTAGAGGGGCAGTGTTGCGCGCCACTATTAATGTCTTGCACATGACAACACTAGTTCCCACTGGCGCCCTAGTATCGAGTAGCAGAACTAGGAGAGTCAAGATCCTTCTAGAAATTTCGGGACCGATATGTACTCGAACATTCTAGATGTTTCTACAGTAGAAGGTTCTGGAAAGTATCTGAGGCGCTATATAAGGCCGGTATAGACCACGACCGAGTCAGTATTGAATTGGCGATACAAGCGAAGACTTCGAAGCGATACAACTGCGAACTAAAGTGATCTGTAGTAAAATTGTGTTTTGTTATTAGTGTGGTTTAAAGTTGTAATTAGTGTTGTGTAATTAAAGTGTCAATTTTGGTAATTCACTCGGCAGTTTTTAATTGTCACGAACCCCAAGCTCGTAACAATATATATGTAATAATATGTTTGGTTGACACAGAAGTAGTAATTAAAAATGTTGTACAACCGACTTCAATATAAATTATTAAGGATAACTCAAAACCTACTGGTCAGATCTTGATCAAATTATGGACCACATGAGAAGCACCAGCTTTCAAAAAAGAAAAGAATCATCAAAATCGGTTCACCTAGAAAAAAGTTTTGAGGTAACACACAAAAAATATGTAGTCGAATTGAGAACCTCCTCCTTATCGAAGTCTGTTAAAAAAAATAAGTGGACAGCATGTTCGTTTGTCGCTTCAGTTTTATAAAAATTAAATTAGAGCGAGCGTTTTTCCCGAGTTAGCACGATTAATTAAAAACTAAACTAATTTAAACATATTACCTCCCGTTAAACTCCGGCATCTTATCGTAAACTGTAACCGGGTTAATCAAATAAAACTATAAAAAATAGGATGCTGTGCATGTTGTATAGTTAACAGATGTGCGAGTTGAGATAATGGGATATGACGTCGAAATTAATTAGTTGTAACTAGAGTTTAAATATTAGATTCGGGAGTAACATTCAGTTATTTTATTTATAGAATAGAATAGAATCATTTTTATTCACTACTAGCTGTTCCCCGCGACTTCGCTCGCGTGTAATTTAGCGTTTTAATTTTTTTTTGCGTGGAACCCTAATTCTTTTTCTAAAATAAAAGTAGCCTAAGTTACTCCTTATGACATCAGCTATCTCCCAGTGAAAGTCCCATCAAAATCGGTCCAGCCGTTTCGGAGATTAGCCGGAACAAACAGACAGACAAAATTTTAATAAATTGTATTTTTGTTATGAGTACCGTATATACTTTCATACGCCTTTAGTAAAAAGCTGTTATTTTGACATTACAAACAGACACTTCAATTTTATTTATTTGTATAGATAGATTGATCATGTAATTCTTATTGAAAGTAATTTTTAACTTTTACCGCTGTTTCGGAAAAAAAACACCTGGGAAGAACTTTTTTTTTCTAAATACATAGATTATAATATGCTGTTTGACGGTAATAATAACTTTGTGATTCCCTGCACCCATGCAAAAGTGAGATCGATTTTGGTGACAGAAACAGTGTCGCAATAAACAATTGAGTTTAGCGGCATCTTATTACTGTAAAACTGTACTGTATACTATTTAATAATAAATAAATAAAACAGCAAGAAACTCAGCGGAACTTTTTTTAAAGCATAATTTACAATACCTATAATATATTATAAAATTGTTATGAAAACATTTAGAAACAGCACGGTAGCGATCATCTCATTCCCAGGGGTTATTATCAATCATGTACTGTGATTATGTATTTGTATCTATTCAATTTCCGGTTCATTTGCCCAAGAATAAATAAAAAATATAGGTAAAACATTCGCTATAAATTGTATAGAAAAAGTAAGCCTGCCAGGCTTACTGCAGCTGAAAAGCTGGAGATTAAAAATTATTATTTCAGCTCACAAAGCAGTCACAACAACCCTTCACAAGTCCACTGCTGAACATCCCTCCCCTCCTTCCCCAAGGAACGCCACAAAGCACGGTCCTGAGTCGACTTCCTGCATCTCTTGCCAGGTCATCGCTCCATCTAGTAGGGGGCCGCCCCACACTTCGATTACCGGTACGAGGCTGCTAATCGAGAACTTCCCCATCGAGAACTCTCCATAGCTCGCTTATATGGAATCACTGGCAACACGCACTAGTTGTGCAATCTTGTTTTCAAGTTTTGAGGTATATCTGACGAGAAGATGTGTCGTAATCTCTCGAACGCTGCCCAGCCGAGTTGCATCCGCCGATTGACATCTCGGTCGAAGTTGGACTTACCTTGTCGAACTATTGGTCCCAGGTAAACATACTCGTCAACAACTTCGAGCTTAGTGCTCCCAACAACTACCGGCATAGGTGTGACATGGACACGAAGTTTGTTTTGTCCACATTCATTTTAAAACCTATCTGTTGGGAGGCACTCATGAGGTAATTGAGCATGGTACTCAGGCATCCAGCGATTCTGCCATAAGGACTATATCGTCGGCAAATCGAAGGTGAGTGATGTACTCGCCATTGATGTTAATACAGTATCATTTCCAGTCCAGTAGCATGAAAACGTTGAATGTGTATTATTTACGTTGAAAACGTAAATACGCTGCATCCATCGACTTCCTACGTGTCAGGGGCTACGCGCTCACTGTAAATTTTTGATGTGGCACGCGAACAGTCCAGGTTCGATTCCCGCCGGCATCAATAAAATTGTTAGTTGCAGTCTTATCTGCTTATTTACCTGAAGGACTTGTGAATGGCTGTAATGATGGTGACTATTATGATTAAATCATCACCATCATCATCTAAAAAATATTAACACTGATAGACAGACCGTGTAAGTATATTTTTGAGAATTAGTTGTAAAAGGATTGGCCTATGACTGAATTACTGACTGTTTGGAGCACGAAGCAAATACAAAGAGGAGTTGTTGTAATAAGATTTCCCTATGTAAATACGCGTGACAATTTGCGGGGTGAGGGGATGTTAAGCCCCACCCACTTTACTGTTTTCCATCTACCGATAAATAGTAAAACTACTCGCATCGTTCCATATCGATGTTGCAATGTAGTTTAGCTACTTTGACGATAGATGGCGGCCTGTTCACAAAATGATTATAAAAACTATAAAAATAATATTTTGTCGATTGAAAATTCTTTATGACTGAATTCAAAACATATTTACCTTTGTATGATTATTTTACCAATACCGAGCTCTACGTACCTTTATATTTTTAGTTCTCATTACACAAAGTGTTGCCATCTTGTATCGAATATTTTTAATTACATTTTAAAGCCGACGCAGAGATTTTTCTAGAACGTTTTTAATAAATTCGGTATAAAATTACTTACAAATGAAATGTGATGCCATCCATAGCATCAGAGCGTCTATCTGATTAGTTTTTACACGATAAAACACAATACTTCATCCTTTTCTTCTAAATATTACGAAAATACACCGATTTGCGATTTTCGACACATAAGCGAAACAGTATACTAAGTCACGCCCACTGTGATGACGTCAGGACCTAGTTAGAATCACAGTGCACAGTTGCTTATGCCATCTCCTCTTTGTATTTGCTCTGTGGTTTGGAGTAGAGTAAATATTTAAAATAGCTAGTGCTGGTTCCTTAATATTTACAGAAAATTTTTACGTAGCCATTCTGCACCTACATTATATCTTGCTATGGTTGTAGCAAGAATAGGTTGGCTCGACCGAGGTAGGACCACGCTCTCATATAATACCAGCGTAAAATAGCAGTGATTAGCATGGTGAGTTTAGAGAACCAGAGACCCCTTTTACTGGAAACGAGGCATTCCATTTTAGTGCTTAGAGGTAACATCGCATCTGCAATCCTTAGCCGAGGATAGATGTAGTCAGTCTATGGGTCACAGCAGACTTACCATTAGGTGGACTTTGTTTGTTTGTCACCCTTATACTATAAAAAATATAAAAAAATTATGTGAATACAATCCTCTTCAGTTTATTATATCTTGTTAATAACAATAACTAAACTACATTAATAGTATAGTTGTAGCACGAATGGGTCGGCTCGACCGGGGAAGGTCCACGCTCTCACAGAATACCAGCGTAAAATAGCAGCTTAATGCTGCTGTGTTTCGTATGGTGAGTGTAGAGAACCGGAGACCCTTTTTACTGGAAACGAGGCATTCCATCTTAGTCCTCACGGCTGACAACGCATCTGCATTTTAATTCGCAAACGAAGATAGATATAGATGTGTATGGGCCACAGCAACCACTTACCATCAGGTGGACTGTGTGCTCGTTTGTCACCCTAATTCTATAAAAAAAAAAACAGCTTAGCTCACACCTATTGAAGTATACACAAGTATTACTTTGGTCTATAAAGAAGAAACTCAGAAAAATATTTACCTCCTCTTGCTGACTAAGGGAAGAGCGACTGCCCCATTCATCCCATGTTTCTCGTTCACCTGTTTAAGACAAATATTTATTTTATTAAATCCTAAAAAGTGCTGGTATAGTATTTTTGTAATGACTACAAAATGATATGTGTATTACCAAAGAACTTTTTTCTAGGTGAACCGATTTTGATGATTCTTTTTTTATTTGAAAGCTGGTGCCATGTGGTCCCATATAAATATGATTAAGATCTGACCAGTATTTTTGATTGATCTTCAAATGGCTGAACAGATTTTTCTCGCAACATAGCTACGAACACTCTCGATTATCCTACCTATCAAAAGACAAAAATTAAATCGAAATCCGTTCAGGAGCTATGATGCCACAGACAGACACACAGATACACACTACAAACATAAAACACCCCTCTGTTTTCGTCGGGGGTTGAAAAGGATATTTGGTACAACACACTAGAGCCACAACCTCCTAAAATAACTACATACGAGGGTGACACTGAAAGTTCTTAGAAAATCAAAAAGTGAACAAACTAGCAAGTTATTAGTTTTATTATATCTTTTCAAAATAGTGTCCATTTATATCAATACATCGCTGCATCCGATGGAACCACTGAGAAAAGCACTTTGCCTACTCGTCTTTAGGGGTCTCTTCGACGGAATTTTGAACGCAGCCATTGCTTCCTCGGCGTCCATAAAACGTTATCCTCGAAGTTTTTCGAAACAAATAAAGATCGCAAGGGGCTATAGGGCGGCTGACCCAGTAATTCCACGTCTGACGTCGCCTAGTAGTCGATTGTTTGCTTGGCGGTGTGCGACGAAGCGTTGTCGTGGTTAAGGAGGATCCTACTGCGAGGTCGTTTCTCCCGAACTTTTTCCAAGACAACTGGCAAACAATTGTTAGTGTACCACTCTGCAGTAACTGTTTTTCGATTCTCTAAAACAATTATTGCGTAATGACCTGTCCTTCCGAAGAACGAGGCCACCATCTTTATTCCCACGCTTCGACCTCTCTTCACTTTAGTTGGCAACACCTCGGAAGGAAACACCCAGACAGCAGACTGTCTCTTAGTTTCAGGATCATAACAATAAATCCAGCTTTCGTCACCCGTAAGTATGTCGAACACAGCATTTGAGTCACCTCCGTTAAATCTTTGAACCATTTCACGACACCAATCATCAGCACGACGGAGTTTTTAGGCCTCTGTCAAATTATGAGGTATCCATCGGGCACAAAGCTTCCTGACCGCTAAATGTTCATGGAGGATTTTGTGCACTTGACTCATACCGATGCCTAAGCTTGTCTGAATCTGCTGATAAATCACTCTTTTGTCAGTCTCTATCATACGCCGCACAACAGTGATGCTATCTTCAGTCGTCGCCGTAGAAGGCCGTCCCTCACGCAGATCATCGGTGAGATTAGTGCGACCACGTTTAAGCTCATTAAACCAGTTGTAAACAGTGGCACGAGATGGGGCTTCATTGTGAAAGGCCAATCGAAGTCTATCATAACTTCTTGTTGACTTAAATGACACCGAAAGTCATAAAAAATCATTGACGAAAATTTTCTCGCGTTAAATGCATGCTGACGTGACACAGACAATTTTCAACTTGCCGCCAAATTGTAAACAAATGACAAATTAATAAAATACATACACAATAATATTGGCACAGAGTTCCATTTTCAAAATTTGAACTTATTTTTTTATTATATCGTTTACAAGTGGCCAGTTCTAAAAACTTTCAGTGTCGCCCTCGCATAAGCTAGCTATATTAACACGCTCTCACAGAATACCAGCCTAAAATAGCAGCTTAATACTGCTATGTTTTGTATGGTAAGTGTAGAGAACTGGAGACCCTTTTTACAGGGAAAGAGGCATTCCATCTTAGTCCTCACGGCTGACAACGCATATGCATTTTGATTCGCTAACGAGAAGTAGATGTCAATGGGCCACAGCAACCACTTACCATCAGGTGGACTGTGTGCTTGCTTGTCACCCTTATCCTATAAAAAAAAATACACAATACAATAATCTTTATTGTACACCAAGGATAGATTAATATAACAAAAATAAACAAACATTGAGGGAAAAACAAAAGGCAGTCTTATTGTTATATAGATTTCTATGTAGAAATAAGACTGCCTTTTTCAGACAAACTAAAATAGAATTAACTAAAAATACAGTGCAGTGATAAGCATAAGCTATCGCGAGAAGATGCAGTACCTAGTGATAATGAGGCTTCCTAACACATTCCATGTAAGAAGTTTGCATTTCTCATGAAAAACGGTAGCGAAGCATCCATAGAAGCCGAGAAGCCAGGCTTCTCCTATCAAACTGCTCAATCAATAATATCAACTAATAAAATAACTCGTAAACTGTTTCAAACTATTTCAAATTTCGCGCGCTCCTCTGTTATACAATATACACGCGGCAAAACTGTGCGATACTGCTGTCGATTAGTCGTCTCTCTCGCACGCGTGGGCTTTTTACCGGGCTTTCGAAAAGACGATCGCTCCCTTTCTAACCTATGGCAAAATGTTCTATAATGAAATATAACTACGATTGTTTATATAGCAATTAATATGGAATGCAGAAGCCAGGCTTTTAGCCTGAAGTTAGTCGAGAGTGGGGGCGTCGGGCGATACATTTGCAGTGCACTTCACATTTCAATGTTTACTGTGTGTGTTTACTTGAGCGAACGAAACTCGCAATATTGAGTTGAAAATTTATACTTTTTTAAAGATTTTTAGTGAACATGGAGAATAATAGTGTTCCTTGTGATGAATTGAAATGTGTTAAAGTGCTAATCGGCGAGGAAAAGGTAAAATCTTTAAGCTTTGTTGAGAATAAACAGCTCATATCCACGCCGAAACCAACGCCTGATCTGTGTATTTCTCAAACGAGTAAAACCCACAAACGGCAATTTAATAGATCTGTTTACAAAACTCATTGGGTTGTTGGCTGCTCACATACCAATAAGTTGTGCTGTTGGTGCTGTATATTTTTTTCCAACGAAAAACCAGCTTGGAATACTACTGGATATTATGATTTAAATAACTTATCTGGAGTCATTAAAAGGCATATGAATTCTCAAAAACACATGAATGCGGTTCATTACTGAACGAAATTACCGCATACTGCATACAGAACGTGCTTTCTCATCTCTGAAGCGCATCCATACTTATTTGAGAAATACACAAGGTCAAGAGCGTCTTTCAGACTTATCAATTATCGCAATTGAAAAACAGTTATTGGTGCAATTAAAACATTCACCAACATTTTATGCGGATGTAATTAAATCTTTCCTTAAGAAAGAGAGACGATTCAATTTAGAATATAAATAATTTGTTGTTTTAATTTTGTACATAGTTTGTTTGTACTTTGTTCATGCGTTTCTTTTGTTCATGTATTGTATTGTATGTAAATATTTTCTTCGCCCAAACCCAAACGGCTTTTTTCAAAGCCACTGAAGTTATGCAATTGCTGATATGTCATACAATCTATCTAGCAGTAGTATGCCTTCTGTGTGCTTTGTTAAACACGTCCTCAACAGCACTGAATATGAAACTGAAGAGTGGAGACAGATCAAGATTGGTGTATTTTTATAAAACTGCTAAAAACAACAAAACCATATCTTGGGCTTGCCCTAGTTTGGAGCCCTAGCTTCGCCACTGTGAAAAAGGTCTAGTCACCAAACTGTGACCAATGCGGTGTTCCTGAGAAACTAATACAAGTTTTGATGGAGTTTGTTCACAATGCTGCCTTTCGTATTTGCAAGCACATCACATTTCGAAAGATTTCACTGATTGTGATCTAATTTTAACTAAATCATATTCCGGCAATATTTTTTTTATAAGATAAGGGTAACAAACGAGCACACAGTCCACCTGGTGGTAAGTGGTTGCTGTGGCCCATAAACATCTACATCTATTCTTGACTATGAATCAAAATGCAGATGCGTTGTCACTCATGAGGACTAAGATGGAATGCCTCGTTTCCAGTAAAAAAAGTCTCCAGTTCTCTACACTCACCATACGAAACACAGCAGCATTGAGCTGCTATCCTGTGAGAGTGTTGTCCTTCCCCGGTCGAGCCGACCAAATCGTGCTACAACTATACTAATAGTATAGCTGCATCATGGCTCTACCACGTACAAAATTTAAAATTATTAATCAAAACCATAGGATAAAGTTCTCAGATCGATCCAATCCTCTTAGTGTGATTTATCTGGGAGATTTAGTTGTAACCAAATGCATAAATATTTTTCTACATAACGTAATTCATTTTATACTTATATTTGAGATCTATTGTGGTTAACATTAAGTATACCTAATGTATCTGTTTTTGGTGTTAAAATAATAAAGCAACATATTTGTTAAGTCACAATGTGTTAAGCTCATCAATAAAGAATTTAAGATATAAAATTTAAGAATAAATAATTTTGACATCTAAAATTGGATGGGCACCCCCAAGGAAGCTTCAGCTGCCAGTTATTTTATATATTTACTATTTTGCTTGTCTTGAAAAGCACATTAATGTCAAGAAACTAATGTACTATATTTATTTTATAAAAAATTTGCATATTTGTCACTGTTTTAAAAATCTCAAGTCAACCTTTATCAAGTTCAAATTTAAATATACGCGCGTAAAAAGCCGCGGGTGGTAATTTTGTGATACATATTATAAATAGCAATACATATATATTATATGAAATTTATTTTGGTAAAAAATTATAAAAAACGCATTTAACGAATTTATAATGTAATAATACTTACAGTAACTTGCTTCACTGTTCGTTTCCATAACGATTCTAGGTATTATATACACCCACGCACATTTTTATTCTTACACAAAAGCTGTATAATTTTGTTTAAATAAAATTATGTCACTCATCATTGTAGCACATTAAAGTTTATTAGCACAGATTGGCACATAATACATTCGGTTCTAAGGGTTAGATAATGATATATTTTTATTTAAAACTTAACAATTTAGTTTCACTACTACTATTTTGCACTTTAGTGGGGGATTGTTAACATTATTTAAACAGGAATAAGTACTTAAATAACGATATTATAGATATTTTATGTTATAACTTTGTAAATATATTTCTAACACTTGAGCACTACACACGCCCACTTTAAACCATAAAAAATATCATAATTACGATTGAAATTTGTTTGGGACAAACAGTAAACGTTTATATTACACAAAACAAGACACTTTTCATTTATAACTTTACTGAAAAAAGCATATTTTTCAAGAAATTTATTAAGTTCATTGTACTCGGTGTTTACAATGGGTCGTCATATCCACAGACTAACTAGTAGTTTTTAAGAAATATGAATGTACTTACTCTATGGTCAATCGATCATTGTTGGATAAGTTAAGCGCGGAATTCACTATATAGACGGACATGCCCACGGGCTGTCTGTCCGGGCATGTCTGTCGCCGCAATACACTACACAGACTCATCAGTTTGTTTTAGACCGGCTAAGTGATTAGTTGTGCGTGGACATTAAGATGACAACGAAACGATGAAAAATTGCAATAGTAGCTGATGCTGCATTAATACTGTCCGATGATAAAAAAAAGAAAATAATTTGGTGCAAAGCTTTCTTTGCATCAAATTCTTTCTTTTCTTCTTCATCATCATCATCATTACAGCCCTTCACAAGTCCACTGCTGAACATAGGCCTCCCCAAGGAATGCCACAAAGCACGGTCCTGAGCCACCCGCATCCATCGACTTCCTGCATGTCTTACCAGGTCGTCACTCCATCTAGTGGGGACGCCCTACACTAAATCCGCCGGTACAGGCCGCCACTCGAGAACCTTTTTCCCCATCGGTTGTCGGTTCTTTTTCTTACCATTGTATAAAAATAGAAAAAAGTTTAGCCATATCAATTTACTTAAAGAATTAGAAATTGATGAACCAGGAGACCTGTACAATTACTTGCGCATGAATAAGAGTCGTTTGAAGTTTTATTACAACTGATAGACTCTCTCTTCTCAGAATATTTTATTCTCTTTTCAGAATACTTTATTATCATTAAAACTCATTGCAAATTAAAAAATCTCCAAAGTTCTTTAAATAATAATAAAAGGTCGTCTGCACTGGTTGCTGTCGCTCTTGTGTCTGTGAACAGACAGCCCGCAGTTAACATTCACGGTCGGGCATGTCTGTGCCCGCGCAAACAAAATGAGATCGCGCGAACGTTCAACAGGCAAATCTGCCAGACCGACTGTGACGGTCCTACACTATCAAAGTTTGCACAGACCTACTCGTATGTATAGTAGCGAAGTCCGGCAGACATGCCTGCCGGACTTCGTCCGTCTAGTGAATTCCCCGCTTTAAGTTCTGTTTATTGGATACCAAAATAATTTAAATTTTGATTTACAATGAGTTTATTACAAACTTTAACCAAGAAATTCAATTACGAAATATTATTATTTAATATCGTCAATAAAAATTATATTTACTAAAAAGTTATATTTTATTTAGTGAATGAAGATACGAGGTTTTTTGCCATATGCATTGCTAAAGGCAACACCAAAGAGTATTGTAGCTGTCCTATACAGGAACTGTTAATATTGTCTACACAGTAAAAGTAAATTAATACTCCTGATATGAAGTAGAAATATATTTCGAAACGTATAACTGACTTGATGGTTGAGTGATTGCCTTTGCACTTATTGAAACTGAAAACCATTACCCACTAAAAGCATTATTACTCCAGACCGAATTTCGATCACGACGGCCAGCCTCAACGGAGACTAGCCATCGGCGCAGGACACGATTATAGTGTCTAAGTGTATGCGCGAGCACAGGTGCACTCTCTATTCGCTCACTCTCATAGTCCGATGAGACGGTAAACCGACACGACCGGAGAGATCAGACGCAGGAGCAATGGCTTTACGTGCTTTCCGAGGCACAGGCGTATGACACCGCTAACTTCCTGACCCCAGGCAGCTGCTGAGAATTTCTTGATGGAAACACTCAATAACACATATTTTTGGCCCGACCCGGAATCGAATCCGGGACCTCTTAATCAGCAGTCGCACTACTACAACCACTAGACCAACGAGGCAGTCAATAAGCGTTTATCGATAAGTGACTCACCGCACGCGTCTGTCACTAGCGCACCGGTGATTTATGGAACCGCGGGTAGCGAATGTGTAACATTAGTATAGTAAGATGAGTGTCCTCATCTTAGTCCTCAGGGGTGACAACATATCTGTATTGTAGTTTTTGATCGAGTCTTACTTACTGTTAGGTGGGTTGTGTGCTCGTTTGTCACCTTTAATTAATTGACTTCAAAAAGGAGGAGGTTCTCAATTCGAGTGTATTTTTTTGTATGTTATGTATGTTATGCGATATCTTCGAATATTGTGAACCAATTTCAATGATTCTTTTTTTATTAATAGGTTATACTTCAAGGGTGGTTCTATATTAATTAGGAGAAAAAATTCCACCCCTAAGCGTAGCAAATAAATAACTTCTTTTTTAACAATTTGAAGTCGGTTTTTACTTTTTGTTAAAAGTTATAATCTCATCATCATCATTACAGCCCTTCACAAGTCCACTGCTGAACATAGGCCTCCCCAAGGAATGCCACAAAGCACGGTCCCGAGCCACCTGCATCCATCGACTTCCTGCATGTCTTACCAGGTCGTCACTCCATCTAGTGGGGGGACGCCCTACACTTCATCCGCCGTTACGAGGCCGCCACTCGAGAAGCTTTTTTCCCATTGGTTGTCGGTTCTTTGAGCTATATGGCCGGCCAATTGCCACTTCAGCTTACTAATCCGTTGGGCTATGTCGGTCACTCTGGTTCTACTGCGGATATCCTCATTTCTAAGTTTATCACGCAGAGAAACTCCGAGCATAGCCCTCTCCATAGCTCGCTGAGCGACCTTGAGCTTCCTCATCCGGCCAGCAGTGAAGGACCACGTCTCAGTTCCATAGGTCATCACTGGCAACACGCACTGGTTTTACAGTCTCGTTTTCAAGTTTTGAGGTATACCTGACGAGAAGATGTGCCGTAATTTCCCGAACGCTGCCTGCCATGATTGACATCTCGGTCGAAGTTGGACTTACCTAGTCGGACTATTTGTCCCAGGTAAACATACTCGTCATTAACTTCGAGCTTAGTGCTCCCAACAACTACCGGCATAGGTGTGACATGGACATTAAAGATGATCTTTGTTTTGTCCATGTTAATCTTAAGACCTATCCGTTGGGAGGCACTAATGAGGTCATTGAGCGTAGTGCTTAGCTCCTCCAGCGATTCTGCCATAAGGACCATATCGTCGGCAAATTGAAGGTGAGTGATGTACTCGCCGTTGATGTTAATACCGTATCCTTTCCAGTCCAGAAGCTTGAAAACGTCTTCCAATTCAGCGGTGAAGAGTTTCGGGGATAAAACGTCACCCTGTCTTACACCTTTCTGCAGTTGGATAGGCTTCGTACTCTGGTTCTGTACTCAGATTGCCATCGTAGCCCTGCTGTACAAACACTTCAGCACTTCGATATACCGACAGTCAACTTGGCACTGCTGAAGGGACTGCAGCACCGCCCAAATTTAGACGGAATCAAAGGATTTCTCATAGTCCACATACGCCAGACATAGTGGCAAATTGTACTCCTAGGACTTCTGTACAATTTGCCGAAGGGTATGTATGTGGTCTATGGTACTAAAGCCTTTTCGGAAACCGGCTTGTTCGGGAGGCTGGAAGTCGTCGAGTCTGCATGCGAGACGATTCGTAATGACTCTCGAAAACAACACGTAGACGTGGCTCGGAAAGGAAATCGGTCTGTAGTTCTTCAAGAGAGTGTTGTCGCCTTTCTTGAGAAACAAGACCACCGCACTTCTGCTCTACGCCTCCGGTGTAATGCCACCATGGAGGATGGAATTAAAGAGCTTCTGAAGGACTTCAAGTACCGGTTTTCCACCCGCTTTTAGAAGCTCCGCTGTAATTCCATCCTCGCCTGGGGCTTTGCCGTTTTTAAGGTGCTGGAGAACCATTCTAATCTCGCTCAGACTGACGTCCGGAATATCATCGGAATAGTGTCGGATAAGACTTGCTTTTGGATCGTCGACGCTCCAACGATGAAGTGTAGAGCTGCCCATAGAACTCCTCAATCTCACTCAAAACCTTAGGTGTCCCGGAAATGACGCTGCCACACTCGGTCTTCAGCTTTGACAGTTGGATCTTTCTGGCTGACAGATCTCTAGCAAAGACTTTGGAGCCCTGGTTCCGCTCGATCGCTTCTTCAATACGAGCAGTATTAAAGTTGCGTAAGTCCCGCCGCATGCATTTGGAGATTTGTCTGTTAAGTTGCCTGTATGCTGTCAAATCCACTGAAGACTGCAGCTTCATTTCCCGTCTAACAGCCATGAGATTAAGAGTGTGATCGGAGAGTTTTTGTGATCTTCTGCGGCGGGTCTTGCAAAACTTGGCTCCGACCACATGGACAGTTTCCACGAGCTTGTCATTCATATCGTCCACCGCATTGCAGTCTTCTAGGCACTGAAAACGGTTTTGTAGCTCGAGCTGAAAGGTTTCGGGACTTTGGATTAGAGCACGAGGGGGACGGAGCATTGACTTCATTAGACGTGACCTCTCCAACTTAACGTCAGTGTGCCTTTCACCATTCGGTGATCGCTGCCGGTTTTCACCCTCGCGATCACTGAGACATCACTGAACAGTTGTCGTCTGGTCGTCATAATGAAGTCAATCTCATTTTTTGTCGAACCGTCGGGGCTCGACCAGGTCCACTTCCTGTGGGGTCGCTTCTGGAAGAAAAAGTTCATCATAAAAAGTCCCTCTTTCTCCATGAAGTCGGCCAGTTGCTGGCCCCTTGGGTTCCGTTGCCCTATTCCAAATTTCCCTACCTTCAGCTCACCGTTCTCTCTTGTGCCTAGTTTTGCGTTGAAGTCTCCCATTAACACCGTATAGTGGGTTTTGGAGGAATGCATGGCTCTAGATATATCCTCATACATTTCCTCCACCTCCTCATCGGGATGTGCCGAGGTTGGTGCGTAAACCTGTATGACCTTCAGCGAATACCATTTGGTGATTCTGAGTATAAGGTACGCAACCCTCGTCGACACACTCTCAATCTTTACAACGTTGTTAACGAGAGACTTGTGGACGATAAATCCGACACCTCCTTGGGACAGATGGTCGCCCTCCCGGTGATAGAACAAGTTGCCGGATTCGAGGATTACCATGTCCTCCCCTCTTCGGACCTCTATAGTAGCCAGGAATAGCGGGGCCGCCGGGGACTGGGGGCCGTCTCTTCGTAACTTTAATCATGGGGGGTATATTGCCATAGTTGCCACGCTTGGCACCGCAGTTTTTTAATTGTTGTTTTACTGTTATCAGAAAGATTCCCTCCGTCGCCTCTTACGACACCCACGGGAAGATATGGAGTAGTGGGTATTCTTACCCGCCACTACCCGGGCCAAAGTTAAAAGTTATAATCTAATACGTATATGAAAATAAATTTTTGTTTGTTCGTATTTTATGCGCTGCCTTATTATGGCGCTTGCCTGTTCATCAAATTGCGCTAAAACTTTGTCAACTTATTGCTTGCACTTGTGAAAAGGCTATAGGCATATTACAACTAACTCACAATAGGTGGCGCACGTATCGTACCGACAAACTTATTTGAAAGTTATAATCACTCAACTTCAATGAATGTATAATAATATGACCCTTCCAAAAAAACGATATTTCGACAATTATTTTTTCTGTGGCAGCAACGCGCCAGGTACCAGCTAGTTATTCTGTAAAAAGACGAACTACTGTTCAAAAGAAGAGCCCTACCCAAAAAAAATTGCCAAGTGGCAGAAGCACGGTATAGCTGCTAGTGTGGTGGTAGCGCTAATGGGTCAGCTCGACCGGGGAAGGACCACGCTCTCAAAGAATACCAGCCCGGCTAGCATGGGCGGGGGACAAAAATTTTATCCCCTGATTATATCCACTGACAAGAGATAAAATTATCTTGTTATGTCAAACGGGGAGAAGTATATCCCCGTTTGACATAACGAGTAGACATATATCCCCCGTCCGTAGCATGGAGCCAAATGAAAGATACAAAATTATGCTTTTTTGACATTTTGAAAGGGACAATTTTATCCTAGTTCATTGGACGTGGGTTGAAGTTTATATTCATACAAAAAAATCTATCTAAGTCTAAGTCTATCTCCCATTTTATCTACTATGGATATTATATTCACCGGTGTGCCCATGCTCTAAAGGTGGATAAAACTAAGCGAGGGGATAAACATTTTCTCCTTTCCCCGGGGATAAAATTGTCTCCTGCCCATGCTAGCCTTGCAGCGTAAAATAGCAGCTTAACGCTGCTATGTTTCGTATGGTAAGTGTAAAGAACCGGAGACGCTTTTTACTGGAAACTAGGTACTCCATCTTAGTCCTCAGGGGTGACAACGCATCTGCATATTGATTTTTAATGGAAGATAAAATGTAGATGTCTATGGGCCACATCAACCACTTACCATCATGTGGACTGTGTGCTCGTTTGTCATCCTTATTCTATACAAAAAAGAAACTCGGGTGCTACGTTGAAATAAAATAAAATATATACAATGAATGTTTTTTTTTAATTAACAAATAAATGCAGTTTGATCAACTGTTACCACACATTGTACTTGAATACAATTTCATTATAGAATGACCTTGAAACTTTATTCTTTCTTCTTTTTACTTGGAGACTCGTCGTCTCTCGCGCTGCTCCTTCTCTTCCGGTCATTGACTTCTTTTTCTTGTTTGCTCTCCTTCTCACTATCTTCTTTAGTCTCCTGTATTGTTTTCTTGACACGGGCCTGTTCCGGTGAGTAGGCCCAGAGGAGCATTTCTAAATGCTCTTTTGTAGGTTCGTCCTTTTCATTGAACAACTTTGCATCGGCGTGCTGAAAAAAAATTATAATTCAGGCAAGATGGTCTAACGTTAAAAGGCTTTTAGTGCTCCCTTCTCCGCTGGATTCGGTGGACAAAAACTTTATTTGAAACTATTTTACTTATTATAAGGAACCGAGTAGTGGCGGTGCAAGAATATCCACTACCCTATATCATCTCGTGGGTGTCGTAAGAGGCAACTGTGATAAACAAATCAGGAGATGGGCAGCAGCGTCTTCCTAATAACGACTAAAAAAAACACTGCGGTTGCCAACCCGCCTGCCAAGCGAGGCAACTTACTTTAAAAGTCAGGAACACAATTTTTTTTTAATCATAATTAAATGAAACGCTCATGACTTTTGGATTTTACAAACTATTATTAGAATATAGGCCACAGCTCAATCGCGTAGAGGCGGTGTAAGTATATCCACTACCCCATATCGTCCCGTGAGTGTCGTAAAAAGCGACGAAGTAAAACTGAAACAGGAGATGGCAGCAGCATCTTCCTGATAAAAGATTAAAATAATAAAACTCGCCTTCCAAGCAAAATCCAATCTACGGAGGAGGCTTATGTTCAACAGTTGACTTTAATAAGCTGTAACTAAATAGTTGTAATAGATGAATGATGGGCCACAGCACCCAATTTTCATCAGGTAGGCTATACACTCGTATGTCACCTATAAAAAATGACTTCCGATACGAAAAATGTAACCATCTCGTCTGGTAAATCAGCACTTTTAAGTGCAACAGTTATAACTGCGTGCAGTCAGTGTAAATGTTATATAATATGTCTAATTTTATATTTCAATGTAAGCATTGCTGGTCCTTCGAGCCGGATTTCTTAGCGATAAAACAAGTACCTTCTCCTTAAGATCCTTGAGCGCGGCGTTTCTCACGATGTCCCAGGTCTTGCCGTCTTCCTTCTCCGCGACAGTGCGCAGACGTTTGTATTCACCATTCACTGAACTGTACGCAGCTATGAAGGCTTTCTGTGGGGAAAAAGGTCAAATTATATTTCTTTTTTATAGAATAACGAGCACACAGTCCATCTAATGGTAAATTGATACTATGGCCTGTACAGATTTATATCTATCCTTGATTAAGCATCAATTCGCAGATGCGTTGTCACCCTGAGGATTAAGATGGAATGCCTTGAATCCAGTAATAAAACCGTCAAAATGCGAATCGGACTCGCGCATAAAGGGTTCCGTACCATCGTAAAAACGTTTCCAGTAGGGGAGCCCCCTTTAATTTTTAATTTATTTTTATTTTTATATTTTTTGTTATAGCGGCACCAGAAATACACATTCTGTAAAAATTTCAACTGTCTAACTATTACGGATCATGAGATACAGCCCGCAACAGACAGACGGAAAGATGGACGGAACGGGTACGGAACCCCAAAAAGAGTCTCCGGTTGTCTACGCTCACCATACGAAACACTCCAGCATTCAGCTGTATTTTGCAAGTGATTTGCATAAAAAATTGAATCTCACAATGACTATGATGAAATTTTCCGACAATATATATTTGTTTATATAAATTATTTGCAGTTCTTTTCATTTGTAGAATAACATATGAAAAGATCTGCAAATAATTTATTGTAAGAAACTATTCCACTTCTGACGTTAGAAATTATTCTCTAAATTATTTTAATAAAAGAACGTACGGTAGTTTTCCGTTCGAAATTTTGCGGGCAAAATGGGATTCCGTATATATGTGGCCGGCCTAAGACTATTTTATACTTTTAGATTTTGTATGTTAAATTGTAACAATTGTAGGTAGACCTTATTTAAATAAACAAAGAGTCACACCTGTCGATCCGTCGCCGAGTCGGCCGCCATGTTGAGACATGTCCGCACGATGCCGAGACTCAGGTACGGGTTGTTCTGCTTGCTCAGGTGCATCGTGTCGAAGTCGTCGAGGAACTTATCGAAGATCGACATCGCCTCCTTTATATTGGATAGTTTGGTCTCATCGCGCGTGCCTGCAGCAGAAACAGAAACATGAACTTTTTTATTCAATATAAACCATAATACATATTGCATGTCACTCTTATGTTTAATTTACTACTGGTTCGGAAAAACTTTTTCAAATAAGAACAGCTTACAATCATTGTTTTTTATAGAATAAGAGGTAACAAACGAGCACACAGTCCACCTGATGGTAAGTGGATGCTGTGGCCCTTAGACATCTATATTTATCTTCGGTTAAGAATCAAAATGCTGATGCGTTGACAGCCGTGCGGACTAAGATGGAATGCCTCGTTTCCAGTAAAAAGGGTCTCCGGTTCTCTACACTCACCATACGAAACACAGCAGCATTAAGCTGCTATTTTACGCTGGTATTCTGTGAGAGCGTGGTCCTTCCCCGGTCGAGAAGACCCATTCGTGCTACAACTATACTATTAATATAGCTGCAGCGTGGCTCTAATACGTATGCATTATAAATAATACTTATTGCAAGGCACTCTTATGTTTAATTTACCACTGCTTCGGAAAATACCTCTGTCTTGGAAAGAACGAACAAGAAAACCAGCGGGACTTTTAAAAACATAATTAAAAATTAAAAATTTGTACAACCGACTTCAATATAAATTATTAAGAATAACTCAAAAACTATTGGTCAGTCAAATTTATATGGGACCACACGAGAAGCACCAGCTTTCAAACAAAAAAAGAATCATCGAAATTGGTTCACCCAGAAAAAAGTTATGAGGTAACACACATAAAAAAAAAGAAAAAAAATACAGTCGAATTGAGTACCGTCTCCTTTTTGAAGTCGGTAGAAAATAACAGCTTACAATCAGCTTACAATGTTACACAAAACAAATTAGAAATAGCTTGGTAGCGAACACCTCATTCCCAGGGGTTATTATCATCCATAAATTCCTTAACATTATAATAACCCTTTATACACAATTTTATTTGATAAAGTTTTTGAACTTTGAGCAGGTCAAATTTCGTATATTTTCAGGAAGTTTGTTGTAAAAGCGTATACATCGCCCCAAGAATGAATTACTGACTCGCTGGAGTCGAGTAACTGGTACTACTAGTTTGTGTCTGTTCCTAATATTTACAGAGTGAATATCACTTTTTTTTTAAACTACTTATATGTTTGTGTACATATATTAAATCGTCGAAAATGTATTGAGAGGCCAAAGTTAATATATTAATTTCCTTAATATTTTTTGTGGTAAAAAACTATCGCTGAACATACATAAAAATATATTCCGACGAATTGAGAACCTTCTCTTTTTTAGAGTCAGTTAAAACAAAACACCTACAGAGAATCCCTAAGCCAATACTTACAAGTCAATACCCTCTTCGCCCTCCCTAATAATCCTTTCACAGCCAGCTTTTGATAATCAGGGTCCCTCCCCTCCAGTTCCTTCAAAGTGCTCTCAGCTGTCGCTTTGTCCTTGAAGCCTAACCCGGGCACTGTGTCCGGTGGGAGTTCCTTCTTCTCCTTAGACTTGTCTTCCATCTCCACATCGGAGCTTGACTCCTGAAAAAAAGTGTTTAAAAGGAGGTTAGTGATAAAATTCGTAATCTACCGTAGAACCAGAGTAACCGACATAGACCAACGGATTAGTAAGCTGAAGTGGCAATGGGACGGCCATATAGCTCGAAGAACCGAAAACCGATGGGGAAGAAATGGTCGAAATGTCGAGTGGCAGCATCGTACCGGTAGGCGAAGTGTAGGGCGTCCCCCCACTAGATGGAGTGACGACCTGGTAAGACATGCAGGAAGTCGATGGATGCAGGTGGCTCAGGACCGTGCTTTGTGGCATTCCTTGGGGGATGCCTATGTTCAGCAGTGGACTTGTGATGGGCTGTAACGATGATGACGATGATATTTTAAATCGGGCCTCGATCAATCAATATCTAAGCCACGTGCAAATGAGGTGGGAACTTAATCAATTTCTTTGAATAAGGGTAGGAACCGAGCACACAGTTCACCTAATGCTATGTAGATGCTATGGACCATAGACAAGGATATGCTCGAAAGAAGGAGGCTAACTTTACGACTATGGGACTTCGCGAGGAGATGGCACGTTCGGCGGAAAGATGCTTAGGACCGTATCTTCGAAAGCATAATATGTGTAAGTTTCTCTTCATTGAGGGAGAACGTAATAAAAAAGAGGACTGGAATGGAGTTATTTGCAAGGAGTCAAGAAATTCACGTACTCTACGCGGGTTCCACGCAAGAAACGCGTGCTTCTCCCAAGATTCCGTACACCCGAATGGTTTGAAAGACCATGAATAGAATAGATTCATTTTTATTCAATATAGATTACAGGAATACTTATTTGAAATTCATTTTAGTTTCATCACTGATTCGGTAAACCTCTGTCCTGGCAAGAACCAGCAAGACAACCATCAGGACTTTTTTAAACATTAATTTACAATATAAAATTTTAAGTATGAATACATTTAGAAACAGCATGGTAGCGATCACCTCATTCCCAGGGGATATTATCAATCATGTTTTAGTAGCCTTATTAAACGATGTTTGCTTAATAAAAATTTTAGACTTTTCGATAGACAGGTCCTGCATATTTTCTGGGACTTTGTTGTAAAAGCGTATACATTGCCCCATGAAGGAATTACTGACTTTTGGATTCAGTAACTGGTATTAGCTTGTGCTTGTTCTAGTATTTACAGAATATAAATCACAATTTATATTTTGTAAATACTAGGTACTGGGTATGTGCCCACAGACACCAACGTTTATCCTCGATTATGAATCAAAATGCAGATGCGTTGCCAACCCTAAGGACTGAGATGGAATGCGTCGTATCCAGTAGAAAGGGTCTCCGGTTCTCTACACACACCTCACGAACGGTAGCGAAGCCTCCATAGAAGCCGAGAAGCCGGGCTTGCCCTATCAAACTGCTCAATCAATAATATCAACTCATACTAATAATATAATAAAATAACTCGTAACTCGCTGACAGGCCATAGATTACTGTATATACACAGGCCTTATAACGTCAACTCGCAGCAAAACCGCGCGATTAGGTTGTCATAAAAATTAGTCGTCTCTCTCGCACGCGTGGGCTTTTACCGGGCTTTCGAAAAGACGATCGCTCCCTTTCTAACCTGTGGTAAAATGTTCTATAATGAAATATAACTACGATTGTTTATATAGCAATTTGTTCGTATCGAAAAGCCCGGCTTTTAGTGTGAAGTTAGTCATTAGTCAAGCGCGGGCGATACCTTTGCAAGTTCACTTCACATTTCAATGTTTGCTCTGTGTGTTTACTTGAGCGAATAAATATTGCGAGTTGAAAATTTATGCTTTTTTTATAGATTTTTAGTGAAAATGGAGGATAATAGTGTTCCTTGTGATAAATTGAAGTGTGTTAAAGTGCTAATCGGCGAGGAAAAGGTAAAATCGAAAAAGAGAAAAGGTACATTTTTATAAAACTGCTAAAAACAACAAAACCATATCTTGGGCTTGCCCTAGTTTGGAGCCCTAGCTTCGCCACTGCTCACGAAGCACAACACTATGCTGCTATTACATTGGTATTTTAAACTAAAAAGACTAACCTTATCCTTTTGATTGTCTTCGCTGTTATCCTTTTCTCTTTTCTCTTCTTTTTTGTTCTCTTTCTTCTCAGTCTTCTTCTCCTTGTCCTTTTCTAGATCCGCAAGCCAGTTCTCGAACACCTCCATCGCCTCTTTTATGTTCTTTATCTTCTCTTCCGCTTTTGTCACTATAGTTGAAAGATAGATTTCATTAGTTTTACTAAAGTACTGCTTAAATATGTCCCTGGGCTACAACTATGGAAAATATATTCGTTATGAGGTAATCTATGTTTTTAATTAATTAATATAGAAATACGATATACTACTATACTATATACATACTATATATTATACTATATATAAGACAAACGAGTACACAGTCCACCTGATGGTAAGTGGATGTTGTGGCTCATAGACATCTACATCTATAGTCTGTTCGCTTAGACACGGTCGCCTTTGTGTCGCGCTGCCTTGGCACGTGCCGCATCTTATCATAGGCGCCGGCGCGACATCAAAAGTCGCCGCGTGCGCCGTACACCCGCAGGAGACTTTGGCATTTTAAAACGAAACGCCGTAGTGAAAGGTTCTTTGCTACCTAACTTGTGTTTATTATTTATATTCTTATGTTATTACAATAACCTTAAAATTAAATTGTATTCTATTTTATTCTTAGCATAGAAAAACATTTATTTAACAAGCACAGTAAAAAATAATACAATAAAAGCAAAATAATAAGTGCGCCTCCGGGTGTACCGACACTATCTTAGCGAAGAGACTATATCATCAATTAAAAATCAAAATTAAGATATGTTGTCACCCTGTGGACTAAGATGGAATGCCTCGTTTACAGCAAATAGGATCTCCGGTTCACACAATCACCATACGAAACACAGCAGCATTAATTTACTTAAAATTAAAAGAATTTAAGATGAAAAACTAGGGCATAGTTTCGTGATAAAGCACGAATGGGTCGACTCGACCGGGGAAGCGCCACGCTCTCACAAAATCCAAGCGTAAAATAACAGCTTAATGCTGCTGTGTTTCGTAAGGTGAGTGTAGAGAACCGGAGAACCTTTTTTAGTTGTCAGGGTGACAACATATCTGCATTTTGATTCTTAACTTAGGATACATGTAGATGTCTATGGACCACAGCATCCACTTACCATCAGGTGGACTGTGTGTTCAATTGTAACCCTCATTCTATAAAAAACCAGACAGACTCATCTTACTGTATCTGAGAACACTACTACAAGGATTCATACTTACTTGAGAGTACCCGCTTGGCCCTCCCAAGGAGACCCCTGACAGTCAGTCTTCTGTAGTTAGGGTCATGCTCCTCCAAGAGGCGTAGCGTTTCCTCGGCCTTCGCCTTGTCCTTGAAGCCGAAGCCCGAGTCTTCCTTCTCATCCTTGCCCATTATTCTGTAAAGCGATGAGGAATTTTATAAGAAGACCATTTCAGTTTACTTTACCAGGTAGTTGGACTCTTTTTCTGTCTAGAATAGAATAAAATATTTTATATTCAATATATTATACTACCGCGTAGTGGCGGTGTAAGAATATCCACTATCACATATCGTCCCGTGGGTGGGTAAGAGGCGACAGAGGAAAACTTAAACAGAAGATGGGCAGCAGCACAATCCTGATAACGAATAAAAATAAAAAATAAAACTGTGGTTCACAGGCCTCACAGGGGGGATAGTTGCCACGCTTGGCAAGCGGGTCGGAAACGTCGTTATTAGATAGACGCTGCTGCCCATCTTCTAATCCGTTTCCCTCTGTCGCCTCTTACGACACCCACGGGATGATATGGAGTACTGGATATTCTTACACCGCCACTGCGCGGTACAAAATACGTAGATCTAATTAATTTGACTTTGTACGTCAAAGGCATGCCAAAAAGGGACATCACTCAGCATGTGTTGTGGTGAAGCCACAACGCTGTTTTTCTTTGATGACCGAAGAGCATAGAAGGCTACAGATGCGTTGTCACCTCATACCCTTCCGACCGGAACACAGCACTTCTGCTTGGCGCCATAGATTAGTGGATGGTACCTATCCAAACGGAGTACTTTCACCTAGAAATACTTGTATAAAAAAACCAGTCATCGCCCATAGGTAATATCTGTGTTAATTCTAATCACTCCTAAATCCTCACAAATCAATAGACTATCATTATAATTGTTGTTTATTGGAAAAAATATCTATATCAGTATATTCAGCCATACGCCGAATACCGAATATTCTGCGGGCTTCCTGCCCGGCTAGCATGGGCGGGGACAAAATTTTATCCCCGATTATATCTACTGACAAGATAAAATTATCTTGTTATGTCAAACGGGGAGAAGTATATCCCCGTTTGACATAACGAGTAGACATATCCCCGTCCGTAGCATGGAGCCAAATGAAAGATAAAAATTATGCTTTTTGACATTTGAAAGGGATGATTTTATCCTAGTTCATTGGACGTGGGTTGAAGTTTATAATCTATCTAAGTCTAAGTCTATCTCCCATTTTATCTACTGTGGATATTATATCCACCGGTGTGCCCATGCTGGAAGGGTGGATAAAACTAAGCGAGCGGATAAATATTTTCTCCTTTCCCGGGGATAAAGTTGTCTCCTGCCCATGCTAGCCCTGCTGGTCGAATAACTGAATATTAGGCAAACGTATTCGGCCGAGAAGGAAGTAGTGTTTATTCAAAGCGTCTATTCTCTCAAACTGGGATTCTCTACGAGAAGAAAAGGAGTAAAATACTGCCTGATAATGCAGAAAATTAGTCTTTCTGCACCGTAATCTAAATTTTAATTACGATAATTCACGTGCATAGACATTTACTTGGTGTTTTTCTTTTGTTAATTTTTTGTATCGGAATTTGATTATGTACCTATGACTACTTTAATGATTACAAGAAAATACATTATAATAAAATAAATCAATACTTAATTTAAATCGTTTTTAGCGTTTGGGCTACAGAGCGTGCCAAAGAAATAGACATACCTAATGTTTTCTTATGTTTACGCGAACACTACACATTTAAATAAAACTAGTTTTATACAGAGATAATTAATTCTTAACTTAAGTGTACGGTAATGAATTATTTTAAGTAAGACCGTACATGTGTATAATTTGCATATATTTACATATAATATGTTAACATTTTAGACATAAATTTAACAAAGATAAATGGATTTATACAACGTTAAATACCGTGCAGTGACGGTGCAAGAATATCCACTACGTCATACGTCCCGTGGGTGTCGTAGGAGGCGACAGAGAGAAACTGGAACAGGAGATGGGCAGCAACGTCTTCCTATTTATTTTGCAAAAGAGAGCCGTACGAGCGATTTATAACTTAAATTGTAATGAGTCCCTTAGAAAAAAATTTAAAGAAATAAACATATTAACTTTGGTATCGCAATATATTTATGAAAATGTAATGTATGTACATAAAAACATAATTAGCTTTAATAAGAATAAAGATGTTCATACTTTAAACACTAGGAACAAACATAAGCTTGTAATGCCAGGCACTAGACTCCACAGAATCAGTAATGTCTAATAAATTTATGGGGCAATGTATACGCTTTTACAACAAAATCCCAGAACATGTTCAAACTTTGTCAATAAATAAGTTTAGAAGTTTTATTGAAGAAAAACTGTACAGAAAGGGTTATTATAATATCAAGGAATACATGAATAAAAATAACCCCTGGGAATGAGGTGATCGCCACCATGCTGGTTCTATGAAAATTCATTTAAAAATTGTACAAACAAAATTATTGTTAAAAAAGTCCCGCTGGGTTTCTTGCTGGTTCTTCCCAGGACAGAGGTATTTTCCGAAACAGTGGTAAATAAAAAATGAATTTCAATAAGTATTATGTAATAATCAATATTGAATAAAAAAATCATTAATTAATTAATTAATTAATTAATTCATTCATTCATTCATTGATAACCATTTAAAATAATAAAAATCTGACAACGGTTGACCCTGCAGTCCATCCCTGGAACTTAACGAAACAGCTCGACCGATTGACTTGAAAATCTAATCAGCTCGAAGTCTCAATGAACACTTTCGAACGCAGTGTCGCCCATCTCGATCGGTTGGTTCGTTCTAAAGATATCGTACGACAACATTTTATTTACATACACACGCACGCATGTACGCGCTCCCACACACACACACACACACACACAAACACACACACACACACACACACACACACACACACACACACACACACACACACACACACACACACACACACACGGCCGGACTTCATCCAGGAATAGTCGGAACGGCTTCCTAGGACGTAAAAACGTGGACATCAGACGAAAACTTGCATTCTCAAAATCGGACCGAAACCTATAACTTCTTACTTTTGAAAATTATTAATTTTCAAAGCGGAAAGTTAAAAAACTGTGGTTGCCAACCCGCCTGCCAAGCATGGCAACTATGGCTAAATCCTCCTTATGAGGCGATCTATGGGGAGGCCATATTCAACAGTGGACTTTCATAGGCTGTAATGGATGGATGGTTGGATCGTTAAATAGGAATAATCAATACGGTAGCTAACCGTGGTATATTCTGCAGGACGTTCCTGCTAATCCCACATTTTTTTTTAGAGTAAAGGTGACAAACGAGCACACAGTCCACAAGTGGATGCTGTGGGCCATAAATATCTACATTTATCCTCGATTAAGAATCAAATGCAGATACTTTGTCAACCCTTAGGACTAAGATGGAATGCCTGTTTTCCAATAACAATAGTGGTAAAATTTAAATTTTTGTACAACCGACTTCAATATAATAAATAAAATGAAATCGTCATCAATGTAGTCGAAGTCAATTAAATACGCATAATTAAGGATAACTCAAAAACTACTGGTCAGATCTTGATCAAATGTATATGGGACCAACGGCTTTCAAATTAAACAAGAATCATCAAAATCGGTTCACCTAGAAAAAAGTTCTGAGGTAACACTCAAAAAGAAATACAATCTAAATGAGAACCTCCTCCTTTTTTTGAAGTTGGTTGAAAAGGGTCTCTGGTTCTACACTCACCATACGAAACACAGCAGCATTAAGCTGCTATTATAAGCTGCTATGCTGTGAGAGCGTGGTCCTACCCCGGTCGAGCCGACCCATTCGTGCTGCAACCAATATAGCTGCAGCGTGGCTCTACCACGTTGAAAAGCGGTGTCTACGGTGACGTCACTTTTAATTCCGTTTCCGTATCACCTGTCTATTTGCACAGGTTACTTAAAACCAAGGTGAATATTTTTGTAGACTACAAACACGCTGCTTGTAGACTCATTGTTTCATTATTTGTATTGAAAATACACTAAAAGTAGTGAAAAGAAATAAATTCGCATTCATTTCTTATTGTAAAGACAATAATAAAATGTATTATATTTAATAGAATCGGGAGTTACTTTGCAAATATCCAATAAACAGGGTGGCCAAAAAAGAGGTATGACAACTTATTTTATAAAATTTACTATATATATAAACATAACCGGAACAAACTTGTGTCTGAAGTCGAGTCTTTGCTAAACAAAGTCTCGGATTGGAGGCGACTAAATCTAGTCCAGTTTAATCCTCAGAAGATACAAGTTTGTGCGTTTACCGCTAAAAAGAACCCCTTTGTCGTATCTCCTCAGTTTCAAGGCACTCCCCTTGTTGCCTCAGCCAGTATCGGAATCCTCGGCGTCGACATATCGAGTGACGTGCAGATTCGTGGTCACTTGGAAGAGAAGGCCAAATTGGCCTCTAAAAAGCTTGGCGTGCTCAGCAGAGCGGGACAGTTTTCATGCCGGCACAACGCCTGCAACTTTACGAGGCGCAGGTTCGGCCTCACATGGAATAGTGTTCCCATCTCTGGGCTGGGGCTCCCCAGTGCCAGCTCCTTCCACTTGACCGCATCCAGCGCAGAGCGGCTCGAATCGTCGACGACCGAGTCCTTTCCGATCGGCTCGATTCATTGGCGCTGCGAAGAGATGTTGCATCTCTTTGCATTTTCTTTCGCATTTACCACGGGGAGTGCTCTGAGGAATTGTTCGGATTAATCCCAGCCGCCAAATTTCATGAACGCACATCGCAGCAGAACTCCCGATACCATCCACACCATCTGGATGATTGGCGGTCCACCACTGTGCGATTTAGAAGATGTTTTCTTCCTCGCACAACTTCCTTGTGGAATAGTTTACCACCAGCGATTTTTCCGAACCGATACGACTTAGGGACCTTCAAGAAAAGAGCCTACTCCTTTTTAAAAGGCCGGCAACGCATCTGCAATTCCTCTGGTTCCCCTGGTGTTGCAGTTGTTCATGGACGGCGTTAGTCGCTTACCATCAGGTGAGCCGCATGCTCGTTTGCCCCCTCTTTATATAAAAAAAAATTACAAGGTATTTTTAAAAAAAAACTTTATTTAGGCTTGACAATTACATTTGGAATATATAACATACTAGCTGATACCCGCTCGCTTTGCTGTTCGCACGATAATATTTAACTGCGGAACATAGATATAAAATATCAGAAAAACAATTTTTCATGGGACTATCGAAAAATAACATACAAGCTGATACCCGCTCGCTTTGCTGTTCGCACGATAATATTTAACTGCGGAACATAGATATAAAATATCAGAAAAACAATTTTTTGATGGGACTATCGAAAAATCCGTTCTTAGTGAGCATCTACATTGCGAAATGAGTAACTATACTAAATTTCAAGTCTATCGGTTGTATAGTTTTGGAGATATCGTGATGAGTCAGTCAATCAGCGAATATATATATATATATATATATATATATATATATATAATAATAGATGATAAAATGCAGATGCGTTGTCACCCGTGAGGACTACGTTGGAATGCCTCGTTTCCAGTAAAAAGGGTCTCCGGTTCTCTACACTCACCATACGAAACGAAGCAGCGTTGAGCTGTTATTTTACGCTGGTATTCTGTGAGAGTGTGCTCCTTCCTCGGTCGAGGCGACCGATTCGTGCTGCAACCACAATATAGCTGCAGCATGACAGCGCATCTTCATTTTCATTCTTAATTGAGGATATCTATGGGCCACAGCGTCTACTTACCATCAGGTGAACTGTATGTTCGTTTGTCATCCTTATTCTATAAAAAATAATTTAAAAATAATTATGATTTTTGATGAAAATCTGAGACGCTTCCCAATTTGGTTAGCATAAAACTGCTGAAGTTACGATGGCGTTCATGGTTCCGAGGCTTAAGTTCGAGGTTTGAGTTATCTGAACATTATATTGAACAGACCCAGGTCTCGTCACGTCGCCTGGTAGATAATATCGGATCTTCGACTACCCTTTCAATATTCTGCTCCGTACGAACTCTTATTGCACGATGAGGAACTGGTTTATTTGTTACAATGCCATGCTGCTCAAATTTATTATGCACCAAACGAGATCGCAATGCTGAGTGGAGCTAAGGACCACGCTCTCACAGAATACCAGCGTAAAATAGCAGCTTAATACTGCTGTGTTTCGTATGGTGAGTGTAGAGAACCGGATACCCTTTTTACTGAAACGAGACATTCCATCGTAGTCCTCAGGGGTGACAACGCATCTGCATTTTGATTCTTTATTGAGGATAAATGTAGATGTCTCTGGGCCACAGTATTCACTTACCATCAGGTGGACTGTGTGCTATCTTTTCGCCTTTATTCTATAAAAAAAAAGTGATAGAAAACTAATAAGAAAAAAAGAAAACTAATAATTTCTACTTTAAAAACAATTGGTCGCAATTTTCTCAGCGTTTCCGCAATAGTAGATTTATTTGAGTAGAACGTTTTGATAACTAAAACACGTTCCTCAAGCATAAAACGCCATATTGAATATGCCGTAGCGACACAAAATAATTGTTATCGAACAACCACAAAATGGCGCCAAAAAGTGGAATACCTAAACGCCATCCTGTATTAAAGATGTTAAAAATTAATTAGCTAAGATCATATAAAATCTTCAGGATTTCGGATATAATATAATAGAATAGATGCAGTAGTATTAAAGTTGGTAAAAATTACTGCAGTAGTATGCTTGGGTTTGAATTTAATTTTATGAATTATAGGGTCCTTAGCAGATGATAGCACTCAGCCATCTTCCCTATTTAAATTAGGATGTTTTTTAATTTCAATAGTCTCGCGAATCATCATTGGTAGGAATCGGTGTTCTAATGCAAAGATTTGTTGTCTATCAGATCCGATATAATGGTTGGGATGATACTAAACATATCACTGACGTATGACATGACGTACTTTAGACTTCCCGGAGCTTCGGTGCTTCACATTAACGATATGTTCCTTTACGCGGGTTTTTATGGAACTTTCATCCAAAGATGCATAAAAACCCCCTCGTAAAAAAAGTTAAAATTAAACGTGATAAAATCCGTGACATTAGTTTTATTCCATGTGTAGTATGTACATTATTATTGAACTGCATTTACGAAATTTTGAAGTCTACTCGAACGTAAAAAAATATCTACATCTATTTTATGGTACTAATCATCTATAAATAGGACCAACGATATGAATAAAATATTTCAAATAAACATTATACTGTAAATTGATAGAAGACCATGAAATTCATCATTATTTTGTTAAAACTAAATTGACTTTAATTATGAATGAATGTAAAGAGTAAAATGTAAATAATAATAATACATTTTGATTCCAAGACAATTTACCTTTCTTATGGATACATCGGAAGACACGCCCGATATAAAAAACAGTAGGTGTTTCTAGACATATACATATATGCACGTGTTCCTGTAGCTATTATATCTGTGCCAAATACAAATCCTCTACGTCTAATAGTCTTTTAGAATTCAAAAAAAAAACATTGACAGACATAGAGACACAGACACCGAGGTGACTCTAAAAGTAATCGAATTTTGCTAAATTAGGCACGGAATAGCATTTAATGATGTTTCTAAATTCAAGTACACGCGAGCGAAGCCGCGGGTAAAATGCTAGTTTAAAAATAATTATGATTTTTTTATGAAAATCTGAGTCGCTTCCCAATTTGGTTAGCATAAAACTGCTGAAGTTACGACGGCGTTCAATGTCACGAGGCTTAAGTTCGAGGTTTGAGTTATCTGAACATTATATGGAACAGACCCAGGTCTTTTTTCAGAATAGTCTGTAGAGAGGTCCTCTTCATTTCGAGTTGTTGAGAACGTCGCCTGGTAGATAATAGATCTTCGACTACCCTTTCAATATTCTGCTCCGTACGAACTCTTATGGCACGATGAGGAACTGGTTTATTTGTTACAATGCCATGCTGCTCAAATTTATTATGCACCGAACGAGTTATTGTTAATCGCAATGCTGAGTGGAGCTAAGGACCACGCTCTCACAGAATACCAGCGTAAAATAGCAGCTTAATACTGCTGTGTTTCGTATGGTGAGTGTAGAGAACCGGATACCCTTTTTACTGGAAACGAGGCATTCCATCGTAGTCCTCAGGGGTGACAACGCATCTGCATTTTGATTCTTAATTGAGGATAAATGTAGATGTGTATGGGCCACAGTATTCACTTACCATCAGGTGGACTGTGTGCTATCTTTTCGCCTTTATTCTATAAAAAAAAAGTGATAGAAAACTAATAAGAAAAAAAGAAAACTAATAATTTCTACTTTAAAAACAATTGGTCGCAATTTTCTCAGCGTTTCCGCAATAGTAGATTTATTTGAGTAGAACGTTTTGATAACTAAAACACGTTCCTCAAGCATAAAACGCCATATTGAATGAGCCGTAGCTACACAAAATTGTTATCGAACAACCGCAAAATGGCGGCAAAAAAGTGGAATACCTAAACGCCATCCTGTATTAAAGATGTTAAAAATTAATTAGCTAAGATCAGATAAAATCTTCAGGTTTTTCGGATAAAATATAGCCTAGATCCACCAGCACTCTGCCGTTCCAAAAAAAATTCAGATAGAACTTTTTTGGTTTGGAATTTTATACAAAAAAACATTACATTTTTCTTCTATATCCTAAAGTTTTGATGAAAAATCGATTTTAACTTTTTTTTTAATTCACCACCATATTACTACAAAACAATTAGCGTTAAAGGATATGGTGATAAGTCCTTAATATATTATAATTATTGTACTATTATTCTAAAATAGATCTGCAGGTTTTTTGTTTAAGTTTTGCGCGGACGAAGTCGCGGGTAAAGGTTATTATGCAATATTTTGATGTGAATGGCCTTTTAAAATGAATACATAAGGCTCAATAAAAATAGCCTCTCAGATAAGAACATAACTATAATATATACATCTTGAACGCTGTAACAGTACAAAACCTTGACACTACACACCGTACACTTATTATAACATCTATGATGTAATGGTGTCCAAATGTCAACGGATTTAAGTAAAGATTTTTTTCGATTTTTCACTCGAGTTCGTACAAAATCAGTTCGTGGGTGGAATCGGAACCACAACAAAAAGAGTACTTTTACCCGATCGTCCCCGCATAAGGGTAACGAAACAGAAACAGATTTTTTTTTAAATTCAATACAGATTATAAAAAACTCTTATTGAAAGTCATTGTTATTTGATTTACCACTGGGTCGGAAAATATCTCTCTTGGGAAAAAACAACAAGGAACCCAACCATCGGGACCTTGACCAGGATTAAGAAAGGAATGCTTCGGTGGTTTGGTCATGTAGAAAGAATGAACGAGGAAAGAGTGACAAAGCAAATTTATGTTGCAGAAGTGAACGGTAGAGTCAGGAAGGGACACCTAGACGAAGGTTTATCGACCAAATTGGCATTATATTGAAAAAAGGCCAGATTAGGAGTACCCTTAGCCGACGAGCATGTATGCGTAGATATATGGATGTAAAGGAGGCGAGCTAGGTATGCCAGGATTGTGCCAAATGGAAGTCCGTAGTCTCTGCCTACCCCTCTGGGTGACAGGCGTGAGTGTTTATGTATGTATGTATAACAGTTTACAATCATAATATATATCACAAAATTTATATAGCTTGGGGTTATTATCACCCATAAATTCCTTAATATTATATTAACCCTTTTTAAACAAACTTTGTTTAATAAAAATTTTGAATTTTGAGGAGGTCAAATTTTGTATATGTTTTGTATATTATTATATGTTGTTTTTGGGAGTATGCGTAAAATCTTGACCATTCTCCTTGACCTTCAGTAACCTTTTTTATATTTTTTTAAATAGAATGACAAGCGAGCACACAGTCCACCTGATCATGAGCGATAGAATATTATAAGCATCCACGATAGACATCTATTCACGTATAAGAATCACTCTACGTGGTAGAGCCATGCTGCTGCTATATTAATAGTATTGTATTAATAGTGTTGTAGCACGAATGGGTCGGCTCTACCGTGTAAACCTCGTCCATTCCTTACAGCCTATAGAAGTCCAATACCGAGCATAGACCTCCCTTAAAGGTTCTGTACAACATATTGAGGAATAATTCTTTATCACGTCAACCGATTTCGATGTTTTATTATTTTTACCCGACTATACATATATATATACACGGCTTTAGCGCTCGCTGTAAGTTACACAGTACGCGAGCAACCGCGTTTGATCCTGCCGGCACCAATTAAATTGTTAATTGCAATTTTAAGTGCTGATTTACCACGTGCTTGGCGGTGAAGGAAAACATCGTGAGGAAACCTGCATGTCTGAGAAATCAAAAAAAATATATTTCGAAGACATGTGAAGTTCGCCAACACGCATTGGGGCAGCGCGGCGGACATTTCTTTGCCCTAAAACCCTCTCAGAAATGAGAGGAGGCATGTACCAACAGTGGGACGTATATAGGCTGTAATTTTTACTTTTATATATATATCTATTTCTTTGGGAAGCTCTGTATCCTAAACGGCTTGATGGATTTTAACATATGACGTGTCGTTAGATTAGTCTTATTTGTGGAGTGACATCCTACCTCCTACTAATGTTATAAACGTGAAAGTTTGTGAGGTATGTTAGGATGTATGGATGTTTGTTACTCTCCACTCAAAAACTACTGAACGGATATTGATGAAACTTTACAGGAATATAGCTTAAACAGAATAACACATAGGCTATCTATAAAAATAAATAAAATTGAAGTGTCTGTTTGTAATGTCAAAATAACATCTTTTACTAAATGCATATGAAAGTATATACCTACGACTATAATTATATTTTAAAAGTTAATTAAAAGTAAATAAAAGTTTTACAAGTTATGTAATACTTATGTCAAGAAACAGTTTAAATTTTTTGTCTGTCTGTTTGTTCTGGTGATCTCCGAAACAGCTGGACCGATTTTGAATTGACTTTCACCGGCAGATAGCTGATATTATAAGAAGTAACTAAGTTTACTTTTATTTAAAAAAAAAAATTATGATTTCGCGCAAAAAGTTAAAACCCATGAAATCCAATCGTAATCAATTCCAAGCGAAGTCACGGGTCACAGCTAGTAATTACGCAGACGAAGCCGCGGGCGGGTCGCTAGTAGGATAAAACTTTTCTATTTTCAGTAAATAATTTACGCAGTCGGGTTTTTTAATTACTATTATAACCTTTGGACTTGTTAGTCCATTGAATTTGTTTTTACCTATTCTACAGTTTAATTATATAATTCAATACTGGGAGACGCATGTATTACAATATGTCCATAAACAAATGCTATTTACAGATAGTCGGGACGTTAGATCAAATGAGAAAATAGGTCATTAAAAACATCTCCCGCGCTTCCTGGTGCCATTTATATCTGACCGCACGCTGGCCGACTAACGATATAGAGTTATTTGTGCACGCTACTTGTGTGAGCGTTATGTTTTTTTTTTACTTATCAACCGGCTTCAAAAAAATGAGGAGGTTCTCAATTCGACTGTACTTTTTTATTTTATTTTATGTGTGTTACCTCAGAACTATTTTCTAGGTGAACCGTTTCTGATGATTCTTTTTTTATTTGAAAGCTGGTGCTTCTCATGTGGTCCCATATAAGTTTGATCAAAATCTGACCAGTAGTTTTTGAGTTATCCTTGATAATGCGTATTTATTTGACTTCGACTACGTTGACGATGTTCTCATTTTATTTATATTGAAGTTTATTTTACCACTTGTTATAAGCCAATGCTTGACCACAATCCCACCTTGTGGCAAGTGGTGATGAAGCCCTGGATGGTACATCGCACTGTCTTAGCGTAACAAAAGGCTGTTCACTATTGTCTTGAAGATAAGATATGATAGAAAATATTAATATATGTTTTAATTCGTGAATGAATACGTTGTTTTTTTTTTAAATAACACTATTTCTAATTTCGTAAAACTCAACGCATATATTCATAGTTATTTATATTATGCACTATTTATATATATATACCCATATTGATATGTTTATATATATGTATGTATACGAGATATTTGTGTAGTTTATTTATATATCGTAGCTAATTATCATTTTTAATTTGTTTTTATTCTATACTAGCTAATACCTGCGACTTCGTCTGCGTTGCTTGATATATTAACAAAGAAAACACACATCACTCAACACGTAGTGCTTATAAAAATCGTTGTTTCTTAAAACTTTAATAACTTTATATTAAATGAAGATATCGCAATATTTTCTTTTAGATAAGGGTCAAGTGTCTAAGAATTAAAACTTAGAAAACCTAATAGAAATCTATCCAGTTGTTTTTCCGTGATGCGCGTACAACTTGAAACCTCTATCATTTTATTTATATTATTATACATATGTAGATTGCTTCACCTACGTCAAATTCTCACCACTCCAAGGGTTGACTGGTAGAGAATGCCTCAAGGCATTAAGTCCGCCATTTGTATTATTTTATTTTAAGGAATATAATAAAAAATAAAATATATCAATAAATAAATCCACGTCTCACTTAGTTCTCTTTATTATTTTTCCTTAAATAGGTAATCTTAACCAAGATCAAGAGATTTATTGATTTTAAAAATTTAATTCGCGTTACCGAAAAGCATTGTTACGTCTCACGTCCGTCCAAATTTGTCGATTTCAAAACCAAATAGTTACCCAACCGAAGGCCGATGAAGTCATACCGACGCGTCGTCGCTAAAACGTGCTCTGTTATTTAAAAAAAATATATAACTGTGAATTCGGAGAGACTGACGAATTCAAAGAAATGATTTTATTTTATAGTGTAACAATTAATATAGCTGCAGCATGGCTCTACCACGTATGGTTGTAGCAGGAACGGTCGGCTCGACCGGGAAGGACCACGCTCTCACAGAATACCAGCGTGAAATACCAGCTTAATGCCGCTGTGTTTCGTATGGTGAGTGTAGAGAATCGAGACCCTTTACTGGAAACGAGGCATTCCATCTTAGTCCTCAGGGTGACAACGCATCTGCATTTGATTTTTTTTAATAGGATAAAGGTGACAAACGAGCACACAGTCCACCTGATGGTAAGTGGTTACTGTGGCCCATAGACAGCTACATCTATCTTCGATTACGAATCAAAATGCAGATGCGTTGTCACCCCTTTTTACTGGAAACGAGGCATTCCATCTTAGTCCTCACGGGTGACAAAGCATCTGCATTTTGATTCGTAATCGAGGATAGATGTAGATGTCTATGGGTCACAGCAACTATTTACCATCAGGTGGACTGTGTGCTCGTTTGTCACCCCTATAGCTGCAGTGTGGTTCTCCTCTCTCAAGAATGTTAACTGTTGTTTTTGGGGACAATTTACAATGATTACAGCATTTTGTACTTGAGTTCATGTATTCAGATCGCCTGTTTGCTGTCACGCTATCGTTTTAATGTGTATTGTATGCAAAGTATGCCTAACGTGTATTTCTCAAGGTAATGACTTTATCGACCGCTAGGCAATATTTTTAACCGACTTCAAAAAAGGAGGAGGTACTCAATTCGACTGTATTTTTTTTTGTGTGAACCGATTTTGATGATTCCTTTTTTCTTTGAAAGCTTCTTATTTGAAAGCTGGTGCTTCTCATGTGGTCCCATATAAATTTGATCAAGATCTGAATGCGTTCTGAATTCCGAAGATCTGAATACATTGATCCGATCATTAAGCTTGCGTAGCTCGATTTTTAGTAATATATATAGCATGTGATGGTAATATGGTCATCCGGTTAATATAGTCACTTTCTTATAACTCAAAAACTACAGCCTTGTTTGCATATATGGCTCTCTGATACGATAGCTCTTCATCAGTCAATCAAATAATAAAGGAACAAAAGGGCGCTGCTTTATCGACGCCATTTTGACAGTTGAAATTATTGTAAATATTTTAGTCGATTTTAGTATTGTGCAGTATAGGTATTTCTTTTTAAGTTGATTTTTCGAAGTGTTCCTAATTATTGCCAAAGTTTGTTTGTTATTTTTTCTTAATATAATAGTTATAGTATACGACTTTGTGTTTTTGTCTTTGTCCTCCTCCTAGTTTTGGTTTTATAGGACGACAAAGCTTAAGGTGACCATATTACCCTCACCTACCTTACATGAAATAAGCATCAAAATGGGTTTATCCGCAAACTAAACCAACAAAGCAAGATTGACGGATCCGTGTTGCAGTGGCTTGGCAATAAGTTCGAATCCCGCACGGAACAAATATTTGTATGGCCTACAAATAATTGTTCCGGGTCTGGATGTTTGTCCTTGTGAAATTTATGTATGTAAACTGCCCCCAGGATCAGGAGAAAATCCTAGTGTCGAGATAACGATTTCTAATATAAAAGAAAATAGACGGAGCGCTATGTACATCTATATCTATATCTACAAATAAATAAATTGAAATGTTTGTTTATAATGTTAAAATAACAGATTTTTTCTAAACGCATATGAAAGTATATACGATACTTATAACAAATAATTTTTATTAATTATTGTCTGTCTGTATGTCTGTCTGCTTGTTCCGGCTAATCTCCGAAACAGCTGAACCGATTTCGACGGGACTTTCACTGGCAGATAGCTGATGTTATAAGGTAAGTTACTCCTCTATACGTATGTTAATTTAATTTTAAAAATCTGCCGAATAAGTTCGCTTTTCCTCAATCTTTTTTTTTTCGAATTTCTCAAAAGTTGTTAGTTGTATAGTTGTTCACTGTTACATAAATTACCCAAGTTTGAAACACCGTATTTTATCAAATAAACTAACAGAAGCCAGAAAAAAAATTATCTATGTTAATTTTAGTGAAGATGGTCCTTTGTTTTTCATTCATCTAATTATTGCTTCAAAATCCACAAATATTAAACGTGTTAATTATTTTATTTGTTTTTTTACTAAAAATAATTTAATTAAAAGAAAACAATTAATTTTAATAAATTTTTATGATACTTTTTTCTTATATGTGCAGCTTGATTCGATGTCATACTACAATTGAACTTACAACAAGAATTTCACATGACAGAAAGAATTTCTCCAAAAAATTGATCTATTCTATGACAAAAACAACAATTTTCGATCCTCTTAAGAAGTCTGCAGATCTACGGATATTTTGAAATGGCATCTACGGAATTCTACGGAATTTTTTATACCAATCTACGGATTTGAAAAAATTCAGTGTTGGTAACACTACTTTGATGGGCTGTAATGGATGTTAGTTTAATTTTATTTCGTTAATGATAGGTTGAGCACGATTTTGGCTTGGTTTCTGCGTCACTTGAAATGTACGCAGCGCTCTGTCTATCTTTGTTTGTAGGTCTGTGACCTTTTCAACGTGGCTGCAGCTATATTATGGTTGTCGTACGAATGGGTCGTCTCGACCGGGGAAGGACCACGAACTCACAGAATACCAGCGTGAAAAGTAGCACAATGGTATTGTGTTTCGTATGGTGAGGGTAGAGAACCGGAGATTCTTTTAACTGGAAACGGGGCGTTCCATCTTAGTCCTCACAGCTGACAAAAAATATGCATTTTGATTTTAAATAGTAGATAAATGGAGACGTCTATGGGCCACAGCATCCACTTACCTTCGACTGGACTGAATGCTCGTTTGTCACCCTTATTCCAATAAAAAAAAATTTCATCAGCAAATATTATAAATTTGGAATGTCTAAGATTTAAGTGGATACCTAAAATCTATAAAATCTAGATATCTAAAGATATATCTATGGATATATAAAAAAATGTCAGAGTCAAAGTACGTTAATATTGCGACAATTGAACAGCACGTGAGTTTGTGTAAACTAAATGTGAGCGCTCACAATTAGCAACTACGTTATTTATTTAGCATCATACGAGCTATAGAGCCGTGGTAGATCAGTAGCTAAGCGCTCGCTGTAATTTTCATAGTACCCGAGCAACCCGGGTTCGATCGCCGCCGGCACCAATAAAATTGTTGATTGCAATTTTAAGTGCTGATTTGCCACGTGCTCAACGGTGAAGATAAACGTTGTGAAGAAACCTGTATGTATGCAAAATTAAGAAAAATATAATATTTTGGAGACGTTTGCAGTCCGCCTCCACACATGGGGCAGCGCGGTGGACACTTCAAAGCCCACGAGTGGGACATATAAAGGCTATAACTTTACTTTTATACGAGGAATCATCGAAGTGTAGGGCGGGCCCCCACTGACCTGGTAAGAGATGTAGGTAGTCGATATATGCAGATGGCTTAGATGGTCGTGTTTTGTGGCATTCCTTCGGAGAGACCTATGTTCAGAAGTGAATTTGTGATAGGCTGTAATGGTGTTAATGATTATGAGGAATCGTTGAAATATATTTAAGTATTTTGAATCCTACTACCATTACCTAGGTATTAACTTCGCAGGATATTCGTTCTTTTACCTCATCATAACCGACTACAGCTCAGAAAATTATTCGAAAAAAAAACACATCGATATTTACATCGACGACTGATGGGTTATAACTTTACTATGTTTCATTAAACCAGGAAACAAACCAGGTTCGATACTAGTATTGAAAATAATTTAAAATTAAAAAAATTGTACAACCGACTTCAATATAAATTATTAAGAATAACTCAAAAACTATTGATCAGACCTTGATCAAATTTATATGGGATCACATGAAAAGCACCAGCTTTCATAAAAAAATCATCGAATTGGTTCACCCAGAAAAAAGTTATGAGGTAACACACATAAAAAAAAGAACATACAGTCGAATTGAGTACCTCCTCCTTTTTGAAGTCGGTAGATAATAGCAAGTTGGGGTGTGATTGCATCTATTATAGACGCAATAACTTTAACGGAAATTCCCCATAGATCTGCTGTTTTCCTAACGTCAATAGTTTTGTAATATTTTACTATATCTCCTGAGTAGTATAGTATAGTTCAAAGTTTATTTATTTATTGACATAATTAAAAAAATATGCCAACTTTAAATTATTTTCGTATCTGGTTACTATTTATATAGGACCCATGGATCTAACTCTGTTATAGAACCCCTGTGTTATTATTTTCATTAAAAACCGGCAAAATCGGTAAACTAACGACCACCCATTTAAATAACCTTGAAAATTGTTTATGGTGATACAAATCTCAAATTGTATCTGCTAAGGCGTCTTGAGATACTATCGTCATCAATAGTCCTTTGGGTCAAGCTATCGTCATAAGCAAATTTCCCTAAACTTCGCAATGATGTGACGCATCCGCGCAACCATAAAAGTCAAAGTTACAGCCTTTATACGTCCGTTAAAATTGCAATTAACAATTTCGAACAGGATTGAATCCGGGTTACTCGCGTAATGTGAAAATTATAGCGAGCGCTAACCATCTGAGCTCGTGGTAGCTCCTCATGTAAAAAAAGAATATTGTGAATTAAATAAACGTCAGACTAGACTGTATGAGTATGGATCTCTTTGCCTAGAAATAAAAAACAACAGGAACGTATTATCATAACCTGAAATTATAGATTCCAATTTAAATTTTCTTCAAAACTACATATATACAGTAATCTATGAAAACTACTTATTTCCTTGCTTAGCGAGTGGTATCATACAAAAGTGATACTAATACCAACTCGAACGCTACTTGGGCAAGTTAAAAATATATATATATATATATATACATATAAATATTTTTGGTTTAATTTATAATTCTTTAACAATGGACATTCACACTACCTATGAGTTGAAGGACACAAAAGTTAAAATTTCAAAGTTTTTAGAAATAAAATTATAAACAAAATAATACTTACAGAATAAAATGTGAACTTATTAGTAAATATTATCACAATAAAGCCTAGCTCAACTCAATCCCAAAGTTCTGTTATTATTAATTATTAAATTCCTTTTTATTCGTAAGTACACTTCTTCAAACGATATCGTCTTGCAATGAAAACACGGAATGAAAATGAATTCAAATGCAAATTCACGAAAGCGGGAACTTTAACATAAACCTAATAATTATAATATGTGCTTATTTATAACAATATTGGTATACTCTCTAGGTACATTTTAATTTAGTCGTATACTACATAGAGGCGACAAATCGACCAAAATAACGGGATGACGTCACCTGGTGTTGCGTTTGCTTAGCTAGTCCAAGGTCGAGTATATTTCTCTCAAAATGACATCACTCGGGTATAGTTAGTGTGTACCTACATTTTATAATTTATTTCTTGCCCTTGACTTTATCACCTTAAATATTGTTATATCGTTCATAAATGAAACGTGATGTTTTTAGCAATTATTTCTAATATTATTTCAAAGTTATCTAAATTAATAAAATTTAAATTTTAAGAAAATTTATTTATTAAATAGATTTATAGAATCGCTTTAATTGTTTAATACGTTCTAAAACATTAAAGTTGTTGTATTAGTATATAAAATAATAAATTTTTATTAATTTAAACATAGAAAAATTACATACATCATAATATGCAAGAAAATTGCGGCAAAATGCCAGTATCTAAGCCACGGAATGTCTTTGTAATGTCAAATTATCAAAACAAAATTAAAAAAAAAAAACGTCAAACTGTTTGCTGTTTGTGCTACACAGTAAACATTAAACAAGGCTAAACCATATAAGTTTTATCTGATTTGCAGATATATCGTATTTTAGAAAAACATGTCTTCGATTGAAAAGAAACCAATGTTTCGGGATCTCACAGCAGAGGATCCAGAACCTGAGGTTACCGAAATAGAGTCATTATGTATGAACTGTCATGCAAACGTGAGTGGAAAATTTTAATTCTGGAAACCATCAGACAGCTTTCAATGTTTAAAAGAATCGTTACTACAACAGAATTTTATTTGATATATAATCTAATGATTTGCAACTAAAACGTATACAAGTGCATTTAGTGTAAATGCGTTTCCTTTGAAGCACCAATTTATACGCATATAACCTATTTAAAGAACATATTTTTACATTGCGTTTTAAAGTAAAAATAACATTCAGTATCTCTGATATCGGTCGGTAACAAAGTGTTTTTAAACGTATGCTTTTTGTTAGTTTCTTTATAACCCACTCCCTGTCTTATGTACTAATAATTGTAGGTCATTAATTGTCTTATGATTGTGTCCATAAATCGGACAGTGAAAGTGTTAATCATTACGCAAATTGAAATTTTATATAGAGCCATGCTGCATCTATGTTATGGTGGCTCAACTTAAGATTGACTCCCCAAAGTTGGCACTTTCTAATGACTTCTGTTTGAAAGATACAAAATTTACAAAAATTTAATTAATTTAATATACAAAATTTCAGCACTCAAAAACTTACAGTTTTCGAGAAAATTAAGATTTTCTTTGTTACTCCTGCTTGTTTGATTTATGCATACAAATTTGACATGTTGCAATTTAATAAGTTGTGTTGAGGTTTTATAAATATTCTTATTTTTGTATTTTGCAATTAAAATTAAAAATAGCTAATATTACTTTAGATAAAAAAATTATATGTTAAGGTTAAAACTATTCCTCTGTCTAAACTAATTTAGACAAACAACAGTCAAAAATGTTCTTACTTAAGAAGATTAGGCAAAAGTAAAAGTTTTTCCTTGAAAAATACTGGTAAAAATATATTTTGACTGATATATATTCATAGTGAATGATTATAACCAATACTAGTACCTACTTAAAATTACTTTTGACCGGGAGTATTTTGTAAAAATACAAGTGGTAAAATTAAAAAGTTTGTACAACCAACTTCAATATAAATTATTAAGGATAACTCAAAAACTACTAGTCAGACCTTGATCAAATTTATATGGGACCACATGAGAAGCACCAGCTTTCAAATAAAAAAAAGAATCATCAAAAATGGTTCACCTAGAAAAAAGTTATGAGGTAACACACATAAAAAAAACATACGGTCGTGTTGAGTACCTCCTCCTTTTTGAAGGCGGTTAAAAAGTGTGTGATATTATCTATATCTATACATCTATACAAATAAATAAAATTGAAGTGTCTGTTTGTAATGTCAAAATAACGGCTTTTAACTAAATGCATATGAAAGTATATATGGTACTTATAACAAATTTAAAAAAAAATCTGTCTGTTTGTTCCAACTAATCTTCAAAACGGATTTTGACGGGACTTTCACCAGCAGATAGCTGATGTTGTAAGGAGTAACTTAGGCTACTTATATTTTAGAAAAACAATTAGGGTTCCGTGCAAAAAAATATCAAAACCCTTGAAATCCAACAATAACAAATTCCATGTGGACGAAGTCGCGGGGAACAGCTAGTATAAAGTATTTATTGCCAGTCGATTATACATTAATATCAGTAGGTTGAAGTGTGGCTGGGGAGGCACTTAGGCCACCTGGTCAAACATTTGGTTCATCCTGCCAGCCTTAAGAAAAACTAATTTAGCCTGGGAAAATTTTATTTGTTCTAAAATCGGGCTTGGGTGGAAACAAAGTACTTTTGACTGCAGATTTGCTTTAAACTAGTTTTGATAGGAATTTAAATGAAAAAAAAAGGAATTTTTGGGGGATAGCTATGGCAAGGGATGTTCCTTCCCATCACACTTTTATTTAAAAAAATTTACTAAAATGCTTCAAATTCCCACTTAATTATGAAATTTTCTCTCCCCTACACCTCACCCATTTCAATATTAAGGGGTAGTTAATCTGAAGCTCTTTCTTTATGGATTACAGTATGAATGGGTTGGCTTGGCCGAAGAAGGAAGGTAAACCAGCAGCTTAATGTTGCTGTGTTTCATATGTAGAGAACCAGAGACCCTTTCTTTTATGATACTCAGGCATTCTATCTTAGTCCTCAGGGGTGACAATGCTACATACACATTTTGATTCGCACTCGAAGATAGATGTAAGTGTCTATGGGCCATAGCATCCACTTACCATCAGATGGACTGTGTGCTCGTTTGTCACCCTATCCTATAAAAAAAAAGGAGGAGGTACTCAATTCAACTGTATGTTTTTCTTTTTGTATGTGTGCTACCTCATAACTTTTTTCTGGGTGAACCGATTTCAATGATTCTTTTTTTATTTGAAAGCTGGTGCTTCACATGTGGTCCCATAGAAATTTGATCAAGGTCTGACCAGTAGCTTTCGAATTATTCTTTATAATTTATATTGAAGTTGGTTGTACAAAATTTTTAATTTTAAATTATATACTATTCGGTTGAATACCGAATATCTAGGTACTATTCGGTCGAATACCGAATATCTAGGTACTATTCGGCCGAATACCGATAAGTAAGAGGTTTTATTGTAGTCAGGTAATTGGTAAAATAAAAATATATATTTATTTTATAATTATTTTTTTCTTGTAATCATTAAAATTGTCATAGGTACATAATCAACTTTCATATTATAAAAATTTAAAAAATGAACTATCAGATAAATGTCTGACTCGAATTATCGTAATTAAAGTGGAAGATAATCGTGCAGAAAGACTAATTTTTCTTCATTTTCAGGCAGTAGTTTACTCCTTTTCTTCTCGTAGACAATCCCAGCTTCAGAGAATAGACGCTCTGAAGAATAAACACTACTTCCATCCCGGCCGAATACTTTGCCTATTCGGCCAGGAAGTCCGCACAATATTCAGTATATGTCGTGTGGCCGATTATACTATTCGTAGCGAGTCTAATAATAATGTTTTGATTCCAGGGTGTAACCCGTCTCCTCTTAACTCGCATCCCACACTATAAGAATGTGGTTATTATGTCGTTCAGTTGTGAGCATTGTGGCTATGAGAATAATGAGATTCAACCTGGAGGAGCGTTTGCCGAGCTAGGAGTGAGGTGAGCAAAATCTATCTAATCACAATCATTTCATAACCTAGATTAGCATCTTTTTTTTTCATAGGATAGGATCACAAACGAGCACACAGTTCACCTGATATTAAGTGGTTGCTGTGACCCATAGACATTTACATCTATCCTCAATAAAGACTCAAAATGCAGATGCGTTGTCACCCGTGAGGACTAAGATGGAATGACTCTTTTCCAGTAAAAAGGGTCTCCTGTTCTCTGCACTCACCATACGAAACACAGCAGCGTTAAGCTGCTATTTTACGCTGGTATTCTGTGAGAGCGTGGTCCTTCCCCGGTCGAGCCGACCCATTCGTGCTACAACTATACTACTAATATAGCTGCAGCATGGCTCTACCACATATAAAACACGTATATCTGAACAGCTTTACCCTTAGCACTGCAATTGTATAAGTAACAAACTATTTCTAATTTATTTTGTGCTATTAATTGTGTAACATACATGATTGTAAGCTGTTATTTAAAAAAAAAAAGTCCCGCTGGGTTTCTTGCTGGTTCTTCCCAGGACAGAAGTTTTTTCCGATCCATTGGTACTTTAAACAAAAGAGTGACTATCAATAAGTATTATTTATAATCTATATTGAATAAAAAAGTTTCTGTTTCTTCACAAGGCCAATGTTGAGCACAGGCCTCCCCCAAGGAGTGCCACAAAGTACAGTCCTGAGCCACCTTCTTTCATCAACACCCTGCATGTCTTACCAGGTCGTCACTCCATCCAGAGGGGAGCCGTCCTATACTTCGCCTACCGGTACGAGGCTGCCGCTCAAGAACCTTTCTTACATAAACATGTGTTTAGAAAAAACACATGTTTAACATATATGCTGGTTCGAATCCCGCATGGAACAAGTATTTGTATGGCCTACAAATAATATAAATATTTATACTTAAAATATTTGACTGTATAATATAGGTATAACTTTCACTGCTCTATCTCCGTTTTGTAGTTATTTTTAAATGACCATTTTCAATTGTCTACAGATGGAAGCTGCAGGTGGAAAATCCAATAGATTTAAACCGTCAAGTGGTGAAGAGTGACTATACCAGTGTTAAGATACCGGAACTTGACTTTGAAATACCTGTACAGAGTCAGAAGGGAGGTTTGTTTCTGCTGCTTCTTTGTAGTATGATATATAATTCTGTTCAAGTAATCCTTTTCAGAGAATAATAAAAAAAAACACGTGTGCAGTTCGCACGCGGTAGAAGTGCAACCTTCAAATGAAACGAAGTAAATAAAAATATTTCACGGCAAATGATTTATTTAATATGATCATTATCAAGCACAGGTGCGGCATAAAATATATGATAAAAGTTTATTTTTATAGCAAACTAGATGAACCCGGCAGACGTTGTCCTGCCAGTTAATATCATAAGGTTGTGTTTAGCAACGTTTTTTATTTTAGCGCATGCAATTTAATTTAATAATTGCCGCGCTTGGTTGAAAAAAAGCAAATAAAACCAAAAAATGAAATTTTGTTTTTTTCTAAATTTTTCTCAACGTTTTTTTTCATTTTTTAAGTTTATAAATATAAACCTCCATTGAAAAATACATATATAAATAAATTTTCATGGTGATGATTAAATATATTTTGAGTTATACGATTCCATATATACAAACATCCTCTTTTATATGTATAGAATAGATAAATGCTACAACCCTTATTTTTACGGTGAACCTTATTCTACGGTGAACCGAACAGATGCCATCACGTCTTCTGGCTTCAGTTGTATATCTTATGTCATATATCATATATATCCTTAAAACTTTTACCTTTGAATTGTATTCAAGTTGTTATAATATGTGGTAATTTGCAGAGGTCACCACAGTGGAAGGTATCCTCGCCCGAGCTATATCGGGGCTTATGCAGGACCAGGAAGCTAGGAAAGCGGAGCACCCCGAGGCCGCGGCGAAGATTGAAGCTTTTGTGGGACGTCTGCAAGCACTTAAAACTCTAGACACCCCGTGGACATTACAACTTGAAGATATTAGCGGTGAGATATGTTTGATCTATTTCTATTTGTTCATCAGGTGAGCAGTATGCTCGTTTGCCCCTCTCTTATAAAACAAACATGCGTGAGTGTCGTGGAACACTCGGTTGGAACGAAGTTCCTTTCGTAGTATATTATTATTGATAAACGTATTATATTATTGATTAACATTAAAATAAATGAATTACTAGCGTCTATTAAAATGAAGCGTCATTTAAAATAAAATAATATTTCTTTTATGGCAAGATAAGAAAAAGTGCGAGGGAGATGGATATTATTCCATCTCGCTTTCTTACACCAGGGCCGTCTACACTACGTCAGAAGGGGTTGTGACGGAAAAGTCTTACACTTTTTCTCGCCTAGCCCCCATCCGCCAAATCCGTACCGTCCGATAAGGAACTTCGTTCCAAAAAAAACAACGTGAATGTTATGTAGAATGTTTAGATGATGATGATGATTGAAAATTCCAGGTAACTGCTACATAGAGAATCCAGAAGCGCCGAGCAAGGATCCGCGCTGCGAACGGACCGACTTCAAAAGGACCAAAGAGCAGAATCATGTTCTCGGCATATTTACATTGGATGAGGTAGGGTCTCTTTTGAAGTGAACTACTTCTTTAAAATGGTTGTCATTTGAAACTCGATGAAACGAAACAGTGACACTAAAAGATACAAACGTATACATCGGTAGGATTTAGCTTGCGAGAGGTTTATTTATTTACTAGCTGTTCCCCGCGACTTCGCCCGCGTGGAATTTATTGCGATTGGATTTCATGGGTTTTAATTTTGTTTTGCGCGGAACGCTAATTCTTCTCCTAAAATAAAGTAACCTAAGTTACTTCTTATAACATCAGCTATCTGCCAGTGAAAGTCCCATCCAAATCGGTTCACAGGTTTTTGCGTGATGCGTGTTAATACAGACGTCGTGTTAGAGTTTTATTATAGTACTAGCTGTTCCCCGTGACTTCGCCCGCGTGTAATTTATTACGATTGAATTTAATGGGTTTTAATTTTATTTGCGCGGAACCCTAATTTAAAAAAATAAAATAAAAGTAGCCTAAGTTACTCCTTATAACATCAGCTATCTGCCAGTGAAAGTCAAAAATCAAAATCGGTCCAGCCCTTCCGGAGAAAAAACAGACGGACACAGACAAAAATTTAAAAATTATGTTTTGTTATGAGTACGTATATACTTTCATATGCGTTTGACATTACAAACAGACACTTCAATTTTATTTATTTGTATAGATGGATAGATTTTCTTCGATAAAATGACTTTAGCTAAAAAATGAAGTAGATTTTTTACTTTTTACTTACTTAAATTACAAAACAATTTTACTCGAAAGAAAATATTCTCTTGATTTTTTTAAATAATAATAATAATATATATTTATTTGCACACCGTACAAAGTCCTTAGACAGTAATAATCAAAATGCAGATGCTTTGTCACCAGTTGTAAGATGGAATGCCTCGTTTCCAGTAAAAAGGGTCTCCGGTTCTCTACACTCACCATACGAAACACAGCAGCGTTGAGCTGTTATTTCACGTTGGATTTCTTGGAGCATACCCGCCTACGTAGCTGTGTTGACAGACACTATCGGCAGAACAAGAATAATAAAGAGTCGCTTTATTGTATTTGCAGGTTTAAATTACCAAAAACTACTTGAATTGGATAAACAGTTGACGTAACAATTGTTTATCCAATTCAGTTATTTGTAAAAAAAAAGAGGTAAAAAATTACGCGGCAAGAGTTTTTTTTTCAACAAAAGCTCTTGCCGCGTAATTTTTACCTCTACACGGGACAACATTGTATATTTGGATTGGATGATAAATTCAGTGGATTCCAGCTTAAAATAGCAGCTTAATGCTGCTGTGTTTCGTATGGTGAGTGTAGAGAACCGGAGACCCTTTTTACTGGAAAAGAGGCATTCTATCTTAGTCCTCACGGCTGACAACGCATCTGCATTTTGATTCGCAAACGAAGATAGATGTAGATGTCTATGGGCCACTGCAACCACTTACCATCAGGTGGACTGTGTGCTCGTTTGTCACCCTTATTCTATAAAAAAAAAATCTTTCAGGTTCGCACTGTGCGGGCCTGAAGTGTGTTTTGTGTCAAAAATAAAATCACAAAATCTGGACCCGATAGGTGATCTGCCGGGCCATTTAGTTCCTTTACAAAAAGATTGTCTCCCATCAGGTCAATGAAGCGACCAACGGTGATGCGGCTCAAACCGTCCCGGAGATCGGATCGTACGACAGGATGGTCACCGACGAGTGCTGCAGTTCAAAACCAACTGTCCGGACTGCAACGCCCCCGCTGACACCAACATGAAGTTGACCAGTAAGTTCTTCTCTATTACTCAGTTAAATCATTTTTGTCAAAAAGTCATTTAAAAAAAAAAGTCCCGCTGTTTTTCTAGCTGGTTCTTCCCAGGTCAAAAGTATTTTCCTTACCAATGGTAAATTAACTTTAAAAATTCGTCATCATCATCATTACAGCCCTTCACAAGTCCACTGCTGAACATAGGCCTCCCCCAAGGTATGCCACAAAGCACGGTCCTGAGCCACCTGCATCCATCGACTTTCTGCATGTCTTACCAGGTCGTCACTCCATCTAGTGGGGGGCCACCCTACACTTCGCCTGCCGGTACGAGGCTGCCACTCGAGAACCTTTCTTCCCCATCGGTTGTCGGTTCTTCGAGCTATATGGCCGCCCATTTCCACTTTAGCTTACTAATCCGTTGGGCTATATCGGTTACTTTGGTTCTACTGGATATCCTCATTTCTAAGTTTATCACGCAGAGAAACCCCGAGCATAGCCGAGATGGCTCATAGTGCATAGCTCGCTGAGCGACCTTGAGCTTAATCTTAATAATTATTTGTAATAAATTTTATTTATAAGTTTATTTCTGCATAACAATGAATTTACATAAATTATATCTTAAAAAGGTTAAGGTGCAACATCGTGGTAGAGCCATGCTGCAGCTATATTAGTAGTATAGTTGTAGTACGAATGGGTCGGCTCGACCGGGGAAGGACCACGCTCTCACAGAATACCAGCGTAAAATAGCAGCTTAACACTGCTGTGTTTCGTATGGTGAGTGTAGAGAACCGGAGACCCTTTTACTGGAAAAGAGACATTCCATCTTAGTCCTCACGGGTGACAACGCATCTGCATTTTGATTCTTTATTGAAGATAGATGTAGATGTCTATGGGTCACAGTAACCACTTACCATCAGGTGGACTGTGTGCTCGTTTGTCACCCTATACTTTAAAAAAAAATCTTAACATACATGTCTAGATTACATCTAAGATTATATAATAAATATAAATATAAGAACGTCTAACTTCTAACCTAGGCAGGGCCTGTAAAATAAAAGTCGGCGCTCTACACAAAAGTAACGTCAGCTGGACAAGTACAGGTTAGCAAAAGGTATAAATGAAAAAATAATTGTGTATGTGTGTGATCGCATGCGTGCTTGCGTGCGTGTGTGCGTGCGTGTTCGTGTGTGTGCATGTGCGTGTGGATATTAGAATTGTTTTATTAGCAGCTCCCTAAACCGCGATACAAATAAACAAGAAGCGATTCACATAGGGCACTGTATACCATATTGTATTGTACCTTCCTTTAAAGTTTAGTTTTCCTTAGTTTTAAAGATGTATATGAGTTTTCTGATACGACCAGTAAGTTGTGCAACATAAGTATTCCAGTTTTAGAGTACTGTCAATGTGGATACCTAAATACTTTGTTATCTATTCCTTCTTGTATTGATTTACACGAGCATGCATGTGATTGAATCGTGGAACCTCATGTGTGTATTTTAATTTCATAGGCGTTTGACGCAAGTTGTGTATTTTTTAATGGAAAATATAAATTTAGTTTTAAGAATATTTAGTGTGAGTTTGATTTGATCACAGATACTGTGTTTACCGCGTAGTGGCGGTTTAATAATATCCACTACCCCATATCGTCCCGTGGGTGTCGTAAGAGGCGACAGAGGGAAACAAATCAGGAGATGGGCAGCAGCGTCTTCCTAATAACGACTAAACCGAAAAATGCGGTTACCAACCCGCATGCCGAGCGTGGCAACTATGACAAATGTGCCCTCTATGAGGCAATCTATGCGAGGCCTATGTTCAGCAGTGGACTTTAATAGGCTGTAACGGTAACTATGTTACTAGTTTCAAGGCATGCTCAGTGGTTTTTCTAACATCTTCTCAGGTATTGCCATAGATGATGAAAGTAGTATCACCAACTGCATAAACTAAGATTTTGCAGTTTGGTAAAAACATCTTATACAGGTCGTTGATGTAAATTAGAAACAGAGTAGGGCCTAATATGCTACCCTGTGGTACTAGCGCAAATAATCGTATCCACTATAAATATTATATATTTCAAGGTCCCGGAAAGTGTGCAGGCTCTCTCTATTACCAAGTTTAAATGTTTTGTTAAGCTGAAACTGTATAAAAAGGGTTATTATAGTATAAATGAATACATGATTGATAATAACCCCTGGGAATGAGGTGGTCGCTTCCAAGCAGTTTTTAAAATAAATTTTGTATTTAAATAGTTTGTACAACCATTAATGTAAAATTTACTTTAAAAAAAAAGTCCCGCTGGGTTTCTTGCTGGTTCTTCCCAGGACAGAGGTTTTTTTTTCGAACCAGTGGTAAAGTAAAAAATGACTTTCAATAAGAATTACACATGTAATCTATATTGAATAAAAAAATATTCTATTCTATTCTATTTTACATATTGGCTGCGGGTTAATGAGGTGATCACTAAAATATCCAGAGCAAGGCCTCTTACTGTTATTCTTTCCATTCTGTCGAGTGCTCGCACAACTTCCTTGTGGAATCGACTACCACCAGCGATTTTTCCGTACCGGACCGGTACGATTTAGGGACCTTCAAGAGAAGGGTCTACTCTTTTTTAAAAGGCCGGCAACAAACCTTCAAATCCCCTGGTGTTGCAGTTGTTCATGTGTGACGGTCAATACTTATTTTTTTTTATTTTTTTATTTTATAGGATAGGGTGACAAACGAGCACACAGTCCACCTGATGGTAAGTGGTTGCTGTGGCCCATAGACAACTACATCTATCTTCGATTACGAATCAAAATGCAGATGCGTTGTCACCCGTGAGGACTAAGATAGAATGCCTCATTTCCAGTAAAAAGGGTCTCCGGTTCTCTACACTCACCATACGAAACACAGCAGCGTTAAGCTGCTATTTCACGCTGGTATTCTGTGACAGCGTGGTCCTTCCACGGTCGAGCCGACCCATTCGTGCTGCAACTATACCAGTAATATAGCTGCAGCATGGCTCTACCACGTAAAAGACCATCAGATGAGCCTGAGTGAGTGAGTGATACACGTTTGCCCTCTCTTATATAAAAAAAGAGTAAGGCTGAAACCGAAACTGTGTCAAACGCCTTTGAAAGATCTAGATCACTAATCTATATTGAATAAAAAGAGCCGACCCATTTGTGCTCCGTCATGTAAACTGATAATGCATCATTACAGAGATCCCGCATTTCAAAGAAGTGGTGATCATGTGCACGATGTGCGAGGCGTGCGGCCACCGGACTAACGAGGTGGGTAAACAAAATATTATCTATTCATATTTAGCAGAAGGTGAGTAACACCACTGGCTTATGACAGTCCCTCCCCCCTCCCCCCCTTTATTTTCGCGAGTGTTTGTTTTGTTGAAGTGGCAAACAAACTGACAGTACACCTGATCATAATTGGTTTCTGCAGTCCATAGACACCTGAAGACTGGAACATAGCAGTACCTACACTGTTGCTTGCCGGCAGAATTTTTTTTTTAAAGTATAAAATCGGTAAGTTCCATAGAAAAATCCCAGAAATTACCTGTTCTAAGAGAAATGTCTCCCACAGGTGAAGTCCGGTAGTGGGATAGAAGACAAGGGAGTGAAATACGAAGTCAGGATAGCTAGCAAGGACGACTTCTCCAGGGACATCCTGAAGGTGAGGATTTGACTTAGATAATCAGAGACAATTTATGTTATGAATTTTTCGTTTTTACAAAAATAAATCTTCAAGTATTCCGGATAAAATATAGCCTAGATAGGGATCTAAGCTATATTTGACTGGTATACTCTATTGTCCTCAATTTGTTCGTAAAGATTCATCACAATCGGTTCAGCCATTACGAACAAATAGCCTAGACAAACAGACAGAAAATTGAACAAGTGGTAAAATTAAAAAATTTCTACAACCGTCATCAATATAAATAAAATGAGAACGTCATCAATGTAGTCGAAGTAAATTAAATACGCATTATTAAGGATGACTCAAAAACTACTGGTCAGATCTTTATCCTTTTTTTGAAGTCGGCTTAAAACTTGTTAATCATGACTTAATTTCGTAAAAATATTCAAATAATAAAAGGCAGTTATTTTGCTAACACAGACAGACACTTCAATTTTATTGACATGTATAGATAATATGATATACATATAAAATAAACATAAAAAAATTGTTTCAATTGAAGGGAAAAATCACTAGAAATTGATCCCATCATCATCACTACAGCCATCCACAAGTCCACTGCTGAACATAGGCCTCCCACAAGGAACGCCATAAAGCACGGTCCCGAGCCACCTGCATCCATCGACTTCCTGCATGTCTTACCAGGTCGTCACTCCATCTAGTGGGGGGTCGCCCTACACTTCGCCTGCCGGTACGAGGCTGCCACTCGAGAACCTTTCTTCTCCATCCGTTGTCGGTTCTTGGAGCACCTCAGCTAAAAGTACATACATATGTAATCTTTCATTAATCAAGTGATATTTTCTTTCGGCTTCAGTCGGAAACGTGCAGCATGCAAATCCCGGAGCTCGATATGGATGTGGGGGGTCGCGCCCTGGGGCCGGTTCACAACCACCGAGGGCTTGCTGCAGGCCGCTGCACATCAGCTCAAGAATGGTGTGATAGGAGATGCGCCGGTTTTAGCACAGGAGAAATTGGACGAGTGAGATTTTTTTTCCATTCTGAATTTTTTTTTAAATTCTTGATAAAAAACGTTACCTATGTTTTATTTTAATCTTACGTGGTATAGCCCTGCTTCAGCTATATTATGTTTGAAGCACGAATGGGTCGGCTCGACCGGGAAGGACCGCACTCTCACAGAATACCAGCGTGAAATAGCAGCTTAATGATGTTGCGTTTCTTATGGTGAGTGTAAAAAACCGGAGACCCTTTTTATTGGTAACAAAGCATTCCGTCTAAGGCCCGTATTAATAAACGTTACTCAGCTCAAGTACACGCACTTGAGTACAATCTTATTAATAAGATCATAATTATTAATAAACATATCTCAAGATGCGGTTTAGGTTTACGATATCAGCTGAGTGCCACACTGATTAATAAACGAAACTCGACTCTCAAGTGTGTATACTTGAGTGCAAGTCACAGAACAGTATTCCTAAGTACAGCGTTTTGAGATACTGTTTTTATGTTTATTAATTAGCAACGATCTTGAGATGCTGATTTCGTAATGAGGGCGTATCAAATGATTACGCACTTGAGTTCGTCGTTGAGTAACGTTTATTAATACGGGTCTTAGTCCTCGTGGGTTACAACGCATCTGCATTTTGATTCTTGATCGAGGATAAAGGTAGGTCTATGGGCCGCATCCGGTGGACAGTTTTCACCCTTATTCTATAAAAAAAAGATTATTATTAACTTATATTTATTTTATTCTATAAAAACGAATATTAAAAAAAACATTTTTTTTTCTTTGGCTAAAGTGTCTTAAATCTTCAGATTCCTGCAGAAGCTGGACGAGGTGTTGGAAGGCAAGAGGGCGGTGACATTGATCTTGGACGACCCAGCAGGAAACTCCTATGTGCAGAGTCTGTCCGATGACCCGAGCCAACCTGATGATGGTAAGATGGTAGTTTACCTTTACACCGTCTTAACAGTCCACTGCTGAACATAGGCCTCCCCCATAGATTGCCTCATAAGGGGGATATTAGCCATAGTTGCCACGCTTGGCAGGTGGGCCGCAACCGCAGTTTTTTCATTTTTACTTGTTACTAGCTGTTCCCCGCGGCTTCGCTCGCGTGGAGTTTATTATGATTGGATTTCATGGGTTTTCATTTTCTTGCGCGGAACCCTAATTGTTTTCTAAAATAAAAGTAATGAATAAATAATGCGAAAATACAAAACATTAAGCAACAAAAGCAGCTACAAAAGCATTCGTGTGCTGTTGTCGATTTTTTCGTCGTCCAACCGTCAGTAATAAAATTTTAGGCCTTATCCTACATCATATAAAACATAACGATATATCCATATATCGATATTTATCACGCGATATAATACATCGATACTATTTAAAAATATCGATATGATTTATATCGATCTATTTTGTTCACTTGCCCATCCTTAATACATCGAGCATATTAATAAAACAGAAAGTACTGTTTTATACCATAGACTATATTACACACTATGCCTCATTTGTCTATAATCGTCTATGGCTCATTATCTCTTTATCTTTGCTCGCTCAGAAACAGAAACTTTTTTATTCAATATAGATTATAAATAATACTAATTGAAAGTCACTTTTTTTTAATTTACCACTGGTTCGGAAAAAACCTCTGTCCTGGGAAGAACCAACAAGAAACCCAGCGGGACTTAAAAAAAAAATAACAGCTTACAATCATGTATGTTACACAATTAGCCACACAAAACAAATTAGAAATAGCTTGGTAGCGATCACCTCATTCCCAGGGGTTATTATCATCGGTAAATTCCTTAATATTATAATAACCCTTTTTATACAAACTGCTTAATAAAGTTTTTGAACTTTGTGCAGGTCAAATTTTGTACCATCTGTAACATCAGTGTAATATTACCTTTCTTTCATCGTCTCGTATTCCGTTTCTACATATTTTTTTTGGAGTTTATGGCCTGGTATCTAGACCTTTAGGCCAAGTCTTAGGTATTTTTATTCGGTTTATTATAATTTTCTTCATAGTACACTGCTTCACAGTATGTTGATTCGTCACATTGTGCAGCCCTTGGGAGATTTTGACGGCAACTTGAGCCAGCAGACAGCTGACAGTTGGCGATGGTATCTCAAGGCGCCTAAGCAGATAGACACCTTATCTTTAGAATCACATCACCATTAGAGCACTTGTATCACCGTTTCCACTAATAGTTCACATGCGCAGACACTTAATACACAAAATCGCACCACTTTTACTTATCAAAATCCACTTCAAACCATTATTCAAACAATAATACAGGAGCAGCAAACCGCCGCCGATCAAGTTCCCGCCAAAACTCCCGTTTCTACATTTATGTCATAATTTTGTTGCCAGGTCTGAAAATACACCGCTACGAGAGAACATATGAACAGAACGATGAGTTGGGACTCAACGACATGAAGACTGAAGGATATTAACATAAAAGCTAGTGTACAATGTACACACACTACCAATAGACTGTAAACAATTTCTATTCCTAACCGACTTCAAAAAGGAGGAGGTTCTCAAGTCGAGTGTATGGTTTTTTTTTGTATGTATGTTACGCGATATCTTCGCAGATTGTGAATCAATTTAATTGATTATTTTTTTATTAAATAGGTTATGCTTCAAGGATGGTCACATATAAATTTGGAAAATAAATGGCACCACACCACAAAGGGTAGCAAATAAGTAACTTCTTTCATAGCAATTTGAAATCGGTTTTTACTATCTGTTGAAAGTTATAATTATTTAAAAGTGTAGAGATTTATCTTTCTTTATAAAATATTAGTTATGTTTTATACAATATAAATGGATAAAACAAACTACGGATATTCCTAAAAGACGAAGAATTAAAATAAAACCGGCCAAGTGACAGACATACAGACGGACAGCGGAGGCTTAGTAATAGGTTCCCGTTGGTTACCATTTGGGTACGGAACCCTAAAAAATTAAAAATGTGTAAAAAAATAAAGAACACAGCGCTGAGGCATTGTATTGTTTTTAAACACACACTAGAAACCGAAAAACTGAATTAAATCGCAACTTTTCTTGATGATATCACTGTGTGACCTCAGTCCCTACTAGCGACATCTGGTGAGCGGAAGATTATAAGTCCTCACTGAAATCTACGCAGCGCTCCTGCGTTATTTTTTTTGTTTTAGTTTACTTATTTTTGTGTTACGTTACTACAGGCCTACTGGCTTTTACAAAATCTTTATAGTTTTTTTTACGAAAAATCGACAATGAAAAGCCACATCGTTAGGAATCTTTGTATGTTTGGGATAAAAAATCAGGACTCATGTAGTCCTTCAAAGCAATATGGCAGCGCGACAGACTTACTCGTCTGAGAGTTGAGACCTGCGGTCAACAGCAGCAGTTGAACTTAAGGAGGCTCAAAATATATTTTTTTAATAAAAACTATTATATTTTGGAAGTTGAATTTTTATTTAATTCCTCCCTCCCCTTTCCACTATCAGAAAAGCATATATATAATATTATGGTTGTATTACGAATGGGTCGACTCGACCGGGTAAGGACCACGCTCTCACAGACTACCGACGTAAGATGGCACCTTAATGCTACTGTGTTTCGTATGGTGAGTGTAGATAACCGGAGACCCTTTTTTACTGGAAACGAGGCATTCCATTTTAGTTCTCAGGGGTGACAACGCATCTGTATTTTGATTCTTAACTAAGGATAAATGTAGATTTCTATGGGCCAAAAATAAAATAAAGCATCGACTTACCGTCAGAAGGACCTGCTCGTTTGTCACCCTTATTCTATAAAAAAAAAAGACTGTCGGCTGGTTCCCACTCCTTTATTGTAGGTCACGCATTCGAACCAAACGATTTGTTTCATCTTTCGTAATGCGTACAGTGAAGGATTGCAATAATTCTTTCCGTCCGAATACATTTTTGGTGTTATCAAGGCAAGAGCGAGGTTTATGTTACGATAAGACAGCATAATTTACCATCTTGAGCTTCATCGCCACTTACCAACAGGTGAGATTTTAGTTGAGCACTGGATTATCAGTAAAAAAAAGTATATTTCATGTAATTAAGTTACAATATGTATGCTTACTTTAACTGAACTACATCTAACAAAAGATATCCACGAGAAATAATTCCGCACTATACGCGGGTATTCATTATTATTATTCGGTATTGGTGGTAATGATGATGATACACGGGTGGCCTCAAGCCAGGTTGATTCAACTCTGTATGAAGCCCGAGAAACTTGCACACAATCATAATTTTATCTATGTGTATAAAATTAAATTTTATCTATAAAATTAAAGCGGGAAAAGATATCGCCTTTTCGTTCTTTCGCGTTGTTTCAGATTGCCATTTTAAAAATTAGATACAAATATACATAACTATTATATCGGAAGAAACTGAAATTTTTTAATTCTATGCTATATTTTTCTTTTGTTTGCACCTTACAGTAATTATATACATATTACTTTGAGGTTTCCACAATTAATTAAAATTAAATTATTAAATATTAGCAGAATTCTATCAAGCGAAGCCATGAACTAAAAGAAGAAAAAAATGACATTTGTTTGTCAACGTCTTTCATACTGAAAATATTTTCTGAAATTGGTTCAAATTTATTAAATGATTTAGATTTTAATATTTGTTATTGCGTTTTGCTTTAATTCAGTTATTATCGGTTCAGAACACTTCATTTTCGTTTGTAGGCAATTCTTCGCGATTGTGTGTGTGAAGATTTTTTGAGATACTGTATGAGATATTGACTATAAATTAATTTATTATTTAAAAAATTATGCAAACAAAAGCATAAAATCATCCGATCACTTTCTGCAGATTTCCTACAATAAAAGAAGAAAAACTTTTGATAATATTGTGGTAAGTCTTTAAGCTTTTGATTTTATTCATCGTTATTTGTAGGGATTATTACTATATTAACTCGAATTTTATCTGTTTCAGATCATGTATTTGGGCTGAGTAAAGTTTTCGACATGAAAATTTTGCTGATTTAAATTTACGTTAATGTTCTGTGAAGAATAGCTATCACGATAACATATGTTATAAATCAATATTACGCGTGGAAATATTATCTGCAAAAGCAATAGAAAACATAAATTATAATATATAGTGTATAAAACAATATCTTCCAAAAATAACATTACATAACTATACCTATTTTTAGTTTTATTTTATCCCACATACTCCTCTAAAGTAAATTCAGTAATTTTGGTGCAACCTCTCAAATGTATGAGATGAGGCTTGAGCCAAAATTACTGAATATGCCTTAAATAAAAGTTCAAAGTTACACAATACAAAGGTTTGAAATTCCGCTAAAAAGTTTTATATGGGCGTCCACCGAGGCGCTTTTCGTGTACATTCATAAACACGTGTTTCCTTTTTAGTATGAAGTTGGCGTTCTTCTCTTGGTAGAGAGTAATTGTGTTCTGTGCCTCAAGCCGTGGTAGCCATAGATTACTGTATATATACTAGAGATAGATGGGCAACTCAAATTTAATTTTCGTTATTGCGCTGTCTTGGTTAACAGATGGCGCTAAATTAAAAGTGCTTTAAGCTCGCCCTTTATTTGCATAACAAATTTTATTTTATATACAACCATTAATTACATTGCAGCACTTATGCACAAGTGATGCAATGTAATTAACAGTTGTTTATGTTTCTTGTGCTAATTCTTAGTTCCTATTACAAAAAATAAAAACCGGTTATTTTTAAAACGTTTATTGTTTAAAAATTCTTTTGCTTAGTTATTGATTAACATTAGATGTGTTAAATTTAACAATATTTGCACAATATAAATTAACTTCTTTATACAATGTCCCTACTGGTTAGTAAATATCTTATATTACAACGAATAGAATAGAATAATTTTTATTCAACATAGATTATTACATAATACTTATGGAGTAATTTTTTATTTACCACTGGTTCGAAAAATACCTGTCCTGGGAAGAACCAGCGGGACTTTCTTTAAACATTTCACTTTACAATAATTTTCTTTGTACACTTTAAATAAATTTTAATAGTACCAACATGGTGGCGATCACATCATTCCATGGGTTATTTTCATTGATGTATTATTTGACATTATAATAACACTTTTGTACATTTTCCTTTAATCAAACATTTGAACTTGTTTATTGACAAATTTTGTACATTTTCTGGGATTTTGTTGTAAAAGCGTATACATTGCCCCATAAATGAATTACCAATTCTGTTGAGTCTAGTAACTGGTATTACAAGCTTATGTACGTTTACAAGTTTACGGTTTTGTAACTCGAGCTGAAAGGTTTCGGGACTTTGGATTAGAGCACGAGGGGACGGGCGTTGACTTCATTAGACGACACCCTCCAACTTAACGTTTAGGTTCAGTGTGCCTCTAACCATTCGGTGATCGCTACCAGTTTTCACTCTCGCGATCACTGAGACATCACTGAACAGTTGCCGTCTAGTCGTCATAATGAAGTCAATCTCATTTTTGACGAACCGTCGGGCTCGACCAGGTCCACTTCCTGTGGGGCCGCTTCTGGAAAAAAGAGTTCATCATAAAGAGTCCCTCTTTCTCCATGAAGTCGGCCAGCTGCTGGCCCTTGGGTTCCGTTGCCTAATCCGAATTTCCCTACTTTCAGCTCACCGTTCTCTCTTGTGCCTAGCTTTGCGTTGAAGTCTCCATTAACACCGTATAGTGGGTTTTAGAGAATGCATGGCTCTAGAGATATCCTCATACATTTCCTCCACCTCCTCATCGGGGTGTGCCGAAGTTGGTGCGTAAACCTGTATGACCTTCAGCGAATACCGTTTGGTGATTCTGAGTATAAGGTACGCAACCCTCGTCGACACTCCCAATTTTAACGTTGTTAACGAGACTTGTGGACGATAAATCCGACACCTCCTTGGGACAGATGGTCGCCCTCCCGGTGATAGAACAAGTTGCCGGATTCGAGGATTACCGTGTCCTCCCCTCTCTTCGGACCTCGGATAATCCTATAATATTCCAGCGCAACTTGTCTATCTCTTCTTCCAGCTCAGGATCTTCTCGTCAGTCCTCAGAGTGCGTGCGTTATAAGTTGCCAGGTCGAGTCGTCGTAGGTGGCAACCGAACCTCCACCGGAGATTCTTAGCACCCCTGCCCCGCCGTTACCATGGTCGCCACCGTAGCCAGGAATAGCGGGCCGCCGGGACTGGGGCCGTTTCTTCGTAACTTTCTTCATTGGGGATATTGCCGTAGTTGCCACGCTTGGCGAGCGGGTTGGCAACCGCAGTTTTTTTTATTATTTGCTGTTATCAGAAGATGCTGCTGCCCATCTTCTGCCTCAGTTTCCTCTGTCGCCTCTTACGACACCCACGGGAAGATATGGGTAGTGGGTATTCTAACCCGCCACTACACGGGTGAAAGAGACTACATAAAGCATCAAAAGAATACCAAGAAAAAATATTTAATAAAACTTTGATACCTTTGACTATGCACAGTGCACACCACATATTCCTGAATATGCAGTTAATTACTTACTTAATGGTTTAGTAAGTACAGTATAACATAAATGTTGTGGAGATCAGACAATTTTAAAGACAAATTGTTGGCATTTTCAATATGTAAGCCTTAAAAGATATAGATTCTTAAGGAAACTGTCCACTTTGTCCTCAAGATGGACATCCTTAAATAAATACTAATTAAACCAGATATAAACAATTATATTTAAGTAAATGAAAAACAAAGCTTGAGCATAGCGGGTGTTTGTGTTTAATGTTTGATGAGATGCTAGTGTTCCCTCACTACATTACAATGCAACTGTCATAGGTTTTAAGACTGGGGATGTTAAAGTAAAAATATGACGATGAACATGTTTTGGTTTAATGATATAGGTGAAAGCTCATAATAAGCTATCAATTTGTTATAGATTTTGCAAAATGCTACTCTGGCAGTAATTTAAAAAAATACATATAATAAGAGATTTATAACAAACATGATTAAATGGTGTCTATGATCAATTTACAATTAACACCAAAGTAAGCAATAATTAAGTTAATAAGACAAAGGCAGCAATAATGCTTTTGTAATTTAAAATAATAAGCAATTCTCTTTATTTGATCCTAGTTATTGAAAAATTTTATTTCAAAAGAATTAAGATTTACACAGCATGACATAGTAGACAGCTAAATGGGAGCATTTATTATTACTCTTAGATATTGATGCGGGAGTAAATGAACTACTGAATGATGGATATGTAAGCTGACAGAAACCTATGGTGCTACATGATAAAATACCTAAAATAAAGAGTTAAGCACAAATTTTATTAACGTGTATCAGGTGTTCTTAGATTTTGTGCAAGTAAGTCTTTACAACTGAAACATATTAATGATTAATGTTAAATAAATACTTGTCTTTAGCAACTTTGTTTTGATTTTATTTTCAAAACATTATTAATTGCCCTAGAGCACAGATACTGAAGATATTACTGACTTACTGAAGTTAGTCAATTTGGTTTGATTTTCTTTAATTTCTACAATGTAAGTTTTATAAAAGTTTCTAAAACATAATTCAGCACATATATGCCGTGGAAGAAAGTTTTATCTATTACAATGAGTAATCCTCTCACCCCAAGCAAATACATAAACTTTGTAATTTTTCAAGAAAAACACTTTTGCGATTTTCAAAAACTTTACATAATGTATTGAAGATATAACAAAATAATTAAAACATTTAACCAATGATTCCCCCAAAATGGGATATTTCAAATCATTAAATTGTTAATAAATATCAAATTTTAATTCTTAACATGACAAACATGAAATAGTATGGACCCTTATCATCAATTTGTTGATCAAAATAATTGTACATAGTTCAGACCTCAAAGATGGCCTAAGAGCTGGTGCAATAATATAAATAAAATATTAATAGGCAGACATATTAGAATCAATAATGATAAAATAAAACACAATAATGACAAATTATGTACCTTGATAAATTATTAGAGGGTATTCTAACTATTTGCACTATTAAAAGAAAATAATTTAGAAATAATTTAAAAATGTTTTAAAACCTGAAATCAAGGCTAAATTATTATTTTAAAATACCAAAAATAGAAATGGTTATCTGTAAAAGCAAAATTTTTTCATAACATCAAAATTAAGGTATCATAAAATATCTTGCGATTAGTTATCTACTTTTATAAGTCCATAGTGCCGTAATCTTGAATTTGTTTTACACAATTTTTATAGATCTTGTACGTTTTGTTATAGAACCTCCATTAAAATAATCAAACAATTGATCAAACAGGAGAAGTATATCTGCCGCATCTTCACATTCTTGTGGCATTAACTTCTTTTCTGCAAAGAAATAAAATGTTATGAGTACCGTTAAAGTAATAAAGAAGCAATAAAATATTAAATACAAGATAGGCGGGTACTACTTTAATCTTTACTTTGAATTATAATGTTTTACTAAAATCCCCACAGCTGTAATTAGTTATAACACTACAGCTATATCATACATAAACCATATCGTGTAATAACCACATCAAGTGACATAGCTTGTAAAATTAATCTTGTAAAATATATGTATTTCTTTTTACCTTATAAATAAAATCTCAAGGTAATTCTCTCGTATGCAAAAAATCAAGAAAAATTCATGAGGAAATAAAATGGGAATTAAATTCCTAAACCTACAGGAAAATTGTCTCTAAGTTTGTTATCTAAAGTTAATAGATAAACTAAAGTATGAAGCATTTGCTATTAGAAAAAATATAAATGCATAAAATTCATGGACCATCCTTAAGCTTTATGCATTATTCTCCACAATCTTAAAACACAGAATAAAGAAGAAGGACCTTCTAATCTTCATAAGCCTGATACTACCTTGTTAAAAAAAAGTACCGACTTATTAAAATTCTTACCCTGATAAACAACTGTTATGTAACATCTCATTTGAGGACTGTCCATAGGTTACATCAAAACTTACCTTGCTGCGGCAGTACTGTGAGGAAGGTATTTATGTATGTAAAGCATGAAAAAGTCATTAAGCCCTTATCACTATATACAATTAGTATGTCTATTGTCTAAAAATTGGGGTGGGTGCTACCATAAAGTAAGAAATTTACTTATTGTTCTTCCTATTATGATTTGGGTTCTTTTCTGGTGTTTATAGGATGAAAAAAATCTACTAGAATACAATCAAAGCTGAAATACAATTTGGTTTACACAGCTGAATTTCACCAAAACAAAACAATCTTTGCTAGTTATACCATTCTATAGAAAAAAATATGAGTACATATATTAACAGTTACCTCACAATATCACATGTATGTCACTACAACTGTATGAAATTCAGTAAATTAGTTGTTAATAAGCAAAATAGCGTATAATATTCCTGCAATAAGTCAGACAGCTAGATAGGTAAAGTATTTTAATAAGAGAATACATTAATTTCTACTATACATAGCACCAGCATTCATTCCTTCTCGTCCTAAAAAATTGAACATTTTAGAAAGTCAATAAACTAATACATTCAAAAACTTTTGCCATTTTTGTAATAGAACATTATTATGTAAGATTAATATTAGCGTTCGCATTTGAAATAGTATAAAATAAACAAACAATAATATAAATTCACAATGACATTAGTTAGTGTTGCCAGTGGGAGCTGATATAGGTTGGGATACCAGTAAAAATCTTATTTTTTCCCCCCGAAAGGTTACAATTTGTGTGATTCGGTCCGTCAATTCATGACTACATAATATACAAACACAGAGGAGGCGTCAACTTCATATAATTTTGATCACAACATCATCTTGCAAACCACACTCTTCTCTTATTACACAATTTCTCTCTGTGTCATTCAGATTCAGCCCTAACATACTCCTTAATGACCGCATTTCTATATGCATTTATTCTACTCTCGTGCTTCTTCTGCCACACCCAACTTTCAGTACCATACATTAAAGTAGGGACTAACACAGCATTGTGAATTGCCATACATGCTTTTTTGGACACATTCTGACTTTCCACAATAGGCGTAGAGCCCCATTTACTCTATTTCCTGTGTTCACTCATCGTTCTATATCCTTATTCATCTATCATCCCTGCTAAATCCATCCCAAATACACAAACTCATCTACTTGCTCGACCAATTCCCTTCTATTCTTATTTCACATATCGTATTACTTTCTTCTCCTTCAAAAACAGTAACTTTCGTCTTACTTGCGTTAACTTTCATTCCCCTTTCTTTTAATGACCTGTTCATTAATGTAACCATCATTTGCAACTCGGCCGCCGACGACGCAAGTATGACTTGATCATCGGCGTACAAAAGGCATTTGACAGTTAACTCACCCATTCTTAACCCACATTTTTCAACTTTCAATTTTTCCAAACAACTGTCCATAAATAGGTTGAACAGCCACGGGGAAGCCACACAGCCCCGTCCGACACCTTTATGGATGCCAAACCAGTCCGAGTAGGCCCCGTTGATCCTGATACAAGCACTGGAATCCCTATACAGATATATATAGAATATACCTTCAATGCCTGTATCAACCCAGCGCTCAACCCAAATGAGTTCAGTGTTTGCCATAACACATCCCTGTCCACTCTGTCATGAACCTTTTCCAAGTCCACAAACGCCCAAATACCTTTTCCATCAGTATCTTTCATAACTCTTTCAATTAGTACCTTAGCATACAGTTTTCCCACAATGCTAAGAAGGCTGATACCATGGCAGTTTTTACAGTCCTGCTGCGATCCTTTTCCCTTATATATTGGGATTATCATGGCTTTGCACCAGTCTCCCAGTTCCTGCTTAAGTTCCCAACACAAATTAAACAAGGTGTACAGCAGGTCTGCCACCACTCCCTCTCCAGCCCTTGGCATTTCGTGTGATACTCTATCATATCCGGCTGCCTTACCTGCTTCCATTAATTCATCTATACTTATCTCTCTATCTCTTTCCTCTTCTTTCGGAATTTCTATTTCATTTAATTCAAACATCTGAATATTGTTTAACAAAGTATATATATATATACCTACTTGCACAAATTGTAGAGCTCCTTATACTCGTTGACTAAAAACTTGAGCTGCATGTTTCACCTTCATTTTGGGAATTTTTTAAAATCATTATTTTGTTTATTTTTACATTCATCTTTTAATAATTGTACCTGAAAAAAATATGACAATCAGGTATGCATAAAGAGACCAGATGAAATGATGACAGCATAGACCAGATTGTATTGGAATGTCATGGGTCGGCTCGACCGGGGAGGGCCTCACTCTCACTTAGATAAGTGAGAAGCTTAATGCTGCTGTATTTTATACAGTAAGTGTAGAAGACCAAATGCTCTTTTACTGGATACAAGGTATTCCATCTTAGTCCTCAGGGAGACAATGCATCTGCATTTAGATTCTTAATTGAGGATAGATGTAGATGCCTATGGGCTACAGTATTCACTTACCATTAGGTAGGCTGTGTGCTCATGTCACCCTTATTCTATTTAAAAATCTCTGGAAATGAGGTGATCCCTACTATGATGTTTTTATTATAATTTATATAAATAATTGTATATTATTTCTTAAATTTAATAAGTATTACGTAATAATTTGTATTAAACAAAAATATTCTATTCTATTCTAAGGATACACCAACTAACATGCATAATATTATAAAAATTTGTCCCCGTGCACACTGGAACAGATTTCATGAGGTAGAACCCATACCTTAGAATTGATAATGCTGGTCCATATCACTATTCAGTTGAATTTGTACTTTGCATTATTGAAAGATTAATTATTGTATTGTATTGTGTTATTGTATTGTATGACGGCTCTGGGCGCAGTGGCTTAGCAATGAGTTGCTGCGCTGGGGCCATGGTTCAAATACACGGAACAAGTATTTGTATAGCCTGCAAATAATTGTTCTGGGTCTGATGTTTGTCCTTGTACAATTTATGTTTGTAAACTGCCTCCACGATACAGGAGAAAATCCTAGTGTGGGGTAACATTTAAAAAAACTCAAAAAAGTTATTATATTTAGCCTATCACATTTGTTAATTATCAAAGTTGTAACAAATGTGATGCTGTTTTTTAAATAAAATTGAAGACAAACTTAGCCCAGAATTAGACTACTATGGTAAATGCCAGAAAGAATATCTTTCCTGATAGATTATATTAAAACCATCTTGCGCCAGAAGTATATATACAGACCAAGAATAGTTACAGAGATGTGGGCTGATGGGAAGATAAAATATAAAAGAATATAATATAAATTATCATGCAATAAGTTTAGTACTATCTAGTGTCATAATAACTGGAACAATTACTGGAGAACCTGAAACAGGAGATGAGCAACAACCCTTGCTAATCGTGGCAGCTATGCCAAATAGTACTTATAACCTATAAGACAATCTAGCAGTGGACTTTTAATTATTACAGCCCATGCCTTGAACCTTCGATTTTTAGATTGTGGCTGTTTTCAAGTGAATAAAACCGTAAAATTATGCGAATACTTTATAAGTACTTACCAAATTGATCACATTTAAAAACACATTGGTTTCGTTACACTCACAGTTTTGCAAATCGAATAAACAAAAACAAATCAGGGCCGCAAAAATATTAATTATTATGAAAGAAAACACATAACACATAAAACGTGCGAGAAATCGGAATAATGTTCAATAAATATTAATATCAATTTAAGGTTAACTATCAGCACAAAATAAATAATAGTTGCTACCAGTAACTAACTAACCGCCACTAACTGCGTAGTGCGCATGGATTATTGCGTATGCATAGACTTAATGTATAAGCGTGCCCTCTAGTGAGATTAAAATTAAATCTAGCCTAGTGTCCCGGAATATAGATGGAAGCACAAAAAAAATATCATTTTGTTCTAAAATAATGTTCTAAGTTGCATGCCCATGGTGGTAGCTTTCGCTATTTGTGTTTAATTTTTTTTGGAGCTTATGACCTGGTATCTAGACCTTTAGGCCAAGTCTTAAGTATTTTTATTCGGTTTATTATAATTTCCCCAAATGTTTATTCATCCTTCCTAGTACACTGCTTCACAATATGTTGATGCGTCACATTGTGCAGCCCTTTGGAGATTTTGACGGCAACTTGGAATCAGTAGACAGTTGGCGATGGTATCTCAAGGCGCCTAAGCAGATAGACACCTTTTCTTGAGAATCACATCACCATCAGAGCACTTGTTTCACCGTTTCCACTAATAGTTTTACTTAATACACAAAATCGCACCACTTTTACATATCAAAATCCACTTCAAACCATTATTCAAACAATAATACAGGAGCAGCAAACCACCGCCGATCAAGTTCCCGCCAAAACTCTTATGTGTTTAATCTTTGGTGGTAGCACAGAATAAATAATAGTAGAAGAACAAAAGGATTACTCGGATCTGATAGCAAACTTGCAAGTTAAAACTTAGTTACAACGTCGCTAATGTACATAATACTTTGCACGCCTCGGAACTGACCTTCGTGAAATTAGCCTACCGTTTATATCGTAGAAAAAAAAAATTATGCGGCGCGCGTATTAAATCAAAACGCACCTTACGTCCGCGCGCGAATGTCTGTGTCACTTAGCCCGTTACGCGCCTTTGTTAAGACTGCTCCTACTGTAGGGATAGGTGTTGTGAGAAAACAAATTGAATCCTTTGATATTAGTTGGTATATAATTGTTCGCGACGTCTTGTTAAGAACATAGGAAGACCTCGCACCGTGCCTGCGCCCGCACATTTGAGACGTCCTATGCCTTGAACGTCTTTTTGACCGCTGGCGAAATCCGCGTGAGCTCCGGGGGCGACCACTCAATATCGAACACTGGCGTAAACGAACGCTTCCCGTACCTTCTATTATATTTTGCATCAACATCTTAATTTCTACATATTATGTTAATTGGAATCGAATAAACCTATAAGTACTACAGTCTACTCGTGTATCAATCAACAACAAAAGTGGTCCTTCGATTAAAAATGAACCAGAAGCATATCGGCAATTAAATCTCTAAGTAACTCACCAAGTTTACAACAATTCATTAATTTTTTAAACAATAGGTGTGATGTATTGGATACATAGAACGCTGGAATAACTATTCCTATTATACATAACGTCAAACACTCAAAACTGCAATCACACCCTTTAACTTATAACAATAATAATTACAACAGTTCATTTAGCAAAAAAGAGTTAATAAATACCGACAAGAAAAATTATAATAAAAACATTACATGTCCTATGTGTTCACAAAATAATTTCTTATTTACATGCCCTTTATTCATTAAACTTGATATAGATTCTCGTATAAAAAAGCCACCGAAAGTGTAGAGTATGTACGAATTGCTTACATCTAGATCATATCCGTAACCACTGTAGATTATCAAATTGCAAGTATTGTAATTCTAGGCATAATACTCTTTTGCATAAAGATAATTTCCATAAAGACCCATCTTCTTCTCATGTAGCACTTTCGACAAATATCAATTCATCTTCTAACGTCATATTATCTACAGCGTTAGTACGGATAAAAGACAAAAACGGAAAACATGACACAGCCAGACTTCTGCTTGACAATGGTAGCACTTGTATTTTTATTACGGAAGATATGTGCAATAAGCTTGGTTTGGTAAGATATAACACAGATTCCACTATCTCTACAATTAATAACCATGTCACACGGGCCACCCAAATATGCGAACTAATTTTTGAGTCATACTTTAGTGATTATAAAGCAAATATTACTTGTTATATCCTGCCAAAAATTTCACACACCCAACCCAATTCGTACGTAAACATTAAGCATATACCAATTCTTTCAGAAATAAAATTAGCTGACCCTAAATTCAACCTACCTTCTTCTATTGACATTTTAGTGGGTGCAGAAATATTTTGGGCAGTCTTAAATGCAGAAAATTGCAACATTGGTCCAACATATCCAAAATTACATTCCTCAAAACTAGGATGGCTTTTATCTGGATGCACATATACTAATGACGTTCAAACTCGTAATGTATGTCATCATACATTGAACAGTAACGAAGAATTTACTCTTGCAAAATTTTGGGAGTTGACTCAATTTCATCTCAGTATTCGTGTTCTCAGGAAGAAAAAGTATTCATATTTAGATTTAACACAAACGAATCCTTCAAAACATATACTCTTAATACAGTTACCTACGGAACCTCATCGGCCCCTTATTTAGCCACTAAATGTTTTGTGTCCCTCGCTAAAGATACTTCTAACTTGTTAGTACAATATACCATTAAACATGATTTTTATATGGATGACTATTTGGGTGGCGGGGACTCTATCGAGTCCGTTATCGCTTTGGTCAAAGAAATAAAGATTGTACTAGAGTCCGCGAAATTTTATTTGCGTAAATGGCAATCAAATAACCAAACAATTATAAACAATATCACGAATGATGATAAAAATGATCAACATAAAACTCTTAATCTTGATTCTTCTCCTTCAAAAACATTATGTTTATTCTGGACCACCTCTCATGACACTTTTTATTTTTAAATTAACCACAACTTTACACATAAATATACAAAACGTAATATTTTATCTTTCATAAGTCAAGTTTTTGATCCTTTGGGTCTGGTTGGACCGTGTATTTTACAGGCAAAAAAATATTACAACAGCTGTGGGTGCATAAATGTGGCTGGGATGATGAAGTTCCATCGCAAGTTATATCGGAATTTAATAATTTTATTAACTCTCTTCTCACATAAACACCATACATATACCACGCTGGATAGCGCAAGATGATCTTCGGGAAACACAGTTACACGTATTTACCGATGCTTCAGAACGTGCATATGGTGCATGCGTTTATGTAAGAACAATCTCAATTAACGGATTAGTGCAAGTTCGTCTTTTAACATCAAAAAATAAGGTGTCGCCTATAATCATTTTTTTCTCCATGTAGGGCATTATGATGATACGGGCTTTAGGCCAATTAGTCATCATTTGCTGGTTTTATGTATCAATTGATGTATTATCCAGAGCATTTTCTGGTATTTGTAAAATTTTCTCACTAAGCGACATGTATTTAAAATAGACAGTGATGCAAATATTTTGGTATTAATCCTGTAGCTGAAAGTACAATTGGAACGATGAAAACTTTATTTAATTTCCATATTCTTTTAATTTCTTCGCTTAGTTCAATATATTTACTAATCATTTCGGCTATTGTGTTTTGTATTTTTTATATTATACGTAATTGGTATTGCTATGTCGATTATAAAGGCTATATTGTTAATTTTGTCTTGCAAAGTTAACAATATTACTATTATTATATTTTTACTAACTTCGTTTATGTTAATTACTAACAAATGTGTAAGGATATGTATATCTGAAATAAAAATTATTATTATTATAAAGACTACAAGAATACCTCGCTTGCAGCTTTGCGGCGCTTTACTAGGCACAAGGCTCTATAAAACAGTGATAGAGTTCAATAGTTGCTTTTTGGTGTGATTCTACAATTGTTTTGGGTTGGCTTTCCACAGAGTCAAGTTCTCTTAAGCAATTTGTACGAAATAGAGTTAATGAGATACAAGAAATTACAAAGGAGACACCTGCCCGGTTAGCATGGGCGGGGACAAAATTTTATCCCCGATTATATCCACTGACAAGAGATAAATTATTTTGTTATGTCAAACGGGAGAAGTATATCCCCGTTTGACATAACGAGTAGACATATATCCCCCGTCCGTAGCATGGAACCAAATGAAAGATAAAAAATTATGCTTTTTTGACATTTGAAAGGGACAATTTTATCGTAGTTCATTGGACGTGGGTTGAATTTTATATTCATACAAAAAACTATCTAAGTCTAAGTCTATCTCCCATTTTATCTACTGTGGATATTATATCCACCGGTGTGCCCATGCTCTAAGGGTGGATAAAACTAAGCGAGGGGATAAACATTTTCTCCTTTCCCCGGGGATAAAATTGTCTCCTGCCCATGCTAGCCCTGCTGGTTATGTGCCATCTAAGCTAAACCCTGCTGATCTGGCTTCCCGTGGGGTGAATGCTGACTTCCTCAGCGCTTCCGCACTTTGGTGGAAGGGCCCAGAATTTTTAAATAACTTAATTTTGAAAATTCCATCATCTCCAAACATACATACAATAACACTTCCAGAGCTTACACTTCATGTTGATATACATCAACTAAATAATACCAATTCACTGCATCAATTAATTTATCGTTCATCAAATTATAAAAACTAGTAAGAGTATTTGCATACGTTCAACGTTTCATTTTTAATTGCAAAAATAAAGCATCTAAACATAATAACTTCCTCACTTTATCAGAATTACGATCATCACAACAACATCTTAGTTATTCTCAACAGGAAATGTTTCCTGATGAATACGCCATACATAAAGCATCTAAACCGGTACCTAAGAGTAGCAGACTAAAATCACTTCCTCCCTTCCTCGATTCAGATAACCTTATAAGAGTATGAGGTAGACTCAGTAACTCATGTTACACGTATGATATTAAGCACCCGGTGGTGTTGTGTTCAAAACATCATTTAACTAAACTTATTTTTGAAGCTAAACACAAAGAATTATTTCATGCTGGCCATCGTTTAATATTATCTAACGTTAGAAAAAATTTTTGGCCTCTAGGTGGAAGACATTTATCAAAATCAATAGTTCGTGCTTGTATTCGCTGTAAAAGATTTAATGCTAAATCAGTAGAACCCATCATGGGTAACTTACCTGTTTTTATTTTACTTTTTTTTACTTTTTTTTGTTTTTTTTTAATTACACGGAATTTATCCAATTACAATAATTAAACAATAATAATTTCATATATTACAAATAATAGCTAACATAAATTTATACACATAACGACTAATAAGTATTTACAATAATAATACACAATACAAAAATAATACGATAATACAATTTACAATGTCAATTTTACTTAATTAAACTCTCACACAGATTTCACAAAGTTTCAAGCATTCTTCCATAAACACTCTCCATTCGTCCGCAAATATGTCACAGCTGGGATTTTGGTACAGTAGAGCATTTAGCGCGCTTAATGTACCCGGAATGGGGGAAACGCGCGTGCGACTGTTCGGCACATTGGCTCTGAAAACAACTTATGCCTTCTGCCGCGACAGTAGTTGTTGGGTACGTAAAATCGACACAGCTCATCATGGAGATCCGGTGAGTCAATTCTGCCTCGGAGAACCTTACACATGGTTGTTATTTGGTCATTTGCTCTTCTCACTTCGAGAGAGTTATAACCCAAGCAACCTTGAAGAAACGATGTCGGGTACAAATACGGATAGTAACCATTCACTCTCTTATAAAGGAATCGAAGAAAAGCTTTTTGAACTTTCTCTAACATCAGACTGTATTTATCCTCACGAGGTGCCACACGCAAGAGCTAAAAGTTACAGCCTATACGTCCCACTCCTTGGGCACAGGCCTCCTCTCATTTCTCAGAGGGTTTTAGGGCAAGGAAATGTCAGCTGCGCTGCCCCAATGTGTTTTGGCGAACTTCTCATGTCTTCGAAATATTTTTATTAGTTCTTATTTCTCAGACATGCAGGTTTCTTCACGATGTTTTCCTTCACCGCCGAGCACGTGGTAAATCAGCAATTTAAATTGCAATTAACAATTTCTTTGGTGCCGGCGGGTATCGAACTCGGGTTGCCCGCGTACTGTGAAATTTACAGCGAGCGCTAACCATCTGAGCTACCACGGCTCTTCTGAGCTACCACGGCTCTTCTGAGCTACCACGGCAAGAGCTAGTCTCCAGTTTACTTCTGACCAATGCATTAAAGATCAGCCTCACAACTCGATCACAAGAGAGTTCCCGAGAGTTCCTTAATACAAAACAGTACTGTTGAAAGAACGTGTCTTGAATTTCCTTTCCTCAACACAGGTGTCGACTTTTGTGGACCTATCCTGATAGCTGACCGAAAGGGACGCGGTTGTCGATTGCAAAAGGCCTATATTTGCGTTTTTATCTGTTTCGCAGTCAAAGCCGTGCACCTGGAGCTTGTTACGGACCTTACCAAGGAGGCGTTTTTAGCGGCACTCAACCGTTTTATATCGCGGAGGGGTAAGCCTCAAAACATATATTCCGACAATGGCACAACCTTTGTAGGAGCCAGCAACGAACTTACTCGATTCCTAAAGGCGAATAATATCTACATACAGGCCAATTTAGCAGAACTTAATATTAACTTTAACTTCATACCGGCATATTCTCCCCATTTCGGCGGCATTTGGGAGGCGGCCGTCAAATCGGTAAAAACTCTTTTACGTCGCGTTTTAAACTTAACACATCTAGTTTATGAAGAACTTTCCACCTGTTTGCTTCAGATAGAGGCAATTCTGAATTCTAGACCTCTTACACCTTTATCCACAGATCCTTCCGACCTTACTTTTTGTCGCCAGCCCATTTCCTCATTGAAGATGCTAATATTAATCGCATTCTACGCTTTCAGAGAATTGAAAAGCTTAGACAGCATTTTTGGTGGCGATATTCACATGAAACATATTTCAACTACAGCAAAAGACTAAATGGCATGCTTCATCTGGCGAACTGAAGATAGGTGACTTGGTTTTGGTCAGGGACCAAAAAACAACGCCTCTGTTATTAGGACGGATTACTAAACTATCAAAGGGCACTGACGAAGTATCCAGAGTTGCTGAAATACGAACAAAGAAGGGACTTATTGTTCGAAGTTTTAACAACGTCTGTCCCCTTCCACTCAATCAGTCTTGAAGACTACGCTTCAACGCCGGGGAGTATGTTCGCGACGTCTTGTTAAGAACATAGGAAGACCTCGCACCGTGCCTGCGCCCGCACATTTGAGACGTCCTATGCCTTGAACGTCCTTTTGACCGCTGGCGAGATCCGAGTGAGCTCCGGGGGCGACCACTCAATATCGCACTGACGTAAACGAACGCTTCCCGTACCTTCTATTATCATTTTGCATCAACATCTTAATTTCTACATATTATGTTAATTGGAATCGAATAAACCTATAAGTACTACAGTCTACTCGTGTATCAATCAACAACATAGTAGAATACACCGAGGTGTTATGCAATGTATTAGTATTTTTTTTTTATTTTGTAAAAAAAAGTTACCCCCACACTAGGATTTTTTCCTGTATCGTGGAGGCAGTTAATAAACATAAATTGCAGAAGGACAAACATCTAGACCCGGCACAATTATTTGTAGGCCATACAAATACTTGTTCCGTGCGGGATTCGAACCCGCGGCCCCAGCGTTGCAACTCACTGCAACGCCACGGAACCGTCAATTTGCTGATAATAAAAACTTTATTGTTCAATGTGAGGAAGGTTAATATGCAACATCGAGGAAAATTAAGATTATAACAACGTGAACGTCTCTGAAACTCAGATAATTTACCTACTTACCATTTTTTACCGACTTGAAAAAAAAGGAGGAGGTACTCAATTCGACTGTATTTTTTTACGTGTGTTACCTCAGAACTTTTTTTCTAGGTGAATCGATTTTGATGATTCTATTTTTATTTGAAATCTGGTGCTTATAATTTATACATCCCATATAAATTTGATCAAGATCTGACCATTAGTTTTGGAGTTATCCTTAATAATGCGTATTAATATTGAATTCCGTTGTATAACATTTTTAATTTCATTAGTTGTCTCTCTTACTCTCTTCTCTCCACACTAGGATTTTCTCCTGTATTGCAGGGACAATTTACATACATAGAACAGACCCAGAACAATTATTTGTAGGCCGGATTCGAACCCGCGGCCCTTAGTGCTGCAACTCATTACTAAGCCACTGCACATCACATTTTTTGCTATTTACAAACATGCGACACGCGACTCCATTATTAATGAGAGTGGCAATGAGAAGTGCTGCTACTTTCAATCTCTTTCTTTTATCGACCAAGTGTTAAACTATTAACTAGTATATGCAATATGCTGATCTTGCATTAGTAGGCAGTCACTAGTACTGGGAGGTCTACTTACACTGAACGTATTTTTGAGGTCATTGGCATTATACGCGAAAAAATCGAAAACTGCGAAGCTGTGGTCGGGTCACTAATCAAATAATAAATCTATAACTATGGCGTCAGTAACTAAGTACGTAATTATCTAGATCTACCTATAAATAATAATATATTACCTTTCGGTATCCTTAGGAACAGTAAAGAATGAAAAGTCGACATTCCTATTGTTATTGAAGCACCCGTATCACATGAGTAAAGAAACCGTACAGAGGCAAAGCTTCATTCAACCGCGCGAATCGGTTGCACAACTACAAGCACGCGGGGCATGTGTGCGTGACCACTGGCCGCTTGTCGCGTACGCGGCGAGACTGGAAAAAACCGGTTCGCTGGCACAGCCAGTGGACAACAATCTCAGGGTCAGTGCGACGCACGTTGTTTGTTTTGTTAGTTGCAAGTTTGAATATTTTAATGTAAAAACGTGGTATTATATTTATTGTACTGTGTGTATGAATAATACTAGAAAAAATAAAAATATATCATACTTTAAATATCCCAAGGAGTAGTAGGTAAGTAAATATTTGATTATTACTTTTTCAAGTAAGTACCTTTATTTTTTTGTATGATCCTATTTTAAATAAAAAGAGGGTACTACACGGTGTGTTTTTACCTTTTTATTGTTATTACAAGCTTTTTAATATTATTTATAAATTTACTAAACATTTGTAGGTATGTGGGTGGGTTGGTAACCGTTGGTATGTAGTAGGTATGTGGGTTATGTTCACATATTGCTAGTAAGATTTGAACCACTTCCCGATGTCTGATCCGTAATTTCAGTGACAATGCAATAATATGATAGATATTGTTTTGTTTAATTTGTCTTCACCTGTTGTGACAACCCTACCAAAATAGGTAACAATTTTGACAGCTCCTTATCCTTGTCCAACCCTACCAAAATAGGTAACAATTTTGTTTGCTCCACTCATGTGCCCGTACCCCGTATGCTATGCAGTACCTTTTGGCTTTTTGAGAGGGCATACTTGAATAAAAACTTAAAAATAAATATCAAAAGTGCCTAAATACTTATTAGAGAAAAATAATTTTTACGTTAAGGTAAGGTGCGCGTCAGCTCGAGCGCGCACGTGCCAACCTCACGGAATTAGCCTCTTGTAGACGGCCGCGCAGCGTAGGTATATTTTCATGCCTAAAGCGCGGAGTGAGATAGGCCAGAGTAAGCGAGCAACTCAGGTGCGATGAATTTGTTAGGTAATTGCAATTTTAAATACTGATTTATCACGTGCTCGGTGGTGAAAGAAAACATCATAAAGAAATATATCTGAAAATAAAATCAAAATAATATATTAAAAGGTATATGACGTCCGCCAACACGCAGTGGGACAGCATGATGGACACCGTCTTAAACACACTCATAAATTAAAGGAGACCTATGCCCAGCGGTGGGATGTAAATAGGCTGTAACTTTTATAGGTGGTTAGTAGGACTCCTTTTCTGCTTAGGAATCTGTCGGGATAGGTTAAAATAGTCAAGCAGCTGTTCGTGTACCGATGTGTTTTAGTCTGAAGGATATAGAGACATTTATTTATTTACTCTTTAAAAGCAAGATTTAATTACTCGTAAGACTCATAGTCGATAATATTAGCCCTCCACACGAATAAATGCTTCACGAGTAAGTTACATCGAGCTGAGTCATGATTACAGTTTAGACTAATTCTAAATACGAGTATATTCCTACTCGGCCACTACATTGCTACTAAACCTTTGCGTATTATAAACTTATTTTATGGTAAATATAGGTGTTTCTGCTAAAAGATTTTTTATATTTTTTTATAATATCTAGTTAACTCTAAGATTTCGTATGAACCAAGCACTGTTATTACATGGCTAAAATACACGTAGTCAGATTATCGATAACAAATTAGCAAAATAAAAAAAAACACAATCGATGACAATGACAGATTGACATCGAAATCGAATCGATTTTGTTTGTTATTTTTTTCTTTTGTAAGGTTTTTTTACGTACATTTATTATTTTGATTTTACAGCTTATTTTAAAATTTGACACAATTACATTATAGAGTTTAAAATCACTAATTTCTACGTATTTTTGATAAATCAACAAAATAACTGTTTTGGCGTCTTCCAGAAATTTATTTGTACAATGCAACCTGAAACTGACGCAAACAAAAGGCTTTTGCCGCACCACAAACAGGAGCCGCTCTGCACCAGTCGCTTGCCCTACCGACAAGGCAGAAAACTTACAGCTGTTAAAGTAAATATGACAATTTATAAGTTTTTGTTAATTTAACTGAGGAATGTTACCATGTATGTGTAGGTGGAAGAGGATTACCCCACTTTTTGAGACAACAGGACCTACATCCTTCACATACTGTAGAGAGATTGTCTCATAAGGGGCATTGGAAATATTTACCACGCTTGACAGGCAGGTTGCACTTTTTTTTATATTTTTAAGGTGTTATCAGAATGATACTGTTGTACCAATGTCCCATCTTCGGTTCCATGTCACTCTATCACCTCTTACAACACTCACAGGATGTTATGGAGAAATGGGTTCTCTTAAGCTGCCCCTACACAGCATTGCTAAAGTTTTCAAAATTAGATGAAAACAAAAATTATAAAGATGGTTACGACGAAATAGACGGCTCCATGGGCAGCGGCTTAGTAATCAGCGCTAGGGGTTGCGGGTTCGAACCCGCATGGAACAAGTATTTGTATGGCCTACTAATAATTGTTCCGGGTCTGGATGTTTGTCCTTGTGCAATTTATGTTTGTAAACTGCCTCCATTAACAGGAGTAAATCCTAGTGTGGTGGTAACTTTTTTTTAAATAAAGAAAATAAAAGAGATAGAGAAAATGTTTAACAAAACTTAATTTATCATATACTTACTTACTTAGGTATCATAGTGGCTGAGCATTTTGTCTGAGCAATATTGTAATGCATGTGTGTTGTAGGTAGATGAATGTGTGAGTGAGGTCTTTCATAAGGTAAAATGTAATTTAAAGTACAGTAGCAAATAAACCACCGTATCATTGACACCTTGATTCTGTGTTCTATTAAAAAAGTGAACCAAAACATATTTGCTTCAGCACTGCGGGGCGACAGATTCGAATAAGGCATGATTCTGCTCCGTGTTTGTATGGTCTAGAAATAATATTTGAGGGTCTGAATGTTTCAATCTGAATTTATATATGTAGAACACCTCCATGATATAGGAGAAAATTCTACTGGAGGGCTAATGATTTTATAAATTAATAAAATAAAAATTATTATTCTGGTTTTCAGGTGTATACCATAGCTATGGAATCCAACCATCTCCTCATCTTTGGTGTTCCTGCTCTCAATCTCCGTCAAGAAACCAAAGCACTATTCATGAAGTTTGGCAAACTATTACAGTTTAATATATCACCGCAACACCCATCAGAGATTTTCACGGAGACATACCACGCACAGTACGAAAGAATACAATCCGCCAGAATAGCAAAGCGAATGTTGGACACAAAAAACTTCTACGGCGGCTCATTACACGTATGCTACGCTCCAGAGATGGAAACAGTCGAGGAGACAAGACAGAAATTATTGCAGCGACAAAAAGATGTGCTATACAGGCTCAGAAATTTGCAGATGGCAGAGACTAAACCCAAAGAAACAATTGATATAGACGTGCCAAAAGCAAAAGTTGCCAAGCTTAATATGGGTGAAATAAATACAATCAGTTTAGGTGAACAGGTAAAAGTTTCTAGGAGCAAGAGAAAAAAAGATGTAGTAGATTCAAACAAGAAATTTAAACCATGTTTTATAAATGATTCCCATAATGTTGCCAGTACAAATAATATAGATATACTTTATGGTACAAACGCAAAAGACATAAACAATAAATTAGATAATAGAGTAAATGATAAAAACATAATAATAGAAAAAGGGCCAGTCTACAACAGTGAAGTGAAAGTCAAGCATAAAAAAACTGAGGAAACACCAGTAGAAGTGATAGACTGTACGTCCATTGATAAAGAGGTTATAACTAATATTAATGAACATTTAAACTATGATAAGTTTGGTAATGAAGATGTCAGGAAAGTTCCAAAAAAGCCTGTTAACAGAATTGTTTTCAATGTTAATAAAACTAGTTGATTACATTATATTGTTTTCTTGAATACTCCTCAAAGTGCATAATATAATTGTAGGTACTATTGGTTTTGTGGTTAATCAAGGTCATTTCCTACAGTTAACAGTGATATTTATTCATTAATTACATCCTAGTAATAGTCCTCTGTTAAAAGAGCCTTGGTAGCTCGGGGACCCAGCACTCGCTGTGAATTTCACAGTACGCGAGCAACCCGGGTTTGAATTGTTAATTGCAATTTTAAGTGCTGATTTACCATGTGCTTTGCAATTTTTACGAAGACATGTGAAGTTCGCCAACACGCATTGGGGCAGTGCGACGAACATTTCCTTGCCCTAATAACCCTCTCAGAAATGAGAGGAGGCCTGTGCCCAGCAGTGGGACGTATATAGGCTGTAACTAATAGTCCTCTGTTGAATAAAAGCTTGTCTTATAGATTGTCTCCTAGGGTGGAGGGGTATTTGCCATAGTTGCCATGCTTGGCAGGCGGCATAGCAACCACTTTCTTTTTTCATTCTTATTTAGTTGTTGTTAGGAGGATGCTGCTACATTGGTTTCTATTTCCTTAGTGGTTTAATATTGAGATATGTCATTTTCACTAATCTTATGGTGTCAACATGTAACTTGTATAATTGTGCTAATGTTAAAGTGCCCTCTGTTTTTCAATCAACTTCAATAAAAGGAGGAGGAGGTTCTCAATTCGACTATTTTTTTTGTGTTATCTCAGATTTTTTTTCTAAGTGAACCGATTTTGATGATTCTTTTTTTATTTGAAAGCTGGTGCTTCTCATGTGGTCCATAATTTGATTAAGATCTGACGAGTAGTTTTTGAGTTACTCTTAATAATGCGTATTTAATTGACTTCGACTACATTGATGATGTTCTCATTTTATTTATATTGAAGTCGGTTGTACAAAATTTTTAATTTTACCACTTGTTCTTTCACTTGAGTTGCACATTGACTGTTTAATTTCAGAATAAATGAAATCATTATCATTACAGCCCCTCACAAGTACACTGTTAAACATAGCCATCCCTCAAGGAATCCTCTGGAATGCCCTGAGCCACCAAAATCTCTCAACTTCCTGCATATTTCATCTAATTGTTGCTGGTACATCCAAACTATAATTTGTGGTTGCTCCATCTAGTGAGGGGTTGCCCCTGACCTTCACCTCGCTTACCGGTACTAGGCCTTTCATCTCAGTAATCTTTCTTCACCATCGGTTTTTAGTTTTCCGCAGTTACACAACAAGGAACCCTTATAGTTTTGCCATGTCCGTCCGTCCGTCCGTCCGCGGTTTTGCTCAGAGACCCCTAGGTGCTACAAATCTGTAATTTAGCATAGTTATAAATCTTAAAAAAACATTTTTATTTTGGGTACTTCCTATACAAGTAAATGGAGGATGATTTTTTTTTTAATGTGAAAAGTATACACAATAGTAGGATATAATGAAGTTAAAAGGAAAACTATCACAGCTAATTAGAATTAAGAAGTTAACGAGTAATAGTCGACCAACTTATAAAATGCACTTGGATTAGTAAAAATTTCGTTATAACTCCATAGAAAATTACCTAAAACTAGCTGCACTAATAACTTTGTAATGTTATTGTTAACTGTTATGGCGGCTGTACACGCTCGTCGAGAAACCACGAGACAGGTCGAGTACGAGCGTGTACATGGTGCCCTCGTCGCGTCGCGTCACGTCTCGTGGCCCTCGTTTGCTGTCGGAAGCGTGTCGGTTTTTTTGCGTTCGAGTCAAAGGGTCTCGTAAGTCTCGCGATGAAAACGAGAGCGCGCCTGTACACACTCGTTTGTTTTCTGATAGTTATAAAAATTATCAAAAAAATGGTTCAATATTGTTAAATACAATATAGGAACTTACATAGTTCTATTACAGTGAATAGAAACCATCCACCATGGCTTATTAATTTTCTTTTTATTGGAAATATGTAAAAAATTATAATAAATAATAGCAAAGGCAAAACATAGCAACAGTTTCTTCTACGTCCATCGCAGGCATCCGTTAAAGTGATACAACGAGTGCAGTGTTGCCAACGGATGAAATAGCAATCCGCCAGACAATCCTCAAACCACCAGAAAATCACTAACAAAAAGATGTCCCTCTGAAAACCACTAAAATTTCCACTAAGATATATGAATATGATTAAAGCAAAAAAAAGTAAAAGTACGTTTATTATTAAAAACTCATTGTTGTTATATAATTTTTACTTTTAGTAATTAAAAATAAAGTTGCTTAAGATATTATTTACATTAATAAATCGTCTTCAGATGAATCTGCATTTTCATTTTCAGCCTTACTGTTATCCTTATCGGACTGATATGACTCCTTCGTCCCAATTTGTTTTATAAGATTTAAAGGAATTTCATAATTGTTGCAGCATTTTCCCATTAACTGCATACCGCAGCGTATTTTTAGAATTGATTTCAAAAGAGTTAGCTTCATTCTGTTTCGCTGCTTGTTTTTATAATATTCATGCTACTAAAAGTCTTTCCACATCGGCATTCGAATGTGGCAATACCAAAAGTGTAATCGCAATGTTGCTAATTCTTGAAATCGAGCAACACCTTGCATCTTGAATTTCAAGACTTCGCTCCAAAATTTTTGTATCTTTTGTTTCATTCCATCTCAGTAAATGAATTTGCTGCCATTGATCGTCAATTTTGCAATTAATTCTGTACTTGTTACGAACTGAGCCATTATATCAACAAGATTTTCTTTGTTGTGATGCAGGCTTTTTCGACACTTATACGGGATATTTGTTTCATGAGAGTAATATTTTCCGGCAATCTGTTTTTATTTCGTCAATGAGACAAACTATAAACTGTATGCACCTATTCCGCAATACTTTTCCTCTTCCTGGAAAACCTTTTCTTTCATTTCTTGAATATGTTTTCGAATCGGAATCCCAGGTAGCATCTTTGGTCCAAATAGTCACGAATATTTTGAGTAAAGATATCTATCTTATGTGTAGGCAACAAAGTGCCTTGAAACTGAGGAGATACGACAAAGGGTTCTTTTAGCGGTAAACGCGCAAACTTGTGTCTTCTGAGATTGAACTGGACTAGATTTAGTCGCCCCCAGTCTGAGACTTTGTTCAACAAAGTCTCGACTTCAGACACAAGTTTGTTCCGGTACTCAGCGACGTTTTCCCGAGAAATATTGGCACGGCCGGTGTATAAAGCATCACCAGTGCTGTCGTCCGCATAGCAATGAATGTTACCGGTTTGCAACATATCATTGATATGCAGAAGAAACAGCGTTGGTGATAGCACGCAGCCTTGTGGAACACCAGCGTTAATGGGCTTGTAATCGGAGCATGCACCGTCTACTACGACCTTGATGCTCCGATCTGCAAGAAAACTGGTGATCCAATTGCACAATTTCTCGGGAAGCCCATAGGAAGGAGCTGAAAAGCGCTTTGTGCCAAACCCGATCGAAGGCCTTCGCTGCGTCCAACTAACGGCCAACGCCTCTCCCTTGGACTCCACTGCCTCCGCCCATCTATGAGTTAGGTAACCAAGAAGATCACCAGCTGAGCGACCTCGACGGAAACCGTACTGGCGGTCACTAATCAGCTGGTGATCCTCAAGGTACCGCATGAGCTGGCAGTTAACAACAGTTTCCATTACTTTGGAGAACAAGGAGGTGATAGCGATAGGCCTGTAGTTGGACGGATCTGAGCGGTCGCCTTTTTTAGGGATCGGGTGCACCAAAGCTGTCTTCCATGAGTTCGGGACTACGCCTAGGGAGTAGGAGTACCGGAAAAGACGCGTTAAAACCGGTGCCAACTCCGGAGCACACGTCTTCAGCACAATAGGTGGGACTCCATCAGGCCCACTCGACTTGTTGACGTCCAGGAGAGAGTGCTTTACGCACCGAGCGCTGTGTAAACAGTACTCCTGCATGGAGCACTCTCACCGCAGGATGGTCGGCGGTGTGTTCCCCGTCATCGAGAGTCGAGTTGGAAGCAAAAAGAGAGCCTAGCAGATCGGCTTTCTCCTTTGCGTCATGGGCCAGTGAGTCGTCCACCCTGTGCAGAGATGGCAGAGATGGCTGACAGAAGTTCCCTTGGACAGCCTTGGCGAGAGACCAGAATGCACGTGTTTCCGAAGGGAGGCGAACTTGTTTCTCGCCAATTCTGCCGATGTGCTCTGACTTTGCCTTGGCAATGACGCTATTGAAGGACCTGGAGGCGGAATTATACTTCTTTTTAAGAGCGCTGGTGTTTACATACCGGAACGTTGATGCATCAGCCCAGGCCCGGTAGCACTCCTGTTGAGTTCTGCCTCCGATAGGCACCACAGATGATGGAATAAATAATTCCATTCCTTGAAGTACCACATCAGCTACAGAATCAGCAACAACGTTGGGATCATCCGGCGTGAAGCAAACCCGCCCCAAGGGTAGGATGCAAAAGACCGCATCCCATCGCAATCGGCCGACCTATAGTGCCAAACACGATGGGAGCGTAAGTGGCACCGTACTCCGGTTCAGACAATGGTCCGAAGAGCCAAGAGGGCATCGACCGAGAACTGATATCTGTCCGGATGAGAGGTCAGCAGAAGGTCCAACAGGAAGGTACATGGTCCTCCACATCTGGGATCCGCGTAGGCGAAGTAACCAGTTGTGTCATATGCCAAGGCAAAGTCATAAACAGATCTACCCGCATGATCGGTTAAACGGGAACCGCCATTCAGCGTGGTGGGCGTTAAAATCACCGAGCATCACGATCTCTGCGGATGGGACCTGTTGTAGCACGGAGTCTGCAGCCATTTGGACGTGGTCGATGAGTCGATCTGTGTCGGCATTACCGCTATGGGACCTATAGAGGCACCCGTAGACGCGGGGATGGTCGTCGCTGTCTACGCGCAGCCATAGGATGGACAGGTCCGTACCTTCAAGACTGCCGAGGCGTCGAAAACAGATGTCCTCTCTGACGTACACGCAAACTCCAGCAAAGGAGTGTTCCAATTTGTACCCCGGGCAGGAGAGATACGAAGTATCAGCCGGAGAGGACACCTGTGTCTCGGTCAGAAAGAGCAAGGCCGGCTTTGCCGTCTCCAGATGGTAGTGGACGGCGTTAAGGTTTGAATGAAGTCCCCTGATATTGCAGAAATCCACGGAAAGCGTGGCAGGGGTTGCCTTTGTCTTTTTGCTCCGCTTGCCCCGAGCAGGTTTCGTCTTGAGCGGAATTTCCCCCCAGAATACGGGGGCAGCCTGAGCACCCACGCTCAGAAAAAGTAGGGTAGCATGGGCGTGGAAGCTCAGCGAGGATTCTCCAGGATGCTGGTGTCCTCCTGGGGTAGTCTTTCATTTAATTCCACTACCATGTTGATGGGGGATTGGGCCTCCGGCCACCTGCACTCACCAGGCGAAATGCAGAAGTAAACCTCTACTTCACGCTGGTATTCTGTGAGGTCGTGGTACCACCCGGTTTGAGCCGGCCCATCCATGCGACAGCAAAAGCTGCCGTGGCTCTACCACTGTTAAAAGGATGTTAGGAGGATGCTGCTACATATAGCGGTTTCTATTTCTTAGTGGTTTAATATTGAGATATGTCATTTTCACTAATCTTATGGTGTCAATATGTAACTTGTCTAATTGTGCTAATGTTAAAGTGCCCTCTGTTTTTCAATCAACTTCAATAAAAGGAGGAGGAGGTTCTCAATTCGACTATTTTTTTGTGTTACCTCAGATTTTTTTTCTAGGTGAACTGATTTTGATGATTCTTTTTTTATTTGAAAGCTGGTGCTTCTCATGTGGTCCATAATTTGATTAAGATCTGACCAGTAGTTTTTGAGTTATCCTTAATAATGTGTATTTAATTGACTTGGACTACATTGATGATGTTCTCATTTTATTTATAATGAAGTCGGTTGTACAATTTTTTTTAATTTTACCACTATTCTTTCACTTGAGTTGCACATTGACTGTTTAATTTCAGAATAAATGAAATCGTTATCGTTACAGCCCCTCACAAGTCCACTGTTAAACATAGCCATCCCTCAAGGAATGCTCTGGAATGCCCTGAGCCACCAGAATACATCCAAACTATAATTGGTGGTTGCTCCATCTAGTGAGGGGCTGCCCCTGACCTTCACTTCGCTTACCGTAACTAGGCCTTTCATCTCAGTAATCTTTCTTCACCATCGGTTTTTAGTTTTCCGCAGTTACACAACAAGGAACCCTTATAGTTTTGCCATGTCCGTCCGTCCGTCCGTCCGCGGTTTTGCTCAGAGACCCTAGGTGCTACAAATCTGTAATTTAGCATAGTTATAAATCTTAAAAAACATTTTTATTTTGGGTACTTCCTATACAAGTAAATGGAGGATGATTTTTTTTTTAATGTGAAAAGTATACACAATAGTAGGATATAATGAAGTTAAAAGGAAAACTATCACAGCTAATTAGAATTAAGAAGTTAACGAGTAATAGTCGACCAACTTATAAAATGCACTTGGATTAGTAAAAATTTCGTTATAACTCCATAGAAAATTACCTAAAACTAGCTGCACTAATAACTTTGTAATGATATTGTTAACTGTTGTGGCGGCTGTACGCTCGTCGAGAAACCACGAGACAGGTCGAGTACGAGCGTACATGGTGCCCTCGTCGCGTCGCGTCGCGTCTCGCGGCCCTCGTTTGCTCTCGGAAGCGTGTCGGTTTTTTGCGCTCGAGTCAAAGGGTCTCGTGAGTCTCGCGATGAAAACGAGAGCGCGCCTGTACACACTCGTTTGTTTTCTGATAATTATAAAAATTATCAAAAAAATGGTTCAATATTGTTAAATACAATATAGGAACTTACATAGTTCTATTACAGTGAATAGAAACCATCCACCATGGCTTATTAATTTTCTTTTTATTGGAAATATGTAAAAAATTATAATAAATAATAGCAAAGGCAAAACATAGCAACAGTTTCTTCTACGTCCATCGCAGTGGGCATCCGGAGTTAAAGTGATACAACGAGTGTGTACATGGTGTGCTCTCGTGTCGAACCTCTACGCGACGAGAGGCACGCGAGGCGACGAGACGAGCGTGTACAGCCGCCATTAAAAATAAACTTTTTATGAAGAAAACGACTTATATGCATTACTACTAATAGCTTTACTTTTTCATTTGCGGGATAGATAGGGTATTATCAAAATCAAAAAGTATTTTTAATCTTTTTGAATACCACTAAGGCTGATTTGAAAATAAGTCCTTCAATTACGATCTTCCTATTCAGGCCCATTTTTAGTCGTTATAGCGGTCAAACTGCGAACTCGCTTATTATACTCATTATCAAGAAAGCCCACATATTGTGATGGGCAACTACGGAATTCTACCTCTACATTGTGCGAGGCCCGACACGCACGTTTTTGAGTCCTAGAACTTATAGGACGTGATTAGAATTGCCATATAAATAAAATATTTCTCGAAAATCAAAAACTATATTTCAACACTTCAATAAATAACAACACTGTAATCTTAGAAAGAAGCCACACGATATGCAACAGCGGTGGTAAGGCGCTTCCGTGGTAATATTGCGGAGTCCTGGGATGCGTGGAGCCAACACTGTGATGGGCCTAGTGTTGCCGTCTGATAAATTCGATTTTGACCGGATTAAGACCGGACTCTGTCCGGATATCAGACCATAACCGTATTTTTACCATGTAGTATACAGTGTAACCTTGATATAACGAGCCTCAATATAACGAATTCCTCAATTTAACGAATTTTTCGAAATCCCCTAGAACTGCCCGTAAGAGCTAATGCAAAATATACCTCTACATTACGAATACGTTTATCAAAAAACTCTTTATAACGAATTTTTAATCATTACAGAATATAGACAGAAGGTATTATTTACCTCTATTTAACGAATTTTATCAACTTAGTACCTTGACATAAAGTATCCTATTAATTATTCCCATTTATTACCACAACAAATCATGTCTTGACAAATTCAGACACGTACACGACAGGCAGATGAATATTTACGTAATTTTGAGGTTAATGAACGAGTTTTCTTACCTTGTTAAAACGAATCGTAGTCCCACCTAACCTCTATATAACAAATCTCGTTATAACGAATTACTTGGTATAACGAATATTTTCTTCAGTATTATATATTCCCTTCAGTTTCGTTATATCGAGATTGCACTGTATTTGCATGCGAATTCAAACAGACTTTAAGCCCCAAAAATACTATAGTTGATAAAAAAAAGTGTGCTACCGTAGCTTTTTCTATAAAGCTCTAAATATCTGGGTTTTATTGCTAACCGGAGAGGTAAATAAAAGGGTACGGCTAGAACATGAATACCAGCGTAAAATAGCCGCTCAATGCTGATGTGTCTCCTATGGTGAGTGTAGTGTACCGGAGACCCTTTTACCGGAAACGAGGCATTCCATCTTTATCCACACAACGCATCTGCATTTTTAATCTTAATCGAAATACATGTAAATATGGGCAACAGCTTTCACTTGCCCTTATCCTATAAAAAAATCAGACGCGCTGTGTGTCCGCTTGTCGTCACCCTTATACTGTAAAAAAAATAACATTTGGTGCTCCCTTTCAAATCTTGGTGTCTCCAACTCCATTCGAGAAAAAAATCCCAATTCTGCCCAGCAGTGTTTGCGTACTGGAGCACATCTCTATTGTTTGCGATGTTAGTGATGTTAGCAGTTAGCTTTTACAGCTTAATCGGACTCAAGAGCTTTCTCTTAAAGTTGAGTATACTTAACTGAAGCTAAGAAAGGAAGAACAGATCCTACCCTATTGAGTTACTGCTAAATATCGTCGGAATTTTTCTCAAATGGAGTTGAAGACACCAATTTTTCAAGTCTAGTGCTTTTTCTTCCTAGCTACGCCCATGCATGAACCAACCCCAGAAAACAAATTTGGCTACGCACTTAGGTGCAATTTTGCACCGCTAATGCAAAGCATAGTGTGGCTTCTTTAAAACAATTGAATCCGTTCTTCTAGACTTTATTCTTCCTCTGGGCAGTCTTCACCAGGCATTTCTTCTTGTTCATCGAACTCGACGTCATCTACACCTACTTCCTGCAAATAATGATAATGTAATTTCCTCCACCGTTATTCGTGTATGTCAGAGTTTTTTTTTATAGTATAAGGGTGACAATCGAGCACACAGTCCACCCGATGGTAAGCAGATGCTGTGACCCATAGACATCTACATCAATCCTCGATGAAGAATCAAAATGCAGATGCGTTGTCACCCCTGAGGACTAAGATGGAATGCTTCGTTTCCAGTATAAAGGGTCTCCGGTTCTCTACGCTCACCATACGAAACACAGCAGCTTTAAGTTGCAATTTTACGCTGGTATTCTGAAAGCGTAGTCCTTCCCGGTCGAGCCGACCCATTCGTGCTACAACTATACTACTAATATAGCTGCAGAATGGCTCTACCACGTATAAAGTGCCGACCCACTATCCCATATCGCCTCGTGGGTGTCGTAAGAGGCGACAGAGGGAAACAAACCAGGAGATGTGCAGCGGAGTCTTCCTGAAAGCAAGTAAGAAATAAAACTGCGGTTGCCAACCCGCCTGCCAAGGGTGGCAACTATGGCAAGTATATAAGACAATCTATAAGACAATCTGTGGGGAAGGTCTATGTTCAGCAGCAAACTTATTCAGATAGGATTTCGGTCACGGCGGACAGTCCCAACGGAGACTAGCCATATGCACAGGACAGGATTATAGTGCCCAAGTGTATGCGCAAGCACAGGTGCACTCTCTATTCCTCACTCTCATAGTCCGATGGGACGACAAACCGACACGACCGGAGAGAGAACAGGCGCAGGACGTATGCATGGGGAGGCATGGGGTGAAACACCGCCAACTTCCTGACTGTGAGTTACCACTGAGAATTTCTTGACAGAAAAACCAATAACTGATTTTGGCCGATTTTGGGATTCGGATCTGGGACCTCATGGTCAGCCTTAGACCATTCAACCCAGGGTCTAAGTGTTACAGTCGCGCTTACGGCTACTTGACCAACAAGACAGTTAAAGATCCTGCAAATAAACAATCCTATAATGCAGTTCATCAGTTATTTATTATATTAGGTCCTTACATATGAAATTAGCGTTTTGTCGTACTGACCACTTTGATCTGAAATATCTCCTCTTTGGTTAAGAATTCTAATTCAAATTTATAAATTCATTTAGCTGGTACATTTGAGTTTTGAAAACAGTCATTCATTTGTTTTTCCTCATTATTTTATTATTTGGCGTCGCTTATTATCGCACAATGGAAAACATGAAATATCGGTATATTTACGAGTACGAGTTTTACCGTGGCACCAGTACTGCAGAAACAGCTCGAAGGATTAATGATGTGTACGGCGCTGGATGTGTAGAGCCGTGGTAGCTCAGATGGTTAGCGCTCGCTGTAAGTTACAGTACGCGAGCAACCGGGATCGATCCCCGCGGGCACCAATGAAATTGTTAATTGCAATTTTAAGTGCTGATTTACCACGCGCTTGGCGGTGAAGGAAAAAAACATTGTAAGGAAACCTGCATGTCTGAGGAATAAGAAAAAAAATTTTGAAGACATGTGATGTTCGCCAACACGCATTGGGGCAGCGCGGCGGACACTTCCTTGTCCTAAAACCCTCTCAGAAATGAGAGGAGGCCTGTGCCAGCAGTGGGACGTATATAGGCTGTAACTTTACTTTTAACTTTTACGGCGCTGGTGTCGCAAAAGAAAGCACGGTACGTTTTGGTTTCAGCGTTTTCGTTGTAGAAATTTCGACCTTCAGAACCAACCCCATGGACGGCCGGAGACCAAAGTGGAAAATGAAGAATTAAAGGCTATTGTAAAGCAGATCCATCACAAAGCACTTCAGAGATAGCTGCAGGCTTCGGGGTAAGTAATAAAACTGTATTAATCCACTTGAAGCAAATCGGGAAAGTAAAAAAAACTTGAACGATGGGTACCTCATGAATTGAGTGAATCGAACTTGCAAACACGCGTCGACTGCTGTGTTACTTTGCTCAACCGACACAATAATGAAGGGATTTTAAATCGAATCATTACTTGTGATGAAAAGTGGATACTGTACGATAATCGGAAGCGCTCGTCGCAATGGCTGAACCCTGGAGACCCAGCCAAATCCTACCCTAAACGAAAATTGACTCAGAAAAAGTTACTTGTGAGTGTTTGGTGGACTAGCGCCGGTGTCGTTCACTACAGCTTTCTAAAATCTGGCCAAACGATTACGGCAGATATCTATTGTCAGCAACTGCAAACCATGAAGGAAGAACTAGCTGCTAAACAACCGAGATTGGTCAATCGCTCTAGGCCACTGCTGCTTCACGACAACGCAAGACCACACACTGCACAACAAACAACCACTAAGTTAGATGAGCTACAATTGGAATGTCTGCGACATCCATCGTACTCCCCGGACCATGCTCCAACAGATTACTATTTTTTTCGGAATTTGGATAACTTCTTACAAGGAAAAAAATTCAACTCCGATGCGGCAGTCCATACCGCCTTCAAAGAGTTTATTGATTCTCACCCCATGGTTTTTTTTAGGAAAGGGATCAATGAACTACCTATGAGATGGCAAAAGTGCATAGATAACAGCGGAGCATATTTTGATTAATTAAAGGTTAAAATTAAAATTGATTTTATATTCCTCCCGTACAAAACGCCAATTTCATATGTAAGGACCTAATAGTACGTGAGGGTAATATGGTATTTTATAACTCGAAAACTACAGGCTTGTTTGCATAGATGGCTCTCTGATACGATAGCTCTTCATCAGTCAGTCAATCAATAATAAAGGGTCAAAGGGCGTTGCTTTATCGACGCCATTTTGACAGTCAACATTATAGTAAATATTTTTGTCGATTTATGTATTGAGTAGTGTAGTTAGTTCTTTTAAGTTGATTTTCAAAGTTTTCCTAATTATTGCCAAAGCTTGTTTGCTAGTTTTTCTTAATATATAGTTGTAGTATACGACTTTGTGTTTTGTCTCTGTCCTCCTCATAGTTTTGATTTAATAGGGCGGCAAACCTTAAGGTCACCATATTACCCTCACGTACCTTAGTATGTTAGGTGAAGGAGAATAACACAATTCAAATAGATCGAGTTCCTCGACCAGCCAATGATCATTGCTCATAATTAAGTTTTGCATTTGTTGTTACGTAATATACATTTAAGAACTGTTCCTAAATAATTTAAAATTTTGTACAACCGACTTCAATATATATTATTAAGAATAACTCAAAACTGTTAGTCATTCCTTGATCAAATTTATATGGAACCACATGAGAAGCACCAGCTTTCAAATAAAAAGAATCATCGAAATCGGTTCACCCAGAAAAAGTTATGAGGTAACACATTAAAAAACATATTACAGTCGAATTGAGTATTTAAGTATTTAAGCCACTGGTTCGGAAAAACCTTTGTCATGGGAAGAACTAGGAAGATATAACTACAAACTAGAAGAATATAAGTTCCTTTGCGTAGATTGGACCATAAATTACCATTAGGTCATACTTGCGTCGTCGGCGGCCGAGTTGTAAATGATGGTTACATTAATGAACAGGTCATTAAAAGAAAGGGAATGAAAGTGAACGCAAGTAAGACGAAAGTTATGGTTTTTGAAAGAGAAGAAAGTAAAACGATATGTGAAATAAGAATAGAAGGGAATTGGTCGAGCAAGTAGATGAGTTTGTGTATTTGGGATGTGTATTTAGCAGGGATGGTAGATATGATAAGGATATAGAACGACGAGTGAACGCAGGAAATAGAGTGAATGGGGCTCTACACTCTATTGTGGAAAGTCAGAATGTGTCCAAAAAGGCACGTATGGCAATTCACAATGCTGTGTTAGTCCCTACTTTAATGTATGGTAGTGAAAGTTGGGTGTGGCAGAAGACGCACGAGTCATTATGAGTATGCTAGGCTGAATCTGAATGACAGAGTGAGAAATTGTGTGATAAGTGAAAAATGTGGTTTGCAAGATGATGTTGTGACCAGGATTAAGAAAGGAATGCTTCGGTGGTTTGGTCATGTAGAAAGAATGAATGAGGAAAGAGTGACAAAGCAAATTTATGTTGTAGAGGTGAACGGTAGAGTCGGGAAGGGACGCCCTAGGCGAAAGTTTATCGACCAAATTGGCGATATATTGAAAATGGGCCAAATTAAGAGTACTCTTAACCGACGAGCGTGTATGCGTAGGGATATGGAGGAGGCGAGAGAGGTGTGTCAGGATCGTGCCAAATGGAAGTCCATAGTCTCTGCCTACCCCTCTGGGTGACAGGCGTGAGTGTTTATGTATGTAGGTGGACTTGGTGCTACCATGTGCTTGGTGGCGAAGGAAATCGCGAGGAAACCAGCACATAATATGAAGTCTGTCAACACTAATTATATAACGGATCCGTGTTACAGTGGCTTAGCAATGAGTTGCAGCGTTAAAGGCCGCGGGTTCGAATCCCGTACGGAACAAGTATTTGTATGGCCTACAAATAGTTGTTCCGGGTCTAGATGTTTGTCTTTGTGCAATTTAAGTCTGTAAACTGCCTCCACAATACAGGAGAAAAATCTAGTGTGGGGTAACATTTTTAAAAAAGGAAAAAAATAATAGAAATAGAATAGCAAGTTGCAGCGTGGCACACTGGAGGCAGGTCAGACGTGGAGGATGTTATTAAACTTTTTAAAAGGTAAGTTACAGTTGTATACCTCATACTGTTGGTACTCGGAGACCAGGTCGTTCATGTTGCTCTCCGCCTCGGTGAACTCCATCTCGTCCATACCCTCGCCAGTGTACCAGTGAAGGAACGCCTAGAAATAACAACAACTGTATTTTCTTCCCACTCTTAATAAAAACCGTTATCCATTAACAGTGGTAGAGCCACGCGGCAGCTTTTGCTGTCGCATGGATGGGCCGGCTCAAACCGGGTGGTACCACGACCTCACGGAATACCAGCGTGAAGTAGAGGTTTACTTCTGCATTTCGCCTGGTGAGTGCAGGTGGCCGGAGGCCCAATCCACCCTCCCCAATCAACATGGTAGTGGAATTAAACAGAAGACTACCCCAGGAGGTACCAGCATCCCTAGAGAATCCTCGCTGAGCATCCACGCCCATGCTACCCTACTTTTTGAGCGTGGGTGCTCAGCCTGCCCCGCGTATTCTGGGGGCGAAATTCGCTCAAGACGAAACCTGTTCGGGGCAAGCGGAGCAAAAAGACAAAGGCAACCCTGCTACGCTTTCCGTGGATTTCTGCAATATCAGGAGACTTCATTCAAACCTTAACGCCGTCCACTACTATCTGGAGACGGCAAAGCCGGCCTTGCTCTTTCTAACCGAGACACAGGTGTCCTCTCTGGCTGATACTTCATATCTCTCCTACCCGGGGTACAAATTGGAACACTCCTTTTGCCCCGGGCTGGAGTTTGCGTACGTCAGAGAGGACATCTGTTATCGACGCCTCGGCAGTCTTGAAGGTACGGACCTGTCCATCCTATGGCTGCGCGTAGACAGCGACGACCATCCTCGCGTCTACTCATCGACCACGTCCAAATGGTTGCAGACTCCGTGCTACAACAGGTCCCTTCCGCAGAGATCGTGATGCTCGGTGATTTTAACGCCCACCACGCTGAATGGCTTGGTTCCCGTTTAACCGATCATGCGGGTAGATCTGTTTATGACTTTGCCTTGGCATATGGTCTGACACAACTGGTTACTTCGCCTACGCGGATCCCAGATGTGGAAGACCATGTACCTTCCTGTTGGACCTTCTGCTGACCTCTCATCCGGACGGATATCAGGTCTCCGTCGATGCCCTCTTGGCTCTTCGGACCATTGTCTGATCCGGAGCACGGTGCCACTCACGCTCCCATCGCAGTTGCGATCTGCAGCTCGCCGCCGTGTTTGGCACTATAGGTCAGCCGATTGGGATGGGATGCGGTCTTTTTTTGCATCCTATCCTTGGGGGCGGGTTTGCTTCTCGCCGGATGATCCCAACGTTGTTGCTGATTCTGTCACTGATGTGGTACTTCAGGAATGGAATTATTTATTCCATCATCTGTGGTGCCTATCGGAGGCAGAACTCAGCCATGGTTTGGTCGCTCCTGTAAAGTTGCATCACGCTATAAGCAGGAGTGTTACCGGGCCTGGGCTGACGCATCAACGTCCCGGGATGTAAACACTAGCGCTCTTAAAAGAAGTATAATTCCGCCTCCAGGTCCTTCAAAGTGTCATTGCCAAGGCAAAGTCAGAGCACATCGGCAAAATTGGCGAGAAACTAGTTCGCCTCCCTACGGGAACACGCGCATTCTGGTCTCTCGCCAAGGCTGTCCAAGGAACTTCTGTCAGCCATCTCGCCATCTCTGCACAGGGTGGACGACTCACTGGCCCATGACGCAAAGGAGAAAGCCGATCTGCTAGGCTCTCTTTGCTTCCAACTCGACTCTTAATGACGGGGAACATACCGCCTACCATCCCGCGGTGTGAGTGCTCCATGCGGAAGTGCTGTTTACACAGCGCTCGGTGCGTAAAGCACTTCTCTCCTGGACGTCAACAAGTCGAGTGGGCCTGATGGAGTTCCACCTATTGTGCTGAAGACGTGCTCCGGAGTTGGCACCGGTTTTAACGCGTCTTTCCGGTACTCCTACTCCCTAGGCGTAGTCCCGAACTCATGGAAGGCAGCTTTGTGCACCTGATCCCCAAAAAGGCGACCGCTCAGATCCGTCCAACTACAGGCCTATCGCTATCACCTCCTTGTTCTCCAAAGTAATGGAAACTATTATTAACTGCCAGCTCATGCAGTACCTTGAGGATCACCGGCTGATTAGTGACCGCCAGTACGGTTTCCGTCGAGGTCGCTCAGCTGGTGATCTTCTAGGTTACCTAACTCATAGATGGGCGGAGGCAGTGAGTCCAAGGAGAGGCGTTGGCCGTTAGTTTGGACGTAGCGAAGGCCTTCGATCGGGTTTGGCACAAAGCGCTTCTTTCGAAGCTCCTTCCTATGGGCTTCCCGAGAAATTGTGCAATTGGATCACCAGTTTTCTTGCAAATCGGAGCATCAAGGTCGTATTAGACGGTGCATGCTCCGACTACAAGCCCATTAACGCTGGTGTTCCACAAGGCTGCGTGCTATCACCAACACTGTTTCTTCTGCATAGCAATGATATTGAGCAAACTGGTAACATTCATTGCTATGCAGACGACAGCACTGGTGATGTTTTATACACCGGTCGTGCCAATATTTCTCGGAAAACGTCACTGAGTACCGGAACAAACTTGTGTTCGAAGTCGAGACTTTGTTGAACAAAGTCTCAGACTGGGGCGACTAAATCTAGTCCAGTTCAATCCCCACAAGACACAAGTTTGCGCGTTTACCGCTAAAAAGAACCCTTTGTCGTATCTTCTCAGTTTCAAGGCACTCCCTTGTTGCCTCAGCCAGTATCGGAATCCTCGGTGTCGACATATCGAGTGATGTGCAGTTTCGTGGTCACTTGGAAGAGAAGGCCAAATTGGCCTCTAAAAGCTTGGCGTGCTCAGCAGAGCGGGACAGTATTTCATGCCGGCACACCGCTTGCAACTTTACAAGGCGCAAGTTCGGCCCCACATGGAATACTGTTCCCATCTCTGGGCAGGGGCCCCAGTGCCAGCTCCTTCCACTTGACCGCATCCAGCGCAGAGCAGCTCGAATCGTCGACGACCGAGTTCTGTCCGATCGGCTTGACTCACTGGCACTGCGTAGAGATGTTGCATCTCTTTGCGTATTTTATCGCATGTACCACGGGGAGTGCTCTGAGGAATTGTTCGGACTAATTCCAGCCGCTCAATTTCACCATCGCACATCGCGACAGAACTCAAGATACCATCCATACCATCTGGATGATTGGCGGTCCACCACTGTGCGATTTAGAAGATGTTTTCTTCCTCGCACAACTTCCTTGTGGAACCGATTACCACCAGCGATTTTTCCGGACCGATACGACTTAGGGACCTTCAAGAAAAGAGCCTACTCCTTTTAAAGGCTGGCAACGTATCTGCAATTTCCTGGTGTTGCAGTTGTTCATGGGCGGCGGTAGTCACTTAACATCAGGTGAACCGCATGCTCGTTTGCCCCCTCTCCTATAAAAAAAAAAAAAAAGGTCCACAACTTAACATAGGCTTCTCCCATAGATTGCCTCAAAGGGGGATTTTGCCATAGTGTTGGCAACAACAGTTTTATTTATTGTCTAGCGTGAGGGCAATATAGTCATCCGGCTAATATGGTCACATAACACTTTCTTATAACTCAAAAACTACAGCCTTGTTTGTCTAGATGGCTCTCTGATACGATAGCTCTTCATCTTTTGTAGAGCCATGCTGCAGCTGTATTAATTGTATAGTTGTAGCACGAATGGGTCGGCTCGACCGGGGAAGGACCACGCTCTCACAGAATACCAGCGTAAAATAGCAGCTTAATGCTGCTGTGTTTCGTATGGTGAGTGTAGAGAACCGGAGATCATTTTTACTGGAAAAAAGGCATTTCAACTTAGTCCTCACGGATGACAACGCATCTGTATTTTTAATCGCAAACGAGGATAGATGTAGATGTCTATGGGCCACAGTAACCACTTACAATCAGACGGACTGTGTGTCATTTTTAGCCTATAAAAAAATTTTGTCAATCAAATAATAAAAGGTCAAAACGGTGTTGCTTTATCGACCTCATTTTGACAGTGGACATTACAGTACTAGTCATTACTGTTTTTTTAAAGTTGATTTTTCGACGTGTTCCTAATTATTGCCAAAGTTTGTTCGTTATTTTTTCTTAATATATTAATTATAGTATTACGACTTTGTGTTATAGGGCGGCAAAGCGTACGGTGACCATTTTTTATAGGATAGGGTGACAAACGAGCACACAGTCCACCTGATGGTAAGTGGTTGCTGTGACCCATAGACATCTACATCTATCGTCAATAAAGAATCAAATGCAGATGCGTTGTCACCCGTGAGGACAAAGATGGAATGCCTCGTTACCAGTAAAATGGTCTCCGGTTCTCTACACTCACCATACGAAACACAGCAGCATTAAGCTGCTATTTCACGCTGGTATTCTGTGAGAGCGTGGTCCTTCCCCGGTCGAGCCATTCGTGCTACAACTATAAAATAGCTGCTGCGTGGCTCTGCTACGTAAAAATAACTGCATGTCTCAAGAATAAAATAAATCGAGGACATGTGAAGTCCGCCAACACGCAATTAAGGAGGCCTGGAGCCTAGCTGGCTCTAGAGATACCAATAAATTAGATTAGATCTCGGCCCAGAGGTGGAACATATCGCTGATCTTACAAACTTACCTTCCTCCGAAACATGACGGTGAACTGTTCGGAAATACGCTTAAAGATCTCTTGAATTGCAGTGGTGTTGCCCACGAACGTGGCGGCCATTTTGAGCCCACGTGGCGGCACGTCACACACCGCTACCTTCACGTTGTTGGGGATCCACTCCACGAAGTAACTGCAATGTTTAAAATCTCTACAGTGTTTAAGAAACAAAGTCGCTTCCCGCCGTTTGTACGCTTAGATCTTTTAAACTACGCAACGGATTTTGATGCGGTTTTCATCAATAGACAGAATGATTCAAGAGGAAGTTTATATGTATAATACATGCATATTATATATTATATTATTCTTCTGTCCGTGTGTATGTAACTGAACTCCTCCTAAACGGCTGAACCGATTTTGATGAAATTAACTTGATTAGAGAATTGTTTAGATTCACAATTGAACTCGGTAGGTGACGTTGTTGTCTAAATCCAGAAATCAACGGCTTCTAGTAAAACTAATAAAATATTATAAAGAACTAAAAATGTTAAAATAATTTACTCATAATTTAATAGCTTCTAAAGTCGGTGCTAACCTGCAAACACATAGGTATATTAAAGTCTGTTCGCTTAGATACGGTCGCCTTTGTGTCGCGCTGCCTTGGCAGTTGGCACGTTCCGCATCTAGTCAAAGGCGTCGCCGCGCCGCGACATCAAATGTCGCCGCGTGCGGCGTACACACGCAGGAAAATTTGGCACTTTAGAACGAGGCGCTGTAGTGAAATGTTCTTTGCTACCTAACTTGTGTTTATAATTTATATTCGTATTTTATTACAATAATCATAAGAATAAAATAGTATTCTATTGTATTCTTAGAATCGAAAAACATTTATTTAACAAACACACTAAAACATAATAAAATAAAAGCAAAATATTAAGTGCGCCTCCGGGGGTACCGACACTATCTTAGTGAACAGAATATACGGGGAAGTTTTTACCCGACTGTCTGTATGAATGTATGTAAGTCTATTTTTGGCACGCTCTTTAGTCTAAACGGCTTGATGGATTTTAACATATCGGGCGTAGTTAGAATCGTCTTAGTTGTAGACGTGACATATAGATAAAACTTTTCTCTTTTCAGTAGGTACGCAGTCAGGTTTATTTAATTACTATTTTAATTGGTCTTTTTCTTCAAATTGAAATGGAACCATTCTTGCTTGTGAGGTATATAGAGTATTAGTAAATCCACCCCGATCCCCCCCGGCTTCGCACGGGTGATTTTTGGATCTTGCCAAAAGCGCCACCTACCGTGTCCTATTGTGAATCTAAACTATCCAGCGACCCACTCAAACACACAAAAAATCATCAAAACTACTGACTAACGTACGGCAATTGTTTCTTATATTCATTCATTTATTGCAGCCCTTCTCAAGTCCACTGCTGAACACAGGCCTCCCCCAAGGAATGCCACAAAGCACGGCCCTGATCCATCGACTTCCTTGCACGTCTTACTAGCTCGTCACTGCATCTAATGGGGGGGTCGCCCTATACTTCCCTTACCGGTACGAGGATGCCACTCGAGAACCTTTCTTCCCCATCGGTTGTCGGTTCTTCGAGATGTATGGAAGGCCCATTGCCACTTCAGCTTACTAAGTTGGGCTATGACAGTTAGTCTGGTTCTACTGCGGATATCCTCGTTTTTAAGTCTATCACGCAGAGAAACCTCGAGCATAGCCCTCTCAATAGCTCGCTGAGCGACCTTGAGCTTCCTCATACGGCCAGCAGCGAAGGACCACGTCTTAGATCCATATGTCATTACTGGCAACACGCACTGGTTGTACAATCTTGTTTTCATGTCTTGAGGTCTTTTGATAGGCTGCAAAGGTAAAGGCAAGGTAACGTTTACATATCTTACCTGGAGTTCTTGTCCTGAACGGAGAGCATCTGCTCGTCTACTTCCTTCATGGACATGCGTCCGCGGAAAATGGCCGCCACCGTAAGGTAGCGGCCGTGCCGCGGGTCGCACGCCGCCATCATGTTCACCGGACTGAACATCTAAAGAAAGAAAGAAAGAATCCGAATACAATCTGGGCGTCTTCAAAGCAAGAGTGAATAGGCTTTTGTTACGCTAAGACAGTGCGATTTACCATCTAGGGCTGCATCACCACTTACCACCAGGTGGGATTGTGGTCAAGCACTAGCTTATAATAAGTAAAAAAGAAGATATTTATTTCGCCACATAAGCACAACGCCATATTGTATATAATGTTTTCTCATTTTGAACGTTACTAATAATAAAGTAGGTATTAGACGTTGCCGAACTTGACGTAAAGGGGTCGCTGGGGTCGCACTCAGCATTTGGTGTGGCGTAAATGGGTAAATAAAAAAAGGTAAATTTTAAATAAATCCTAACTGGTAAAGCCAGTTAACAATTTAATTTATAAATTTAATAAAATACTTGGTACATATCCTTAACCTCTCCCTTCCCCAAATCCTTCCTATATGCACGTACAGCCGTTGAAGGCGACGCAAGCGCCACGCAGCAGCAGTTAGTTGTAATCGATTAATAACCGCGACCGCACGAAGGACATTGCGTCCTTCGATCTCCTCTTTAATATTAATACCGGACATTGAGTCCTAGTAATTTCGCGAATGTGACGCGCCTTCCGCGATTACAATAAGTCGAGAGTTAAGGAGTGTGTGACGTCTTGGAACTGAATTAAGAGTGCGTGCGCCGATCCACGTGGCGGGCCTGCTGTGTTAGCTGATACTCCGGGAGGAAGGCGAGGCAGTTCACCACAAGGTTTGTGCGTGCATTCCACTCTCATCCACTTTTCTTGCTCTGCTTGTTGTAAGTACCAATACAGTCCACAAATCTTTATCGAAGAAACTCACGTTAGTGACGCGTCCACTAACAGTAAATAAAAATAAATAAACACGAGACTAGACTAGACTCTATATAACATAATTATGTCCTAATTGTTAAACTTTAAATCTAAACAACACAAGTGGTTAAATGAAAAAATTGTACAACCGTCTTCAATAATAAATAAAATTATTAAGGATAACTCAAAAAACTACTGGTCCGATATTAATCAAATTTATATGGGACCACAGGAGAAGCACCAGCTTTCAAATAAAAAAAGTATCATCAAAATCGGTTCACCTAGAAAAAAAATCTGAGGCACATTAAAAAAATACAGTCGAATTGAGTACTCCCTCCGTTTTGAAGTCGGTTAAAATTGTTTGTTGCAGTTTTAAGTGCTGATTTACCACGTGCTTGGTGGTGAAGGCAAACATCGTGAGGAAACCTGCATGTCTGAGAATTAAAAAAATATTTCGAAGACATTTGTATAGTTCGGCAACACGCATTGGGACAGCGCGGCGGACACTTCCTTGCCCTAAAATCTTCTCAAAATGAGAGGAGGCCTGTTCCCAGCAGTGGCTGTAATTTTACTTTACTAATAAATGAATGAAAATAATATATAAGCAAACATCCACGAGCACTTTGCTTACACTTTACATACTTCTTACCTGCTGCGTTAGTTCTGGAACAGTAAGCGACCGATAACCCTGGCTGTTCCTGGCTGTGAGTGGCGCGAATCCTGTAATTCCAAAATAAAAGATTTTTAAATTACAAGTGTTTAACAATTTAGACGTTAGTAAATTATTAAAGACGTTAAAATTATTTAATACGTAAAGATAATTGAATAAAACTAATTTTACCGATTTTGTTGCGTTCAATTTAACTTATTTTAATGAATTTTAATTCCCGACGGATAGCCCCCACCCTCCCCGTGACCATTACTGCTGTAAAGCACTCGAAACGTCGGGAATTCTTATTATTATATTCAATGTCGAGTATTCGTATTTTTTTTTTCTTATTATAAGCTAGTGCTTGACCACAATCCCACCTGGTGGTAAGTGGTGATTCAGCCCTAGATGGTAAATCGCACTGTCTTAGCGTAACAAAAGCCTATTCACTCTTGCCTTGAAGACGCCCTGATTGTATTCGGACGGCAAATTATTCCACTCCTTTGCTGTACGCATTACAAAAAACGAAGCAAACGGTTTGGTTCTAATGCGTGGAATATCGACAACAAAGGGGTGAAGACCCGCCGACCACCTGATTATCCGATGGTGGAAAGGAGAGGGAGGAATTAAAGCGTGTAATTCCTGCGCACACTCACCGAAATGCATCTTATAGAATACCGAGAGACTGGCTACTCTGCGCCTGTGCTTGAGGCTGACAAGATTGGTTTCAACCAAATCAAGGTCACCAATGAGCCTCTTAGCACGTCTCTCCACTGAGTCCAACCCTGCTAGGTGGCATTTTGCAGCACCAGCCCATATGTGACAGCAGTACTCCATGCACGACCGGACTTGCGCTTTTATATAAGTAGCTGCCCCGGCGTGAAGTACCGCCGCTTCCTTGCAAAAACACAAAGTTTCCTTGCTGCTGCTTTGGCTCTGGACTCAATGAACCGCACATAGTTGAGGTTCGGAGAAAATTCAACCCCTAACAACTGAAGGCGGTCAGTGTACTCTAAGGATACATTCCGGAAAGTAGGAGTCAGGGTGAGCGGGCTCCTTTTAGCGGTGAAAAGACACGCTTGTGTTTTGGAGGCGTTAAATCTCACGAGATTGGCATCGCCCCATTCGAAGACCGCCTGTAGTGTGAGATTCACACGCTCAACCATAGCCTCTCTTTCGGACTGGATTTGATCACGACTGTTCCGGGCACTTGGTTGTTATCTCTCCACAACTGTGCTGTCGTCTGCATACCCATAGATACCGGGAATGAGCAGATCATTTATATGCAGCAGGAAGAGAGTTGCGGAGAGAACGGACCCCTGAGGAACACCGGCGTTAGTCGCCACAGTATCGGATAAGCAGCCATCGACGACGACCCGGAGAGACCGTTCACTCAGAAAGTCCTTCACCCAGTCAATCAGGCCAGGGGATAAGCCGTACGCTGAAAGATTGCCCAATAGCATAGCGCGCCAAACCCTGTAAAAATTTTAAGAAATCATTACATAGTAATAATATACATTCTTTCATTTAGTGATGCGCTTAAAAATAAAATGATGTGTCTTACCTAGTTTTAAGAGACCACCCGCTAAGTTAACTCTGTCCAAACTAGGTAAGACACATGGCCTCCTAAGTTCTGCAGCGAACTTGTGAAGGGCTGTAATGATGATGATGAACGATGAACACCCATTAAATGCAACAACTTATAAATCGTTTCGAACCTGGCATGAAGAAGTGCAACCTGGGGAACGGCACCATGTTGACGGCCAGCTTCCTCAGGTCCGCGTTCAACTGGCCCGGGAACCGGAGGCACGTGGTCACTCCGGACATGGTGAGCTGTTCAGATAATCTTTAGATAAATTTTACGGACTTTATCGCGTCAGCGTAGATCGGACTAAATGTTATATATTTTTTACCAGTAGTTTTCTTCCTCGCACGACTTCTTCTTTTTTATAAATAATTCTTTTTTTATGTAGAACAAGCACACAGTCCACCTGACGGTAAGTGGATGCTGTGACCTATAGACATCTACATCTATCCTCGATTAAGAATCAAAATGCAGATGCGCTGTCACCTCAGAGCACTAAAATGGAATGCCTCCCAGTCTATACTTGGGTTATCATAGCCACATACCATCACAGGATCTTTATATGGTTGTAGCACGAATGGGTCGGCTCGACCGGAGTCGGACTATGCTCTCACGGAATACAAGTATAAAATAACAGCTTAATGTTGACGTGTTTCGTATGGTGAGTGTAGAGAACCGGAGACCGTTTTTACTGGAAACGAGGCATTCAATTTTAGTCCTTTGGGGGTAACAACGATTCTTAACTGAAAATAAATGTAGCAGTCTATAGGCCACAGCATCCACTTACCACCAGGTGCACTGTGTGCTCGATTGTCACTCTTATTCTACAAAAGAAAACAGAACTGACCTTGTTTCTCACACTGGTATAAAAGGAAAACACGTACCGAAACAAGATGGTTCAGATCACCGTACGTTGGTGAAGCAAGACGTAGGGTCCTGAAGCAGATGTCGTAGAGTGCTTCGTTGTCGATGCAGAAGGTCTCGTCCGTGTTTTCCACCAGCTGGTGAACGGACAGCGTCGCGTTGTACGGCTCCACCACCGTGTCAGACACCTGAGGAAAGTTCAATGATGGTGTCTTCAAATCTGTCTATTTTGTAATGAAAACTTCTTTATTATCGTTGTGATTAGAAATTCCATGAAACGAATAACTAGCCAAGTGCAAGTCAGACTCGCGCATGAAGGGTTCCGTACAATCGTAAAACACGTTTCTAGTAGGGGAGCCGCCTTTAGTTTTAGGGGCTCGATGTGATTCAATCTTCTTCGAATTTGATTCATCTGATCTTGATTTCCCAGATCACTGATCATGAAGTCCCAGGTACGAATCTCGCGTCAGGCCATAATCGGTTATTGGGTTGTTCTGTCAAGATATTCTCAGCAGCAGCCCGGAGTCAGGAAGTTGCTGGTATTTCACCTCGTGCCTCGGAAAGCGGTCTATCGGATTGCCGACTCATCGGACTATGAGAGTGAGGGAATAGAGAGTACATTTGTGCTTGTGCATACACTTATGCACTAGAATCCTGTCTGCACAGATGGCTAGTCTCCGTTGAGAGTGGCCGCCGTGTCCGAAATTCGGTCTGGAGGATGAGGACATCATACGTTAACCAATAGTTCTAGCCCTCAAGCGCTGGTACAGCTTTTGCTAAACTGGTAGACTTGCGATAAATCGCTATTACAATTTATGAAAGAGCCCTACGTCCAGACTTGGACTATTGCCAGTTTCTTTTTTCACACTAGGATTTTCTCCTGCATCGTGGGGGCAGTTTACAAAAACATAAATTTCACTAAAACAAACATCCAGATCCGGAACAATTATTTGTAGGCCATACAGATACTTGTTCCGCGCGGGATTGACACCCGCGGCCCCCAGCGCTGCAACTCATTGCTAAGCCACTGCGCCACGGAGCTGTCACGTCAAGGAGCTCTATTGCCAATAGCTTATCATACTTGGTGTTTTGTAAATTGTAAATAGTGACAGTAAGAATTACAATAACTTAGACGACATAATAAAGTTGCATGCTCACCTTCGGCGAGGGCATCACACTAAACGTGTTAACAATGCGGTCTGGATACTCCTCGCGAAGTTTACTCAGCAGTAAAGTCCCTAACCCTGAGCCTGTGCCGCCTCCCAAGGAGTGAGTCAGTTGAAATCCTAGAAGAAGATCGTTTTATTAAATCATTGAACACTGTTACTGGTCAGGAAGAGGAATGTTTTGTTAAGTAATTACAATAACAATTAGGGTGGCCAAAATTAAATTAACGAAATAAGAGACAAAACAAATGACCCAAGCCCAGCTTTATGAGACCCGTGGTAGCTCAGGGGCCAAGCGCTTGCTGTAAATTTCCCAGTACGCGAGTAACCCAGGTTCAATCAGGGCTAAGAATCATCCACTCACTAGATGTCGCTAGTTGTAACTGAGGTAAAGTTTTTTGTTACACAATGTCAGTTAATTGGGAAATTAGTTTTAAATAATAGTTTATCATTATCTAGAGTATTATATTAATACACAAAACAATGCGTCAGTGGTTTGATTTTTTATTTTTTGCACTTTAGTTTTTTATTTTTTGCACTTTAATTTTTCTACTTTTAGTTATATTTATAGTTTGGTTTATTCATTTCTAATCTAATTAATATAAAATATGACTAATAATACGGAAAGAAACATTAAATTTTACATTTTCCTAAGAAATTATCGTCCCCGCTATGAAATCTGTCAAATATTTTACCTCATTGTAAAGTGGCACCGCCCTGGTGGCAGAAAAAGTCGTGGATGCCCTCATTCCCCACCGGCATCAATGAAACTATTTCTCACTTCACATCTCTTCGAAATTACGAAGATCTTCACCATCAAGCGCGTAGTAAATCAGCATTTAAAGTTGCAATTAACAATTTCATTGATGCCGGCGGGTATCAAGCCCGCGTTCGCGCCCATAAATAGTACTATAAGAATATTATTAAATAATTTACCCTGCAAGCAATCGCAAGGCTCGGCCTCCTTCCTCACGACGTCCATGACAGAGTCCACTAGCTCCGCGCCCTCCGTGTAATGACCCTTCGCCCAGTTGTTACCTGAAAGACAAATTATTTTTTAAGGACAAAGGACTGGTGGTCAGGTGCAGGATTATTACTGAAAAGGTATCGGTTGTAAACTAAATGGCCCGATGAACGGGGCATGGATTTAAGTTTTTTTTTTATAGAATAAGGGTGACAAACGACCACACAGTCCACCTGATAGTAAGTGGTTGCTGTGGCCCATAGACATCTACATCTCTCTTCGTTTGCGAATTAAAACGCAGATGCGTTGTCAGCCGTGAGGACTAAGATAGAATGCCTCTTTCCAGTAAAAGGGTCTCCGGTTCTCTACACTCACCATACGAAACACAGCAGCATTCAGCTGCTATTTTACGCTGGTATTATATGAGAGAGTGTTTCTTCCCCGGTCGAGCCGACCCATTCGTGCTACAACTAATAATATAGCTATTAATATAGCTGCAGCATGGCTCTACCACGTAGCAAAAAGTCTTTCAAGTTTGCGTTCCAGTTCGCGTATGTTTGTAAAAGTATAAATAATGCTGCAACTGGGCTAAAGCCTTCTTTAATTTTGAGAGGGTTATATATCGTTCCGTGGGTGTCGTAAGAGACGACGAAGGGAAACGAACCAGACGTATTTAGCTATATAACTGGAGCTGGAGAACCAATCTCTTTCAACGCTGGACGACATCTTCGTTACTACCGCCGAGACTCCTGGTAAGACCTCCCTCTCAAAGCGGCCAAGACACCTTTAGCGGTCAATATCTCTGATCAGTCTTGTGAGTCTGCTTGACTGGCAGTGAGAGAACCCCATCACCTAACCCTGACATCCTGTCTCTGTCCGTCTGTTACCTTAGGTCTCATGGTGCAGACATCCCGCATGGTAATTTATTTATGTATATTTATATGGTAGGTCTATGGTATTAGGGACTGCTAGGTATAGGGAACTTAGTTAGTGTCTGTAGGATCTAATACTCATGTGCAGCAATACCACATTCATGGGCAGCCAGGTAGTCAAGCTATCGAAGGGAAACTAGGTTATATTTAAACAAACAACTACCTGACTGTACATTTTGATATGAATTTTGGACTGGAGGCCATGAGAGCTTTATGACCTATGCCACACTCCGAAGATTTATTTCTTCCTTTTCCGCATCAACTATCCCGTAAACATGGGCTTTTTTAATAGCACAAAGAAATATCCAAAGAGATATCTCCAGATTCCAGACGTTTCGCATCTTTCAAGCTGTTTCGTTAGTCTAGCTATTTACATCTGTATATGTGATTATTATTGACCGCGACCTGTGCTTTGTGACATTCCTTGGAGGAGGCCTATGTTCAGCAGTGGACTTATGAAGGACGTGTGTTCCATCGCAGTGCACAAGAAAAACCAAGCATTTGTTCTTCTGTTTAATTTTGTTAATTTACTGTATTTGCCTTATTCGATGTTTATCTATCTTTTACCGACTAGAATTATTGTTTTTAAGTTCATCAGTCATATCATATCTCAGTCTATAGGTGAAAACTTTTAAATGGCCTTCTAGTTGTTATTCATTTATTTACTGCTAATGTTAGCTGTAAGTTTTCCAAAAATAATAAAATAAAATAAAATAAAAGTATCCATGATGACGAAAACTTCAATTCTATCAAACATTCAATCATATCAAACTCTTCATGTCAAACTTCAACTTCAATCCCACCTGGTGGTAAGCAGTGTTGAAGCCCTAGAGATAATTAATAGAATCAGTAATTTAGTTTTTAGGGTTCCGTACCCGAAGGGTAACCAACGGAACCCTATTACTAAGCCTCCGCTGTCCGTCCGTCCGTCCGTCCGTCTGTCTGTCAGCGGGCTGTATCTCATGATCCGTAATAGTTAGACTGTTGAAATTTTCACAGAATGTGTATTTCTGTTGCCGCTATAACAACAAATAATAAAAATAAAAATGAATTAAAGTTTAAAGGGGGCTCCCTACTAGAAACGTGTTTTACGATGGTACGGAACCATTCGTGCGCGTGTCCGACTCGCACTTGGGTTATTATTAGTAGTACTTGCACTGATGTGTTTCGGTCCGAAGGTTATAGAATGACAGCATAATAACAGGTTGGAGGGCAATCAATCTTAGTCCTCAGAGGTGACAACGCACCTCTTATTTGTTTGTAGTTGGCTATTAGCGTCTATGGACTACAGTAGCCACTTACCATTAGGTGAACTGTAAGTTCGTTTGTCACTTCAGTTTTATTAAAAAAAATATCTCATTTATCTTACCAGCACCGCTCTGTCCAAATACATAGTTGTCTGGACGGAAAAGCTGACCGTAGGTGGAGGAACGAATGGCGTCCATTGTGCCTGGCTCCAGGTCGACAAGGATAGCCCGTGGAACGAAGCGGCTGCCTGCATGTTAAAAATATTTAGAATACTTAAATAGAATTTTTTGTTAAAGTCATTAAATGTTTTTCGAGCTAGAATATGTATTCTGTTTGTCTATTTCTTTGTGGTTTTCCAAAGTCTAAAAAGGCTTTATCCATTCCATCCATTACAGCCTATAAAAGTCCACTGCTGAACATAGCCGTAGCCATAGATTGCCTCAAAGGGGGATATTTGCCATAGTTGTAATGTTACTGTTGATTTAATAATTTCACTTCTCAGTGGGTCATGTGCTCCTGGTAGATTATCTTCTATACATACATCCATTACAGCCTATTAAAGTCCACTACTGAACATAGGCCTCCCCCATAGATTGCCTCATAGGGGAGATTTTGCCATAGTTGTAATGTTACTGTTGATTTAATAATTTCACCTCTCAGTGGGTCATGTGCTCCTGGTAGATTATCTTCTATACATACATCAATTACAGTCTATAAAAGTTCATTGCTAAATGAGAGATTAACTCATAGTGGGGATTTTGCCATAGTTGCCAGGCGGGTTGGCAATCGCAGTTTTTTTTTATTTTAGTTGTAATCAGGAAAACACTGCTTCAGTTTCTGTTTGTCGCCTCTTATGACACCCATGGGACGATATGGGGTAGTGGATATACTTCTAGTATCGTCGTATGGTACATTTTCTTCTTCATAAGTTCCTAACAGTCAACAGTTGGTAATGGGGCTCTCAAACTGAAGGGAGGATTTGCTTCAATCGCCCTTGTGCAGCGGATTGGCGATTGCAGCACCAAACGACTCACACCTTTCTTTTTTCTGTCAGGCTGACCGTCGCCGGTTTAGGTGTTTTATGTCTGGTGTAAAAATGTTATATCGCCATCCATTGTCAGCCATAAGTACCTTTAGGCCTTTTCCTATTGCTGCCTCCCACGGGGCGGAATGAGGTGATAGATTCCCTTACAACACCACAAGACCTGCTTGTGTTCCCACAGATTACCACTGAGGCGGGATTCTTTTTAGGGTTTCGTTCCAAAAGGATAACCAACGGAACCCTATTACTAAGCCTCCGCTGTCCGTCCGTCTGTCTGTCAGCGGGCTGTATCTCATGAACCGTAATAGGTAGATAGTTGGAATTTTCACAGAAAATAAAAATAGAAATAAATTAAAAATTAAAGGGGGCTCCCCCACTAGAAACGTGTTTTACGATGGTACGGAACCCTTCATGCGCGAGTCCCACTAGCACTTGGCCGGTTATTGATATTACACAACTGCATAGTTACCAATTTGTAATTTGTACGAATTTCGTGTTATATGATTGTCAAATAAATGTAAATTTTACAAAATTTAATGCGTTTTTTTAAATAAAAGTTAATATTAGACTGCGCGATAAAATCCGTTAAATTAGTTTTATTTCATGTGTAGTATTCGCGTAAATAAAAGAAAACATCAAATAAATGTTTCTGACCGTATAGTGGCGGTGTAAGAATATCAACTACCCCATATCATCCCGTGGGTGTTGTCCCAGCGTCTTCCTAATAACTACTAAAAATAAAAAAACTGCGGTTGCCCACCCGCTTGCCAAGCGTGGCGATTATGGCAAATATCTCTATAATCTCAATCTAGGGAGAGGCCTGTGTTCAACAGTAACTCTTCAGCAGGCTGTAACGGTAACGGTAATAGTAAAATGTTTCTTTGTTTCTGTCTTTCTTTCTTCTTTCTTTTCATAATTTCATATTTTACTCTTTAAACGTACCATCGGATGCTTCGTTGTAATACACCTGGATCCTCTCCAGCTGCAGCTCGCTGTCCCCGCGATAGTGCCCCGTTGTGTCGATGCCGTGTTCATCGGATATTATCTCCCAGAACTGAGGAGGTTAAGAAACACAGATTTTTTAATAGAAGTAAGGGTGACAAGCGGTTACACCCCGAACGTACAAAATTTGTGTGAACGTACAAAATTTGTCAAGAAACAAGTTGAAATGTTTTATTAAAGAAAAATTGTACAAAAAGGGTTATTATAATATCAAAGAATACATAAATGAAAATAACCCCTGGTTCTATTAAAATTCATTTAAAAATTTTACAAACAAAATTAATGTAAAGTGAAATATGTTTAAAAAAAAGTCCCGCTAGGTTTCTTGCTGGTTCTTCCCAGGACAGAGGTATTTTCCGAACGAACCAATGGTAAATAAAAAAATGACTTTCAATAAGTATTATTATATTCTATAATATAATAGTATTATATTCTACTCTATAACGGGTTACGGCCTTGTCGCGGCAGGGGAGCGTCGTAGCCGTGGCTTAGTCACCCACGGTGAACTAAGAGGAACATGGTAGGCCCGAGGTGAATGGCCAGCCCAAAGTGGCTAATCCGAGTGGGCTTAGTGAGCCACTTCGGATGTGTATTGGTAGACTGTGAGGAGAGGGGTGGCGACCGCTATCACCACAGCCGAGGTGGCGTCGAGGGGTAAGAGGAGCGTTGATATGGCGATGCGCCAATCTGCCTATCCTTCGTTGTTCTTACAAGGCCGCACCGTTGATGCGGTGGTGATGGAGCTGCGGGGAGAGAGGAGTGTCGGTATTCGCTGTGCTGCTCTCCCTACACAGCTGAAACTTCGTCGATGGCGGAGCCATAGACCTGACCCACTTTTTTTCTGGCCCCATGATCTTCGCGTATATTGGACTCGGAGGGATCAGTTGCTCAGATGAAGTTGGAGGTCACACGAGAAAGAGAAGGGGGAAGAGTAGTCCTCTTTCGAGAAGGGGCTACCGCTGGTGGGATCGCAGATGTGTGTGAATGCGTTCACGAGGCCCTACAAATATGCGGCGATGGTGGAACACCATGGGGTTTTAGTTGGTGCAAGTCCGACATAACTGGCAACAACACGGGTAAGGACGGACCCCGAAGCCGGGTACGCATAGGCATTTCCCCATGTAAAAATACGGTTGACCCTGTAGGCCATCCCTGGAACTTCCAGCTTATTTTCGAACGCAACGTTCGAAAATCTATTTTACTTTTGTTTTTTTTGTTTTTTATTTTTGTAAATCTTTGAAACGGCTCGACCGATTGACTTGAAAATCTAATCAGCTCGAAGTCTCAATGAACACTTTCGAACGCCGTGCCGAACCACTTTCGCCCATCTCGATCGGTTGATTCGTTCTAAAGATATCGTACGACAAAATTTTATTTACATACATACATACACACACACACACACACACACACACACACACACACACACTCCCGGCCGCACGTCCAGCCGGAAATAGTAGGACCTCAAAACGTGGAGATCTGATGAAAAGTCGCATTTTCAAAATCGGACCGAAATCTATAACTTCGTACTTTTAAAAATTATTATTTTTTAAAGCGGAAAGTTAAAAAAAGGTAGTGTGTAATGTAATGCTAAACAGTGATCAAGTTGCCATAGATACGATACAATACGAGTAGTGTCACAAAAACGGTGAGACATTCAAATTGCATTCACGAATAACTACAATTCAATACAATTCGAGCTGAGAATCTGCGACCTAGTAAAATAAGTTTTTCACTTCTAATAGAAAATCTATTTTGGGTCAACACCGAGATAGTTATTATCTTCATAATCATTACAGCCCGTTATAAGTCCACAGCTAAACACAGGCCCCCAAATAATGCCACCTGCATCCGTCGACTCCCTGCATTTCTTATCAAGTCGTCAACGAGATAGTAAAACAACAGATTACATTGGCATCACAATTTTTTATTTAGGTTTTGGCCTTGAAATTAAACTGTTAATTGCAATTTTAAGTGCTGATTTACAAAATGATCTGTGTAAAGTGAGTGAAATCTACGCATGTCTGATAAATAAAATAATTTGAGGACATGTCAAGTCCGCCAACACGCGTAGGAATAGTCCTCTCAGAAATAAGACTCAGATGTTAATGCTGTTAGCCTTTTGGATTTTACAGTTCTGTCGTCTGTATGTGGTTTTATACGAGTAATAGAGAATGGTGACGATGACAATGGTGATTTGGTTCATGACCAGTCATTAAATCATCTGTAGGGCGTTTGTGAGTTATCTAATTACAGTCCGAGCAGAGGTGTTACGAGATTTTACGTGGTAGAGCCACGCTGCAGCTATATTATGGTTGCAGCGCGAATGGGTCGGCTCGATCGAAGTAGAGCCACGCTCTCGCAGTATACCAACGTAAAATAGCAGCTTAGTGCTGCTGTGTTTAGTATGGTGAGTGTAGATGTTGAGAACCTTAGACTTTTTTGCTGGAGACGAGGCATTCCATCTCGGTACTGAGGGGTGACAACGCATCTGCATTTTAATTCTTTGAGGATAAATGTAGATATCTATTTGCCATAGCATCCACTTAGCATCAGGTGGACTGTGTGCTCATTTGTCACCGATATTCTATAAAAAGGTGTATCGACCTCTTCTCTCTGCTTAACTCCGGAGGCCTGTGCGCAGCAGTGAACGTATATGGTCTATAACTTTTTAATGACTCTTTAACCATAACAATCATGAACAATGCTATAAGTCTTATGGCACATCGCGTAAATCATGAAACAGTGACGGGTACTGAGTGGCCTATACATTTGATGACGTTGCTTGAACCCGAGAAACTTCTGATGTACCTATTTATACAAATTCATCAATTAAATTTTATAAAATTTTACAGTAGCTTGGTTGCCCTACATACGAGTAGAACTAATAAGGGTTTTTTTTTGAAAAAAGGCGGTAATTCTTTATTTGATATATTTGTTTGAACGTGGTTATTTAAAAAACAATGCAATATTTATTTAAAATGGTTTAACATTGTACACGATTGTTCAACCATGATCCAAGTCGCGTCGTCGCGTAGCAGTCGTAAGTAGAGCATAACAGACGTATAAATAGATTCACATTTTAGTCGCGTCAAAGCACGTAGACAATAAAGTATAATTTATAAATATAATGAATATACTAATTTTTAAACACACCTTTGAACCGATTTGGTTGCCGCATTGACCAGCTTGTAGGTGCACTATTTCACGCATTTTTAATTATTTATTACTGTTTAACTCTTAAGAAGCAAAGGAAAACAAGAATACGTAGTAACTATTTCGAGAGACGATGACACGTGGGCTGCCGATGTTTGCTTTGCTATTTGTTTGTAACATAAAAATGAACATTGCGTTTGATGTTTAAATAATAAAAAAATTACGAATAAATTTGGCTAATTTTACCGATTGTGATATTAAAAACTTTCTAAGAAGTAGCCTATGCTGAGACAAGTTCTATTTTGTTTATCCGCTAGCCATAAGTTGATTTTAATAGAAACTTTTAAAGAAAAGTTATGTAAAAAATATAAAATTAAGTATATTGTTTTCGATGTGTTTTTTTATTTTATATTTGTATTTTATAAGTATGTACCTTCCATAATGGAAAGTATTGATTGTGCACAGGCATAATATATTTTATGATGTCTGTGTGATTTCGAACATAAGTAAATTATTATTAATCTGTGGCACAAGGGACGTCATTCTTTGGCGGGAATTTTGACTGAGAGCGCGATTTTTTCAAATTCAAATTAAAAAATATATTGCTAAAAAGTATTTAAATCTCATTTTTCTTAGTTTAAATCTTGTAAATACAGTATAATTAATAGTCTTGTAAATAATTACCATGTTAAATACTGAGGCCGGAGGTGGTATCCCCCCGGCCAGCAAAGGCTCGGGTCCCTCAGGGATAAGTGCTAGAAGAATGGAATCCCAGGATGCAGGCGATGGAAACAGCGACGGGGGTGAGGATTATTTTTTGAAACAAATTATAAAAGACTACCTATATCCTGAAATTTCTACTAACAGTGAATTTAAAGTTTTTGTTGAAAGCTCCAATAACGAAAGTCTTGGCAATAAGAGGCCAATATATCTGAACCACATTTTTACAACAGCCATAAAAGGAGTGGTGGGGTTCAAACAATATATTACAGCTAATATTTTTTAACAAACACGGCTTTCCTGGATAAGTACAAACTGAAGGCGTACATCCCAGCGGCACAAATTGGGAAAACGGGAATCATTCGATTTGTGCCGACCAATATCTCACATAAAGAACTATATTATAAACTTTCCTCAATATATGAGATAATCGCTGTGCGCAGGTTTCTGAAGAAAGTTGGTCAGGAAAGGGTGCCACTACAGACTGTCACCATTAATATCCTTGCCAATACTTTACCTGACAATGTGCAGTATGATTTGTTTTCCTACAGAGTCTTTGAATACATTCCACCTCTGCTACAGTGTTACAAATGTTTTAAATTTAACCATTCGGCCAAGGTTTCTAATGGCAAACAGCGCTGCGGTTTCTGTTCAGGAGACCATCAATATAACATTTGTGACAAACTCAATGACGTCAGTTGTGTGAATTGCAGTGAACCACATTTGGCAATATCTAATCTATGTCCAATTAAAATTAAAATAAAACGTCTTATACACGGTAATGTACGTCATTGACGGACGTCAAGCCTACTGATTGTCGTTTTGCGTCGTGCGGTCGTGCGTCGTGCATGACCTTGGCGGGACGTACGTCAAGATGGACCGTGTATAAGACGTTTAAGTCAAGAAAAGAAGTGTATAATTACATAAACAAGCACCGTTGCCAATACAAAAGACAAAAGATATGACAATGACTTTCCAGCTCTTGTAAATAAAACTAATAGCGTTGTCTTTATTGTCCTCCTTCAGGTCCTGTGAAGGCTAGGAATTTAAGTAATATTATACAAAATCTTCCCAAACCTATTTTTGTGACTGGGGATTTCAATGCACATCACATTGCATTCGGATGCCTATCTTATAAAACTAGAGGTGAACAATTATGTAACATTATAGATAACTTAGATTTATGTATCTTAAACGAATGTGAGGTAATTACTATTAAATATTCCAATCGGAACCCATCTGCTATTGATGCCTCTTTTGTTAGTCCATGTACCTCTCTCTGCAAACGGTCATTTCATGATGATAATATGGGAAATTACCCTCACCGCAGACCGGTATAATATTAACCTTCCTTTTGGTAGGGATACAAAAGAACTGGTTGGGATAAGTACAATGAACTTTCAAAGACCTGTTTTGATAATTTAACTCCTAACCCAGATGATCCGCTTAGCTCTAATTAGCTCTTATGACAGTTTTTGTGAAATACTTTCTTCACTGAAAACACAATGTATTCCTAAGTTTACAAAAACTTTTGAGTACAAAAACAGACTACCCCACCTTGGTGGGATGACAAGTGTAAATTAAGTGTTATTCGGTCTAAAGAGGCTTTAAAGTTTTACAGGCGTTTTCCAACCATTGAAAATTACATAGGATATAAAACAATAGATGCAATTAAAAACGAACTATTGGTCAGGAAAAAGTTATTAATAGTTGCAGAACTTTGTGTGACAACTTTAACAGAACTACTCCAATTTCTACTATTTGGAGCAATATTAAAAGGTTCAAAGGAATTAAACCAAATAATAAATCTTATAATGATGAATTTATTCCATCTTTCGTAGATAAATTATCAGACATTTGTTTAGTAAATTCAGATAAGTTAAATAATATTTTTGATTTAAACAATAATGATTCGATATCCAAATACTTATTATAACTTTTCACATGGCGAGAATCTTATAATTACAGGGTTATTTTGCAATAACCGGCCAAATTTGCAGAGAAAGTTCAAAATAAGTAATATAAGCAAATGGTGAAGAAAAATTAATTTAAAAAAAATCTCATAAATTCTGTCCTTTTTATCTTTGAAATTCAAAATCCGTGGTAATGCATTATTTTTACTGATTTTACTGCGCACGCACACTTTCGTAAGGGTCGATCGGTAGGCAAAAATGTAATTTCAAATAAAAGTAGGAGCCTTATTTACTCGTATTTTCAACCATAAGGCCTAGCGACTTGAACTGTTTGGAACCATAAGGCCTAGAGACTTGAAATTTGGTAGGAATATTCCTTTCGCCGAGTAGAGTTCAGCTAATAACGGATTTTACGAAATTTCACCCGCAAGGGGGATTGCGGGGGCGTTAATTAAAAAAATCACATTTTCAAACTATAGCCCTTATAGGTATAAAACTTGGCCAGAATATTATTTTTGGCATGTTAAAAATTACCAAGAAAGGATTTCATGACACTCCACCCACAAAGGGCAGTGCGGGGGCGTTAAAAATAAAAAATAAACTTTTAATCTATAGCTCGTTTAGTCTCGCTAAAACTCTAAAACGGCTGGATCGATTTTGATGAAATTTTTTGTGTGTGTTTGAGTTGGCTTGAGTGATCTATACAATTCACAATTGGACTCGGTAGGTGGCGCTGTTGTTGAGATCCAGAAAACACCTGTGCGAAGCTGGGGCGGATCGCTAGTTCTTAATAAGCCTCCAGTCCCGGAAAAATACTACACCTGGTTTGGATGACTTTCCATATATTCTAATTAAGAAATTGAATTCTAGCGGCTCCAATTTTTTTTTATTATTCTCAATAATCTTTGGTTTAAGCAAATAATTCCTCAACCATGGAAAATTCAATGTATCATTCCAGTCCTTAAACCTGACAAGCCTCCTGATTGTTGTGACTCTTATCGCTCTATCTCTTTGTCATCTTTTCAGGGTTCAGACGGGGCAGGAGCTGCGCAGACGACTTCACTTGTCCTGTTTCTGATCTGAAACATGCCAAACAAAATCGTTAAAGTGTAGCTTGAGCTTTTCTCGATGTTCAGGGGGTATTCGATAATGCCCAACCAGGAATTATAGTACAAGTTTTATCTAAATTACGCATTCCAGGTTTACTATGCAAATGGATTTATAATTTTCTTACTAACAGAACCCTATATTTTAAATTTAACAATATTCTTCATGGACCTAGAACTGTGTCAAAAGGCACAATGCAAGGCGCCACATTGTCTCCCTTGCTATACAACCTTTATACATCTCAAATATGTAGTTAATGTAAATATCCTTCAATTTGCTGATAACTTAGTTTTTTACAGTGTAAATTATAATGTAATTATTCCTAAATTCGTAATTTAGGAAAAAATTATGACAACCTTAAACTAAAAATGAATCCACAAAAGAGCAGATTTATGTTATTTACTAAAGATTTTCCTTCTACTGAAGTTACGTATAATGATTAATCTTTTCCTATGGCAAATTTACATAAATTTCTAGGTGTTGTTACACATAAAGAAATATTAGGTCATTACATATGAAATTGGCGTTTTGTACGGTAGGAATATAAAGTCAAGTTTTTTTTTGTAAAATATATTTAATTAATCAAAGTATGCACCGTTGTTATCTATGCACTTTTGCAATCGCATAGGTAGTTCATTGATCCCTTTACTAAAAAAACCATGGGGGCGAGAATCAATAAACTCTTTGAAGGCGGTTTGGACTGCCGCATCGGAGTTGAATTTTTTTCCTTGTAAGAAGTTGTCCAAATTCCGGAAAAAATGGTAATCTGTTGGACCAAGGTCCGGGAGTACGGTGGATGTCGCAGACATTCCAATTGTAGCTCATCTAACTTAGTGGTTGTTTGTTGTGCAGTGTGTGGTCTTGCGTTGTCGTGAAGCAGCAGTGGCCTAGAGCGATTGACCAATCTCGGTTGTTTAGCAGCTAGTTTTTCCTTCATGGTTTGCAGTTGCTGACAATAGATATCTGCCGTAATTTTTTAGAAAGCTGTAGTGAACGACACCGGCGCTAGTCCACCAAACACTCACAAATAACTTTTTCTGAGTCAATTTTCGTTTAGGGCAGGATTTGGCTGGGCCTCCAGTGTTCAGCCATTGCGACGAGCGCCTGATTATCGTACAGTATCCACTTTTCATCACAAGTAATGATTCGATTTAAAATCCCTTCATTATTGTGTCGGTTGAGCAAAGTAACACAGCAGTCGACGCGTGTTTGCAAGTTCGATTCACTCTATTCATGAGGTACCCATCGTTCAAGTTTTTTTACTTTCCCGATTTGCTTCAAGTGGATTAATACAGTTTTATCACTTACCCGAAGCCTGCAGCTATCTCTGAAGTGCTTTGTGATGGATCCGCTTCCACAATAGCCTTTAATTCTTCATTTTCCACTTTGGTCTCCAGCCGTCCACGGGGTTGGTTCTGAAGGTCGAAATTTACAGAACGAAAACGTTGAAACCAAAAACGTATCGTGCTTTCTTTTGCGACACCAGCGCCGTACACATCATTAATCCTTCGAGCTGTTTCTGCAGCACTGGTGCCACGGTAGAACTCGTACTCGTAAATATACCGATATTTCATGTTTTCCATTGTGCGGTAATAAGCGACGCCAAAGAAAAAATAATGAGGAAAAACAAATGAATGACTGTTTTCAAAACTCAAATATACCAGCTAAATGAATTTATAAATTTGAATTTGGAATTCTTGACCAAAGAGGAGATATTTCAGATCAAATTGGTCAGTACGACAAAACGCTAATTTCATATGTAAGGACCTGATATCTTTTAAGCCCCATATTAGGAAGACTTAACGAAAATCATTAAAAGGTTTGAACATTCTTAAATGTTTAACTGGTGTCACATGGGGTGCTGATTCTCTGAAACTTTCTATTTTGTATAAAGCTATTGTAAGAAGTCATTTTGATTATAGTTGTATAGCATACAGGTTGTCCAGTAAATAGCACGACATACTGCAGGGGTGATAGCTAGGTCACTACCTATCAATACAACACAATATATGTTCAGCAAAATCTTACGGATTTACAGTTTTACAAAATTTTCCGAAATACCGAAAATCTCTACCTTGAAACAGATTTTAAGCATCTCGTAATGAAAAATCCTTTTCTAGTAATTTTTTACATCAAATTATTCGTGAATAGTTACTTTACTCATTGATAAGTCTTTTTCTATCAAAGACAAGAATATTTTCAAGAAATACTATTTTTGTTTAAATTTGCACAGAACTATTTTCTTATCACTTAAGTTTAACCTACAGTGGTGAAAAAATGTATGTGGCAGTTTTGTACAACAAACTTAAAAATAGCTTGTTTAAAGGTGATTTTGGAAAGATACAATACTAGTGCATTTTCATTAAAAAATACAAAAAATAAGCTATTTTAGTTAATAAGAGCATTTTATTTTAAATGCAAGTAATGTGACTTTGAATTCGAATCGTTGTAAGGTCGTACTACGGTTCGAATTACATAATAATTAATCTACAGCCGACCGGCCGGCCGGTCTGTAAATGACATCTTGAAGGATAAGGTGATAGTAAAAAAACAGGAGTTAACTTTAATAAACATTTATTTAAATAAATTACAATAAATGCTCAAATTGCTTCCTTGTGCCTAATAAATGCTCGGCATCTTCTTAAAATGAGCTTTGAGTCTTCTCAGGCTTATTTTCGATATTTTTCTTGCTGCAATGTTAACCTTGCTCTCAATTCATTGTCATTTTGGATCGGTTTTCATAGACTTTGTCCTTCATGGCACCCCAATAAAAAATCCAGGGGTTTAGGTCCGGAGACCTAGGTGGCCATAATATCGGTCCCAGTTGCCCAATCCACCTGCCTGGATAAGCTTCATCTAAGTAGGCTCTTACTTCCCGGCCATAATGAGCAGGGCACCCATCATTTGAAGCCACATCACCTCTCTTAGCTCACTCGGAACATTTTCAAGGAGCGTGGGTGGGTTTCTCGTAAAACTCCAAGTAATTATTGGCATTTAATGTAGGTGGAAGCTCGACGGACCCACAATCTGGCCATTAAAATCCCACACCATAAATTTATTTTGAAATGGTACTGGGACCTGTCTTCTGTTGACACATACGGATTTTCTAATTGCCAACTATGTAAATTATGCAAATTCAAGTAGCCGTCCTTTCTGCAGGCTGACTCATCACTCCATAACACCTTATTAAAAAAGTTTGGGTCCTCCCGATGCATTTCAAGCATGCGGCGGCAGAATTGAACTCTCGGCAGGTAGTCTCTAGTTAAAAAGTTTGAACGCGTCGTACGTGAAATGGATGGTATCCATACCTCTTAAGTACTGAATGAACAGTGGACTTCGGTATCCCTGTGCGCCGTTGTATCGCCTAACCGAAGTTGTTGGGTCTTGTTCTCGTTCCTGAAGCACTATGTCTTCGTCAACAACTTGAGGCCGTCCACCGCCACGTTGACCAGGGAGTCTGCCTTCCATGTAGGAGTTATGCACTCTGGTAAACATTTCATGGTGTGGATGTCTCCTATCGGGAAACCTTTCCCTGTAGAGGGTGGCAGCAGCTCGGGAACTTTGGCCAGCTTCTCCGTAAATAAGGTGCATCTCAGCATACTCTCGCTGCGTATAACCAGGAAAAACGCAGCGATTGGCCATGTTATAAAACACAAAAGTCCAGGTGGTCGCCAAGTCGTCGTAGTGATCACAATAAAAATCAAATCGTAAGGCAAACAAAGTCCGGGGTCCAAGGCACATAACAGTCGTCAGTACGAAACAATAATTTGTGAACACAGAGATGCGTTGCGCACGGTTTAAGTAGCGTACTGACAAGTGTCGCAAATAAGGTTGAGAGTGAGACACAAAATCACAATGCAAGAAAGAGCTGGATAGCACATGCGCTTCTTTTGTTAGACAGTAACCGGTCGGGTCGGGTCGGTCGGCGAGCAGGTAAAACCTTTAGTCATTACGCGTGCATGTCGCATTTTACGTGTCACAACTAGTTTTATAATAATTCGCGTAAATGAGCAGCTATTACTTATTCTCATAGTGGTTTTGTCAAAATTACGTTAATTACATTTTCAACAAAATCAGCTTCTCTGGAACTAAAATAGCATATTTTGTATTTTTTAATGAAAATGCACTAGTATTGTATCTTTCCTAAATTACCATTAAATAAGCTATTTTTAAGTTTGTTGTACAAAACTGCCACATACATTTTTTTTCACCACTGTAGGTTAAACTTAAGTGATAAGAAAATAGTTCTGTGCAAATTTAAACAAAAATAGTATTTCTTGAAAACATTCTTGTCTTTCATAGAAAAAGACTTATCAATGAGTAAAGTAACTATTCACAAATAATTTGATGTAAAAAGTACTAGAAAAGGATTTTTCATTACGAGATGCTTAAAATCTGTTTCAAGGTAGAGATTTTTCGGTATTTCGGAAAATTTTGTAAAACTGTAAATCCGTAAGATTTTGCTGAACATATATTGTGTTGTATTGATAGGTAGTGACCCTAGCTATCACCCCTGCAGTATGTCGTGCTATTTACTGGACACCCTGTATATAGACAGTAGTTACTTAAATAGGTTAGAAATAGTGCAGAATAAAGCCCTGAGAACTATATTTGAGGCAATGTACTCGACTCCAATTAGAGCCATGGAGGTCGAAACAGTCATAATGTTACTTTCACTTAGACGGCTACATCTATTAGAAAAGTTCTGTATAAAATTGTTATCAAGTAATAATCAACAGATCATTAAAAAAGTCTTACCATTTCATTTAACTGTTCAATCTCCCTTGGTTTTTGCATCGGATTTGTTTTGAAATCAGTTTCCAACATTATCCCAAATTCTTGTAAACCTGCAAACACAATATCAAAATATACATAAACAATGCTTGTGGCCTTTATACTCAAAAGAATTTTCAGTGCTAATAAATGAGGTAAGCATAATTAAAACAAAAAGTGAGAATAATTAGGATTTACAAGTATTTTTGGATGATAATAATTACTATACCTTGTATACAGATATACAGATGGCAGTAAAACTGATTCTCATATAAGGAGCGCTGTATACGATCCCCAGATAAAGGTCTGTTAGAGCTTTCTTCTCGATAATAATTGTACTATATTTACGGCAGAGGCATATGCAGTCTTTGAAGCACTGAATCGTATTTATTCTGTAAATAATTATAAATATTTTCTTATATTAACCGATTCGATAATTACTCAATTCGTTTTAAAAATAAATAAGTACATCGTGTTTAATATTAGAGTACTAATACTTAATTTGTTAAAGAGGGTTTTGAAGTCGCTGTTCGCGCTACTTTTGCACTACCGCCTAACGCTTATGAGATTCGTTAATTGTTATCCAATAAGAGTACTGCAAGGCCCATTTCCGGGTTTCCTATCTACCGCCTTTTATGCCTTTAGCATGTGCACTGTTGTGTTAACGGGGTTCGCATAAGTTCAGAAGACACGAAACCAACCACATCGCTCCTATCACGCGCTATCGCTTCCGCCTTTGCGTAATTTAGATATTAAACTATACAAAAATATCGTAAAGTGTATAGACATTTACTATAACGCTATATTTCGCCACTATCTGTGAAGTTTATATGTTCGAAGAAAGCCGGCGTCAAATCATCGTGGCTGCAGCCCTTGAAACACGAGACAGATCAGCATAAGTTCCCGTGAGTGCACATACATTCCTTCACATCCTTCATGTAGCCCGAATTTAAGGCATTTGCATTATCGCGAAATGGCAAATTAGCACCGCACCATACAGTCCATTAATTTACGTATAATCATCTTTTTAATAACTCTGAACCAGCAGTTGGTCATTTAACCCATTACACCATATTTTGGCCCCTCGCCCGGATTAGAACCATTTTTTGATCACTTCGGCCGGGATAATTTTAACAATTTTCTGGGCCTTCTCGTTGAATTATAATTAATTAATTGTCCAGTCGCCTTTATATGGATTCCTTTACATAAAGGTATTACTGGAAATTAAATCGCCGGTAAGACTGAATGTGAAGGAATAACACTTGATGTGATGTAAGCCATATATTACCTTTACCTTTTACTGACTGTTACACTGAAATAAGAAAGAATATCCTTTTATTTTGTAAAGATTTTTGGGAGAAAGACCAAGAAAATAAAGGCAAGTGATATGGAAGTATCCAAAACGAAATACATGTAAAGCCGGGGTACGCTAAGTTGAAAGAAGCAAGTCGTAATTATATTAAGGCGATATTACACGAATCAACCAAATTGGAACAATTCTATTGAAAAGCATTGAACATTGCACATTGAACGGCTTTACCAATATACACGTAAATAATTTAAATGACATTCAATGTTCACAGCCCAATGAGATGTCGCGCCAACTCGTACGTGCGGGAATTTCGTTAAACTGCGACTATTTAATAAATGGGTTGCATAATTTAAAAAAAAGAAAATCTTGGCGTTAGTGGCTGCGCCCGTGGATTTCGAGAAGGATAACTAAAGGAGCCTCAAGCACCTTATTAGTAGAATTGGCAGAAGAAGATCCAAATTCTTATTTGAACCATTTGCGAATGACAGAAAGTCAATATAATGAACTTCTTAAAACCCATTGTCACGCCACTTGAAAACCATTTTCGAAAATCCATGTGCGCACGGAAAATAGGTGTCGTGCGGTGCGCGGAATGAGTCATCGTTCAATCTTCATGTATACACGTTTCAACCGCATTGAACAATGACCAATATTGCTACCATTGCATTGAAAGCGTTCGGTGAATCGAAGCTTTCAATGAGATTGCGCAATCGCATTGAAATGTATTTAGATGTCTCCATGCTATTGAAGCAATTAAATTGAAAGTAGTATTGAACCGAAATTGATCCGTGTAATATCGGTTTAACGACTATAAATCGACTGCGGTTCAGCCACCATAAAACTCTTGCACACCTTGCTCGACTTAATATATTGTTCTCGAACTTGTGATCAAATTGTAACTATTCATCACCTTTTGTTTGAATGCGGTCAATTTAACTTTCAATGGCTTTTATTAGCTAGTGAAGTATGTGACAGTGACAGTGACAGTGAAAGTGAACCCATCGCAAATAATGAACCCTGTCGCTTGACTGTGTTTTTGAGGAATATGAAATATTTTCTGACTATTTACATATACATTAAATCCATAATAGAAAATCTATAAAAACAAAGATCCTGAATGAAATGAATAAATGGCTTAAAGAACGAGCATCCAAGCCTGAAATCTAAAAAAAAAAAGAATTCAATTGTCATTAATTTGTCAAACAATGTTACAAAGACGAAGTGACAACCAACCAAGTGATAAAAATCGTAAAAATCTACATGATTTCTAGTGTTGTTAATTAATAGAATATATAATATACTTTGTTAACTATAATAGTTATATTATAATGTTATTAATATATAGATATTTAAATTTAGTAAGTATTTTGGGTTAAAATGTTTTGTATTAAAGTGATAGAGGGAATCTTAAATCAAGACGTTTATTTCTTTTGTGGTTTTCATTCTCGATAAACTTATGTGACGTGTTGTGGTGTACTATAGCAATTTTATAGTTGCAAAACATTTTCACGTAAGTAAACAAATTGTTTTTATCATAAAATAAAATTATTAAAACGCCGTGTATTCGCGGGGTAAGAATATCCACTACTCCAAATCGTCCCGTGGGTGAAGAAGCGACAGAGGGGAAAAACCAGGACATGAGCAGCGTTTTCTTAATAACAATTAGATAACTGCCGTTGCCAACCTGCTTGCCAAACGTAGCAACTATGGCATCTATGGCATTTATCCCCCTTATGAAGCATATAAGGGGAGGCTTATGTTCATCTATGGACTAGGCTGTAATAAATTTAAAAAAAATGTTGCCTAAATAACAGATCTTTATATTAGAACAAAATAAGTTGTGGTAAGAATATTTATTTTATTTTTGACCTTCATAGCATTGTATTTACTGTGGGTTTTATTTAAAAGCAGGTTTTAATGGCTTGAAAGTGCCATATTATGTATTATTGATATTTACGTGGTAGAGCCATGCTGCAGCTATATTAGTGATATAGTTGTAGCACAAATGGGTCGGCTCGACCGGGAAAGGACTACTTTCTCCCAGAATACCAATGTAAAATAACAGCTAATGCTGCTGTGTTTCGTATGGTGAGTGTAGAGGACTGGAGACCCTATTTACTGGAAACAAGGCATTCCATCTTAGTCCTCACTGGTGAGAACGCATCTGCATTTGATTCAAAATCAAGAATAGATGTCGATGTCTATGGGCCACAGGAATAACTTACCATCAGGTGGACTGTGGACATGTTTGTCACACTTATCCTATACATATATAAAACTGGAATGTTTGGTTGTTTTGTTTCAACTTAATGGTAAGACAAAGACCAAGAGGTCAGTTCATGGATCCATTACACTGTGAGTTTATGAGTCATCTTGTCACATGTACCTTAAAACTTGAAAACAAGAGTGTTGCTAGTGATGACATATGGTTCTGACACATTGGTCCTTTACTGCTGGCCGCATAAGGAAGCTCAAGGTATATAGACTCCGTAACAAGGATATCTGCAGTAGAACCAGAGTAACCAACATAGCCCAACTCGTGGCTTAAAGAATGTACAACCAATAGGGAACAGAGGTTCTCAAGTGGCAGTCTGGTGCTGGTAAGTAGGATGGCCCCCACTAGGTGGAATGATAACCTGGTATAATTGATGAGATCAAAGTCGATGGATGTAGCTAGCTCAAGACTATGCATTGTAGCAATGTTTAGGGGAGGCCTATGTTGAGCAGTAGACTTGTGAAAGGCTGAAATGATGATACTGACGATCCCACCTATACAATATACATATAAAAGAGGATATATATGAAATTGTTTAACTCAAAATCTATTCGATTGATCACCATGAAAAATTATTTATATATGTATTCCATGAGGAAAGTTTATATTTATAATCAAAAAAAAAAAAAAATTTCAACAAACAAAATTTTAAATTTTTGATTTTATTTGCTTTTTTTTCAATCAAGCGTGGCAATTAATAAACTAAATTGCATGCGCTAAAAAAAACACTACTGAACACAACCTATGATATTAACTGGCAGGACAATGTCTGCGAGGTTCAGTTAGTAGTGTAATATAACATTACATGTCCTGAAGTGTTAGGGTAACTAAGGAGTAAATTAAGAGGGTAAATTAACAAAATAAATAGATAAGGAAAGTTTATTACAAAAGCGAATACAAAAACTTCACAAGAATATTATATGCCTATACTAAAGCATGGAGCAGGACTTTTTTATTGCTTTGCATTATTGAACTTAATTCCCATCATAAAAAGTTTTATTTCTATTGATACTAAGATAGATTTAGGACCTTTTGAACAATATTTGTGATTCGAAAACTGAGTTTATTCTCAAGTTGTTTAAGTTCACATTTGTATGAATTGCAATAATTTGAAATTCTTCCTGCTTCTTGATCATGCCATCCCATAGCTGTTTTTGAATTTTATGGGTTTTAATTTTTTTTTAACATGGAACCCTAATTCTTTTTCTAAAATAAAAGTAGCTTAAGTTATTCCTTATAACATCAGCTATCTGCCAGTGGAAGTCCCAAAAAACAAGAGAATTTTACATAATGATTTCTTATATTTACGCGAACACTACACATTGAATAAAACTATTTTTACAGATTTTATCGTGTTTAATTTTACTATTTTGATTCCCGACGTTTCGGGTGCTTTACAGCAACCCATGGTCACGGGGGAGACTGAGATGTTTGACGTCCGATGTCATAGTTAGCAGATGGCAGCACCCATCCATCTTCTCTATTGAAATTAGGATGTTTTTAATTTCAATAGCCTCGCGTATCATCCTTGGTAGGAATCGGTGTTCTTTTGCGGATTTGTGGTCTATCAAATCTGATGTAATGGCGGGATGATCTTGAACATGTTCACAGACTGCAGACTTCCCAGAGCGTCGGTGCCTCATGTCAGCTATATGTTCTTTCACGTGGGTTTTAATGGATCGTTTTGTTTGTCCTGTGTAAGAGAGACCACATTCACAATCAAGCTTGTACACTCCTGCATCTTGTAGAGGTATATTACACTTGACGGATGGTAAAAATTGACTAATCTTCTTCGGCGGCTTGAAGTATGTTTTAATAGAAGCTCGCTTCAAAATGTAGCCAACCTTGTCTGTGACTCCTCTGACATAGGGTAGTACAGCAGGCACACGCTCGACAGTGGCCGGCTTCACTCGGTCACTGTGACGTGGGCGCGGAACCTGAAGCTTGTTGTCTTGCAATACTTGCTCGACGTGCTGAAGCTCAGCGGCCAGATGTATTCTGTCACAGATCCCTCGTGCTCTCTGAAACAAAGATTTTCTCACGGTAGCTAACTGTGATGGATGATGGCGCGATTCACCATTTAAATATCGGTCGGTATGGGTCTCTTTCCTATACACAGTGTGACCAATAGTGTTATCAGGATTTCGAATAACTAAAACATCTAGGAAAGCTAAAGAATTGTTTGCCTCTAACTCCATCGTGAATTGTATTTTAGAGTTTATGGAATTCAGGTGGTTTAAAAATGCAGTTACTTTGTCAGATGGTAAAATTGTGAAAGTGTCGTCTACGTACTGCTTGTAGAATCTTGGATATACAGGAGCAGTAAGAAGGGCTTTCTCCTTAAAGTCCTCCATGAATATGTCGGCGACTATGGGAGATACAGGTGAGCCCATCGTCACACCATTTACTTGCTTGTAGAACTCCTCCTTCCACAATAGATAGCCAGATGTAAGGCAGTGTTTGAGTAATACTGCATATTCTGTAGGCATGTTGTATTCTTCTAGCTTCCTGGTTACAATTGAGATGCAGTCTTCAATAGGTAAGCATGTAAATAGTGACTGAACATCAAAACTGATCATAGTTTCATTGTCAGCGAGATGTAGGTCTTTTATCTCACTAATAAAATGGTACGAATCCTTTGTATGTGCTCTGGTTTGTCCTCTCAGCGGTGACAGAACTTTTGCCAAGTGTTGAGCCAACTTATAAGTTGGTGAGTCGATCTGGCTCACTATAGGACGTAGTGGAGCGTTTGGTTTGTGTATTTTTGGTTACCCATACAACCGCGGTGTTTTGGTACACGGTAGTATTATCGAATTTACCGAATTTACCGGAACATGTAAATCTATAGTTCAAACAGACTACAAACATAGACATGACCAAGTTGCTGCAATTATCCACCAAAACCTAGCTCACAAACATTCATTCATTTCAAAAAATCGCTTATTACAAATATAATCCCAGTACTATTTTAGAAAGTAATTCTGTTAAATTATATTGGGACAGACAAGACTATACATTATAATAGACCGGACATAACAATAATAGACAAAATTAAAAATCTGTTTTTATAACCGACATAGCAGTTTGCAACACGCACAACTTCATTACTACACATTCTGAAAAATGACGAAGTATGTAGACCTGGCTATCGAAATAAACAGACAATGGCAAGTAAACTCCGTACAAATCGTTCCCATCATCATATCCACAACTGGTGTAGTTCCAAAGACCCTTCAAACCGGCCTCAATATACTTCAAATGCCCAAATCCACTATTACACTTATACAAAAAGCAGTCCTACTTAATACCTGTCGTCTTACACGAAAATTCCAACTCATCATCATCATCATCATCATCATCATCTTTGTAGGTCTTTTCTTCTTCCTGCGGGCACACTTGTTCAAAGCCCGTGTGTCCGTTTTCTACCCTTTAATATAGAGGAGAAAAAAAACATGACGAATAATAATAACAATCTTTTATTGACCTTTTTATAGTTTACATACTTTTTACAAATATATACAATACATATTTGTAAAAAGTACAGAGGACCAATTTGAAATGGATAGAATCCTGAGTCTCCTAGCTAGGCTGTATTTAGGAGATACTGTCCTATCCCCCCTTTTGATTAGGAATACCTAGTTGTATTGTTTAAATTAATTTAAATTTTTGCAGGAAAATAAATAAAATTTTAAAAGGACAATAAACAGATCTCTCTCTCTTGATGTGTCTGTGTGTTCGTGCGTGTGTATGTATTAAGTAGAAAATTTTATAACATAAATATATAACAATTAAGAAATTGCTTGTTTAGTCACTACAATTACAACTTGTCTGCAACTCAGTGTAGTGGTATAGTAAACTGTGGTGCTGGTTTCCTTTTGCAACCTTGTAACTAATGAAATGCCATGCATGATATTAAAATTTCTATTAACCTACTAGTTGCAGCCGCAGAAGATAATAATTGTAGAAATATCGTTTTCAATTTGGAAGAGTTATATTGTTTAATTAGGAATGATAATACATACATTGAAGTTGAATGATATATAACTTTGATATATAAATTTGTCGATGCGTCTGCGCACCACCTACTGTAACTTATTTGTACTATGCCTATAACAATATGTTGACAAAGTTTTACAGCAATCTGATGAACGGTATGGCAGCGCATAAAATACGAACAAATAAAAATTAATTTTTATATATTATATTTTCAAATTGAACATTAGTGCAAATTATATAATTTTTTTTAAATGAAATAAGGGTGACAAACGTGCATACAGTCCACCTGATTGTAGGTAGGTAGATGTTGTGGCATAAAGAGGTCTACCATCTTTTATAAATTATAATTAAAAATGCAGGTGTGTTATTATCCATGAGGTCTAATATGGAGTACCTCGTTACTAGAATATAGCAGTAAAACGGGTCTCTGGAAGTAATTAGGGTGACCAGTAAAATAAATGTTATATGTGTGTGGACTTATTTTTTTATTTATATTATAAGATCAAGAAAAAAGAAATCATAACATTAGGGATCAACGGTTGGTGTTGAAGTCATCACATATTGAGGGCGGCAAGACCGCAAGATTCTGCTTTCTTTTTTTTTTCTATAGAATAAGGGTGACAAAAGAACACAGTCCACCCGATGGTAGGTGGATGCTGTGGCCCATTATGTCAGGCAATGGACTGTCCCATCATCTACGATGATTTGACCGTGAAAGGAAAAGTGGAGATTTCCCGCTGGGCAAAGTGTTAAGCGCGGGGAGCGGCCAATGCTCCGTGTGATAGAACAGAGCTATTCTATATTATATATACTGCAGTACTTCGGAACTTTAATAGCGTGATTTAGGTTTTCGCTGCCACAATGATAATTTTTTTTATCTTCATCGGCTCGTAGAAGTCCACTGTTATACTACATAGGCCTCCGGAGGCAGTTGACAGTGCTCAAGGCTAGCACCTCATCGGCGCCCCTCTAGCGACCATATATTATAAATAATAATTATAATTATTCTATTATACTCTACTATATTATAGTCTATAATATAGTTTAATAGATGCAAAATAATTAGGACACGAGTACCCTCAACAGGTGGGCGTGATTGAAAAATGTGAAGAGACAGTGGGGGCGATGTAGGAGTAATGAAATAGACGATTTTTTTTCGTTTAAAAATCTTGCCCATGTCGCGCCCGTTTGAAATCTTGCGCCGCCTAGGCACATGCCTAGTTTGCCTTAAGCATAGCCTCAAGCCTCTCCCGTTGAGTGGAGGATTTGCCTTAACCGTCACGCTTGCCAGGTGCATCAACGATCGCTGTGCCAAACGTCACGCACCTTTGACGCTTCTGCTCGTCGTCGGTCTCGGTATTTTACGTCTGGCCTAAACGAGATGGTTACACCGCCATCTATCGGAAGCTTTTTGATTTTTTGGCATTTCCCATTGTCTCTTCTTATGAAAGTTACGACACGCACGAGACGAAATGAGGTGATTTATTCTCTTACGCCGTCACTAAACTACTAACAATAACAATGAAATGTAGAAGCTCATTTTTGGACATTGATTAAATGACCATAAGCAGTAAACATAAAGCGCATGTCTATGACGCAACAAAGAAAGACTTATTTTTTATTATCTGTGGTTCTTATACATTTTTGCTCCCATTGCGTACTAACATTGTTGTCGTACTATATTGTAAATTCAGTTCAAATAAATAATTAAGTACAGTATTATCTGTAATCATTACAATATATCTCACAGACATAACACTCATATTTATTGTAGACGTATTTATTTCGCACAGACTATTTTTATGACTTCAGATGGGGTGATGAATTCCCTTTGTCGCAGTCACTAACTAACTCGCTTTCGTGTATGTCTGTCTGGATCATATTTAGTAATTGATTTTAAACCAACTTCTCGATGAGATAGGACTTGAAATTTTGAACATAGCTCAGAATCGGATAATGTAAGAATATGAAAAAAACGTGTTACATTAAACTATTTTAATTTCATGATTAATTATTATATCTAAAAAGATATCACGCAATCATTATGATTACATTTCTCTCTTTATTGTTAAATTTAATCATTCCTTTGTGTCATTTCCAGATGAAAAATGGAGGAACCGGTGAATATAGAAGTGTCCGTAGACATGGAGATGCCCGTCAAAACGGATGTGTCTGTGGAAATAAAAGAGCCGGTCAAAACGGAAGACCCTGTTAATTCGGAAACCACCACTTCATCGCAACCACTAAAGTTCATAAGCGTCACCAGTTCAGTACTTACAGATGAACAGCGAGAAATGTACGAGTCAGTCCTTGCCACGTGGAAGCCTGTCATGTTTCCCAAACGAATGAAACGTTATATTTGCGAGAAATGTAACAAGGAATTCAAAAACTACCAGAATCTCTACCTTCATACCACGAGGGTTCACTCCTCCGAAGATTCGGCTGTCATTTGTGATATTTGCGTCAAAACGTTCAAAAATAAACATTATTTGTACATGCATAGAATGAATAAACATTATTCTGAATCCGAAAAATGTTACTGTCAGTTCTGCCTCCAAGAATTTCGTACTAGAAGAGCGCTCCACATGCATGTTAAGCGCGCGCACCCTAACACTCTTCCCGAAATCAAGTGCGAGGAATGTGGCAAGGAGTTTAGTGTACCCTACAAGCTTCGATACCACATTGACGCCTGCCACCGAGACGACAAAGAAAAATATAAATGCCACGTTTGCCAGAAAGTTTACAAAAGTCACCTCAACCTGAACAGACATCTGCATTTTCAACACTCGCAAGTCGAAAGACATCGCTGCGTCTTTTGCCCGATGACGTTCAAGTCCCGTCATCATATGAAGCGTCATATTTTGAACATCCATCCACCTTTAGAATCGAAAGTGCAATGCCCTGAGTGTTTGAAAGAGTTTAAAAACGACCAGTACCTCAAGGAGCACATGCAGGTCCACACTTCTTTAGAAAAGAAGGTGAAGTGCGATTTGTGCGATAAATTCTTCCATTCCGCGGTGCGTTTGAAGAAGCACAAAAAGATAGTGCATCCGGACAAACCAAAAATACGTTGCGAAAAGTGCGATAAAGAATTTGCGCACGCGCATTACCTGAGACGTCATAACAACTCCGTTCACGTGGAGGTCGACGAGACGAAGTACGAACACGAGTGTGGGCAGTGCGGGAAGAAATTTAAAATCAAGAGATATTTAAACAACCACTTGCAAAGGCACGAGCAGCAGCACCTGAAGCGGATTTCGCAGATGGTGAAGACGGTGATGGGTGATGAGGTGCAGGAAGTGAAGGTGCCAAAGAAACGGGGCAGGCCGCGAAAGGCGAGGAAGGAGATCGAGTTCATCAAATGCGAGCCAATGTCCAGTTCCGAATCGGAGTCTGATGAAACTGAAACCGAGGAATCAGAGTGAACTAAAGATATACGTGTATTGTTACCTTAAAGTGTCAGCAGGAGTGACGAAATTGTTTTTTAAGGTGCATCAAAGAAAATTTAAGCTCTGTTTGAAGAGCTATAGTTTTAATGTGAAAAACTTTGTTCATAAAGTTAAGTTTCTATTTCATTTCATTTAATGGGAGACAATAATTTAAAATTTGTTCGGCGCGAGTTGATAATCGTTATGAAAACGTCTCGCAATAGCGACTGTCGCTTAAGTATCGCAATCTATGTGACGGGCGTTACAGATTGCGATACTTAAGTCACAGAGTTTTGTGGAACGAGGCGTGCAGCTGTTGTCAAGCGTGAGGCCGGGTGAGCTGACGTGACGTTCATATTGTCATACAGTTCTAATATAATCGGGGCATTCACAATTTTTTCTGCTACCAGGTCGGCGCCACTTTGGCAAGAGGTGAAATATTTGACAGATGTCATAGTGGGGAAATTAATTTGTCAGGCAAATGTAAGGGTTTGTTTGTTTCTTTCCAAAATATTTGTTGTATTTTATATTAAATAGATAAAATTGATTAACCAAACTACGAATATTCCTGACTGTAAAATAATTAAAAAGAAAGTTAAAGATGTGCAAAATATTTAAGAGCAACCACTGAGGCATTGTTTTGTGTAAATAATAGCACTAGAAACCGAAAAACTTTTATTTGAAATGCAACTTTTCACTTATAGTTACGCAGGTAACAATTATTTTAACTTCAGTCCTAGCTAGCGACGTCTGGTGAGCGATAGATTATTAGCCCTCATTAGTGGGCAGCCATTTGTTATGAGTTTAGAGACACTGTTTTTGGGGTTCCGTACCCGAAGGGTAACCAACGGGACCCTATTACTAAGCCTTCACTGTCCGTCCGTCCGTCCGTCTGTCAGCGGGCTGTATCTCATGATCCGTAATAGGTAGATAGCTGAAATTTTCACAGAATGTATATTACTGCTGCCTCTATAACAACAAATAATAAAAATAAAAAACTATAAATTAAAGGGGGCTCCCCTACTAGAAACGTGTTTTACGATGGTACCGGAAACCTTCATGCGCAATTCCGACTCGCACTTGGCTGGTTATTTATCAACTCTCGCAGAACATTACAATTATCATAACCTACTCTATCAATTTCTAGCTAAATTAGAGAATCTTAACTTTGTCACAAATTTTAATTGTTAAAGTTTGTTTAAATTGCTAAAGTTACGCTGCTAGATTGCTTTAGTACATTTGTACTCTTCTACCTCGCCGTGTAGTGGCGGCGTAAAAATATCCACTACCCTGTATCATCCCGTGGGTAACGTAAGAGGCGACATAGGAAAAAACCAGGAGATGGGCTGCAACGTCTTCCTAATAACTAAAAAATTAAAAACGGCTGTTGCCAACTCGCCAGTCAGGCGTGGTTACTATGGCAAATTTTAAATACCACTTAAAAAAAAAAGGAAATTTTTTTACGTGATGGAGCCATGCTGCAGCTATATTAATAGTATAGTTGTAGCACGAATGGGTCGGGAAAGTACCACGCTCTCACAGAATTCCAGCGTAAAATAGCAGCAATGCTGCTGTGTTTCGTATGGTGAGTGTAGAGTCCCTTTTACTGGAAAAGAGGCATTCTATCTTAGTCCTCACGGTTGACAACGCATCTGCATTTAAATTCGCAAACGAAGATAGATGTAGATGTCTATGGGCCACAGCAACCACTTACCATCAGGTGGACTGTGTGCTCGTTTGTCACCCTTATTCTATTTTAAAAAAAAATCTCCCTTTGAGGCAATCTATGGGGGAGGCCTATGTTCAGCAGTGGACTTTTATATGCTGTAATGGATGTATGTATAGAAGATAATCTACCAGGAGCACATGACCCACTGAGAGGTGAAATTATTAAATCAACAGTAACATTACAACCATGGCGAAATCTCCCTATGAGGCAATCTATGGGGAGGCCTATGTTCAGCAGTGGACTTTTATATGCTGTAATGGATGTATGTATAGAAGATAATCTACCAGGAGCACATGACCCACTGAGAGGTGAAATTATTAAATCAACAGTAACATTACAACTGTGACGAATATCCCCCCTATGAGGCAATCTATGGGGGATGCCTATGTTCAGCAGTGAACTTGGATAAGCTGTAACGGTGCTTCTACTAAAGGGAATGTAACATCGATCACTAATAATAAAACTAGATACACAATCCCATGCAAAAGTTCTCTAAAAACTGTCGCCAATTGTTTTGACGTAATTCTAGTTGATATAAATTCAGTTAATGTAAATTCAACCTTAAATGCATTGACTAAAGTTGTATTCACAAAGCTACGTACAAATGTTCGAGTGGGCGCTCATTCGGTAAGGACATTTTTGTCACTGATTGTGTGTCTCGTTTTTTATTAGTGATCGATGGAGTGTACTCGTAAGGTGGAATATGCCAACATTTTCATCAAGTGAGTTAGCATTGCATGCAAACTGGAGTTGGCACTACCCAGTTAACACAAACAATTACCCAGTAGATTGTAAACACATCGTCATTGTTTGTAATACATTTCCCTTAGTTGACTCTTATAATAATAATGTTCTCCAGACCGAATTTAGGTCACGGCGGCCAGCATAAACGGAGACTAGCCATCTGCGCAGGACAGAATTATAGTGCCCGAGTGTATGCGCGTGGTGCATGTACTGGTGCCACAGGTGCACTCTCTATTGCCTCACTCTCATAGTGCGATGTGACCGGACAGGACCAACAGCCACGTGGGTAAACCACCGCCAACTTCCTGACTCCGGGCAAACTCTACTGAGAATTTCTTGACAGAAAAACTCAATAACTGATTTTTGCTTTGGCCCGACCTGGGTCCTCATGATCAGCGGTCGCGTTTACGACCGCTAGACCAACAAGGCAGTCAATCTTATAGAACTTAAATGAGATCAAGTGATGTATTAAATGTGGTGCCATTTGTCACTTACTACCCATAATCGAGATTCCTGTAAAATTAAAATGTGAACTGTGAACATTATTTTATACGTGGTAGAGCCAAGTTATAGCTGTTTTATGGGTCGGTTTGACCAGGGGAGTACGACACTCTCACAGGATACCGACTTTGCTGCTGTGTTTCGTATGGTGAGTGTAGAGAACCGAGACCCTTTTTACTGGAAACGAGGCATTCCATCTTAGTCCTCTGGGGTGACAGCGCATCTGCATTTTGATTCTTAATCGAGGATAAATGTAGATGTCTATGGGCCACAGCATCCAATTACCATCAGATGGACTGTGTGCTTGTTTGTCACACTTATTCTATAAAATTAAAAATCCACCACTGAACATAGATAGCCTCATGGGTGAGTTTTTTATTATTTTAAGTTGTGTAAGAACATGCTGATCATCTCCTGTTTTAGTTTCCCTCTGTCGCCTCTTTTCGACCCTCACGGGATGAAATATATTTATATATATTCTCTTTCGCCGCTACTAAACGGCAATTCCAATTATATATTACTGTTTCAAGTATATTTGTGATAATATTTTGACGATATTTTGTCAATTTTCAAGGGTTTATGCATAATAATTTTATAGTCATAGTTTATGTACATTGTAACATGGGAAAATAAGCAAGAGGACTGATGAACCGCAGAAAGGTCTAAATACCTAATTAAAACCAGATGGCGTTGATTTATTTTTTATAAAATAGGATAATTGCCAATTTATGCTACAGAATTTCCCAATATTACGTATCATTTTTTAATATGTTATGTTGTATATTATCTTTTATGACGTTTAACAGTCCTCTGGCATATAGTCATCCATAATAGTAGTGATATCAAAGGGGCAATTGTAACTAATAAATTAAATTTAAGCGTTTTTTAAATATTACAGAAATTATAAAATAGTTTAGAATACATTAGTAATAAGCGCCGTGTATTTAACTTGTTTCTAGCTTTATTTTTATTTTAAGAAAATTATAGATGCAGCGATAACTTATGAATTGGAAACTTAAGCGTCGATGATAATACCCGAGAAATGGGGAAATGGAACGGGGAGTATTGAAACTTATTTCAAAAATATTGTTGCTTTTAAATAACCGGAAAATTGTTATTGCATTGCCGTAATTGCAGCCACTAGTACTATTGTGAAAAAGAAACTTTTGTACCATGCCATTACTAAAGGTACATTAAAAATATAAGTTTTTCTCTTGAGGACATCTACATGGGACTTACTATGATAACGCATCCACTTGCTCGTCCTCTAAGCGCTCTGACTAAGTTTAAATTGGCTTAATTCGGCCCTAACTAATGCACTACATAATACAGGGCGGCCAGTGTTGCCCGATCTCACTAAACCTGAATTTAATGTGATTACATTACTCAATGTTTGCAATACTTTAGTGCCCAATCGGGAAACATAATCGGCGCTTTAATCCTTACTATCGAAAGGGATTTTCTCTTTTCATTTTTGAAATTTATCTTGCCCTGCCATTACCCATTAATATTATTATAATTGTTAATATTGTAAATATTTGATAATACTTTTTCGATTGTTTCGATGAGGATAAGTTTTCCAACCTTTTGCGCATGTAAAGTCAAGCTGTTATAAATTCTCTTACATTTGACATACAGATTAATAACGAAGAATTTATTGCCTCTGGTCAGAGTATATAATGATGTAGTCATCCTGAGCTTACGTAATTTTGTATTGCTGGAGACAATGCATCATTGCATTCTGGCAAAACACAAAAATCGTTCATTCGTTGATATTTGTTGTTAATTCTCCTGTGTTTCCTTGGGATCTAAGGCACTGTAATATATCTTGCTAAGACAGCTGTAATATGAAATACGCCGCCGTAGTTTTTTCGAAACAAGATTGTCATCTATATACTGTACATGTAAATAAAATTGAATTGTCTGTCTGTAATATTCAAATAACTGGCTTCTGTTAAGTTCAGGGGATTATTTGAATGCTATTGAGAGATATTCTCTTTTAATTTTTGTCTGCTGTCTGTCTGTCCGGGCTATTCTTCGGAATGGCTGAAACGATTGTGGTGAAACATTACGAATTGAACAGAAGCGTTGCCAGGAGGCTATATTTCATACGAAGTTTATTGAAGATTTTTTTTTGAGAAAACAATTGACAAAATAAATGGGTTTTCCTTAACATTAATAGATCATATTTAGGCGAAGCCGGGGCGGGTCGCTAGTTTGTAATATTATTTTAGAACTTCGACCTCTCCTTTTACGTCTCTTTAAAAACTTATTAATGAGTTTATTGTAAATATAGTATAAAAATTAATGATTTATCCTTAATCTTTTTAAATTCTCCAATCTCTATGGTTCCAGTTTTGTGGAATGCTAAGTAAATGTAGTATATTAACACTGATGCGTGCAACAAGTCATTGTTTATGAATAAAACTTAACACACTTGTAACAAATGTAATTTTGTCACCTGTCAAATTATGGTATATATCATAAAAATATATTAATTATAAACTAAAAAGTTTTGTGTCCAATATGTAGCCTTGATTTATTGTATACTAGTTCCAATATGCCATAATGGCATTAAGTCCGCCGTTTGTACCTTTAGTACAATAAAGTGTATAAATAAATAAACAATATAAGCCTTATTTATTGCAAACTAAGATTTAGTTTTATATACACTTGCTTACTCACATCACATGATAAATAAATAATATTTTTTTAAATTTTTGGGACCGTTTGGCCGGTTTTCAACATTATGCCACCGTTCTTAAATATTGCTATGCAATTTTTAGGACAATTTACAATTTTTTTCATTAATAGCCGGATTTGTAATAGTGATCAGTAGTAAAATTTACATTTATTCATATTAAAATTAGCATAGTAACGTTTTATTCATATTTAAATATACTTTAATAATTACATTTAAAATCCTATCGTTATATTAAAGTAGTAATAGTGCCTTTTGTCACACACACACCCACGAACATTTTGACAGGTGTCAAATTTAGATAGTGTAATCGCCTGAAACGCGCATAATATACTTTAGATATATAATTTTATTAAAACAAATTTTATTGTAAATAAGTAGAAAACTTTATTGAACGTGCAAATAAATGGTTATTTGGAAGAAATGATTTTGTATAATATTTTATTTATCTACTGAACTATGGCGTTCTTAATAGTTAGTAATAAGATTTAATTTATTGACTATTAAAAGAACTTGAAGTTGGAATGGGGGGATATGCTCGGGAGGGAGGAGGGTTCCCTAGAATTGGGTATGAAACTCACGAACATCGTCTTCTCATGGTCAAGTCTCCGTCGCACTGTACCGTGTTAGGGATGTATTTTTGAAGATATCTTTAAATTCAACAACATGTGTACATATTTAAGGGTTTCGTAATAATTTAAATTGATGTGTCTGTCTGAAATAACTGCCTTTTATCGAGTTCAGGGGGTTATTTGTACGTCATTAAGGTGCAAATAAACATTTGTTATATTTTGTGTCTGGCTGTCTGTATGTCCGGGCTAAATTTCGGAATGGTTAAACCGATCGTGATGAAACTTCACGAACAGATAGAAGCAATGTCAGGAGTGATCTAAGCTAGATTTTTCCGAAATACTTGGAGATTTTTTGTGGAATAGAATAATTAATAAAATAAAGCCACTAACACTTAAAAAGAGAATGAGGCCACATTAATAGATCCCATCTAGGCGAAACTGGGGCAAGACGATAGTTTGGAATAATTGTAGAAATATTTTACCGGTACTTGTACTAATACGGTACGGTAATTTAAGATATTTTGATATAATTATAATATGGTCACAATGGATTGCTTTAAAGATTCAAAATACATGATTCTTCTATATTTTTGTCGCATTACTTTATGCCGTTTTAATACCGTGTAGTGGCGGTGTAAGAATATCTCACCACCCCATATCGCCCCGTGGGTGTCGTAATTTAAATGGCAGCACCATCTTCCTGATAAGAACTCAAAGCAATAAAAAACTGCGGTTACAGACCCGTCTGACAAGCGTGGCAACTATGGCAAAATCCAAATATAAGGCAATCTATAGGGGTGGTCTATGTTCAGAAGTGGACTTTTGTAGGCTGTAATGGATGAATGGATGAAAATGTAAAGAGTTATATTTTTTTTATATCATAGCCAGAACATGCTAGCCACAGCTGGACTTGCGCCTCTCCCGCTATAGGAGAATTTGAACAACTGCAACACCAGGGGACGGCTTGACTAGTAAAGAATGGATTGACTCGACTCAATTGGGCCACCCCAAAAGCCGCAAACATTTCAATTGCGATTACCTCCATAAATTATTCGAACTTAAATCCAAAAGCATGCAAGACTCGTGACTTGCTCTTTATTATTGATTATTATGCACTTATCACAATATATTTATTTGAAAAATAATTCACCATTGTTTAAATGAAACTATTAAACGATGTACTTAATAAGTAATAAATTATTTGCTTCATTTGTATAATTGTTTTTTTTAATTTCATGACGGCAAAATGTTTTGCTCCTTATTTATGTCCTTTGACTGTTATAAGTATTTTAAAAAAAAAAAGATTTGGCGGGAACCGGGAACGCGAAGATTACTCTTTGGTTACTTATTTTGGTTAATAAAATTATAGTTTAACCCATACTGTTTTGGATAAGAGAATGAAAGTTGAAAAAATTATGCGTTGAGGCGACGACGTTAAAAGGTACTGTATAAATATTTTTCATTGTTACAATTTGTGATTTTATGTAGGTATTTGCAATACTTGGACGTTATTAAGTATTCATTGTGCGGGGTCGTGATAGCTTAAGGGCTAGACGGGATGCTTAGGTTAGTAAGTTAAGTTTTGCCATACTTATTTTGATAATTATTTTACCATTATTTGTTAAATAGGTACCTTGACGGGCGACGGAGAACAGTGTCGAAGAGTGTGAATGAACGCCTGGTCGGTACTGAGGTCGTCGGTTCGCCTGCCAAACAAGACGATTATTTCAAATCGTCCCTAAAATAGGATTGGCATATTTCCTGCAGCGGAATGTTTGCGGATTGATGAAGATCAGGACTTAATCAAATTAGAAAAAAGTTCAATTGAAATTAATGGAAATCTTTATTGAATGTGCCAATAAATTGTCTTTTGGATGAGTCTTATATTAAAAATTATTTGTCTGTGAAACTTATGACATTCAGATAATGGTTTCAGTATTACGTCTATGGCACGGTTTCAACTGTTGTTAAGGGGCAACGACACAGCAGACGAACTGGCTGGATGCCCGTTATAGGGCCGGAACCGATCATACCAATTCCTTTTGGAAGACTGTTGGACGGTTTATCAAAGGACTGTTGAACTTCTTCGGGGAGATTTCATGGCTCGAATATTCGCGCTTAGTAGTGGAGTTGTGGAAAACAGCTCGTCGTAAACTAAATTAAACTAACCTACGCCGCAGCTGTATTAGGGGGCTGCAACAAGAATGAGTTGGCTCGACTGGATATGGTTCACGCTCTCAGAGAATACCACCCCCAAAAAAGACGAGAGACGGTGATGATTTTCACTGGTAAATAGGCATTTCATCTTGTAGTACTCCCTACTCAGACAACAACTGACAACGCATCTGCATTTTAATTGGGGAAAGGTATAACATATTAATATATGTTATACCTTTCCTCAAATAGTGCAGTGTACGCTATGGCTCTTGGACATGTGTGTTGTTACATTCAGGTGGACTGTGTGCTCGTTATTGTATTTATATTTCTTGAATTTAGCTAAATAATGGATTTTTGCCTGGTTTATTCGTTTTTGCGGGTGGATGTTTTGACCTAACTCTGATCTTATTGCAGAAGCACTCTACGGCACTCTAACATACCCCGCGTAACCGTCAATCTCCGATAACGTTAGAAAGTTGTGGCTTTGCTTGAGGTCGGCAAAGGGAATATTATAATTTGTTACCGTCCTATATAGAACTAAAGCGAAAATGAGGAATTGTGAAATAAAAATACAGAATATCACACAAAATATTTTTTATTAAAAAAATATCGTTAAATAGTTCAGTATGTACATATGTATGTCGCATGATCATATTAGGCGAAAATAAATCGACAAATTGGATTTTAGGTTAATCAACGTAGAGTCCATTATTGAACGGTACTTGAAAAAATTCAGTCAAACGCGCTCCTTCCCAAATCCCAACAACGACAAGAAAATCGAATATCTGGCTTCAAGCATTATTAAAAAGTAATCTACATGTACCGTGATAGCTGTGAAAGTCGACAAGTACACGGCAGGCCTCAATATGGTAATGATGATTAGCGTTTGCTGTAAATTTCACAGTACGCGAGCAATTCGGGTTCGATCCCCGCCGGTACCAATGAAATTGTTAACTGCAATTTTAAGTGCTGATTTACCACGTGCTCGGCGGTAAAGGAAAAACATCGTGAGGAAACCTGCATGACTGAGAAATTAGAAAAAAAAATTCGAAGACATGTGAAGTTCGCCACCACGCATTGGGGCACAGACACTTTGTTTGTGCTCCAAACCCCTTTCAGAAATGGGTGGAGGCTTATGCCCAGCAGTGGGACGTATATATTCTGAAACGTTAACTTTAGGCCTTAATAACACAGACCGTAGTCCAATTAAAGACTTAGTCACGTCACGTTAACAACACGTCTGCTTCTCATTGACATTCTTCCAACATTACAGAAGTGACAAATGATATTGCAGTCGGTGATCAGTCTTCAAGCGAGGTAAAAACTAATTTTAACAATGCTAATATAAAGCTAAATTTCTGCAACTATTTTCTTTACCGACTCTACATCCAACGCTTTTGTTTCGATATATTTCCCGCTCATTGAGGTAGTAAAGAATATGGACATAACACAGTGAAATTTGGCTAATAGTGAAGCACAGTCCGGCGCTAGTGTGTCAGCAAGCTTCAGCTCAGGGCCCCGCCGTGACGCGGAAGTAAGCGTCCGTCCGCTCCCAGTCGTCGAAGAGCAGGGGCGCCTCCTCCGGCTTGGTGTCACGCGGCTCGCGCGGCTCGTGCGGCTCGTGCTTGGCCTGCCGGTCAGACAGCGGTACAGTCGTGTGTCGCGTTGCATCCGGCCAACATGAACAATGACAGTGTGCAGTGGTCACCTTGAGGGCGCGGTGCACGAGGCGCAGGTGCGTGCGCATGGCGGTGCGCTGCGTGAAGCGGCGGCCGCACTCGGCGCACGCGAACGGCTTCTCGCCCGTGTGCGTGCGCACGTGGTTGGTCAGCACGCTCTTGCCCTGCGCACACAAGTGTCACGTGATACGGCAGTGTGTAGTGTGCAGTGTGTACTGTGCAATGTATAATGTGTAGTGTTTACTGTGCAATGTGTAGTGTGCAGCGTGCAGTGCGCACGTGGTTGGTCAGCACGCTCTTGCCCTGCGCACACAAGTGTCACGTGATACGGCAGTGTACAGTAGGAGTGAAGCGTATTTATAGTAACTGATAAAAAAAAACAGGTATCTTAAAATAGCAGACTGTAACTGTGACAAACAAACTGAAAGTACAGCTCCTGTTCCGCGAGATAACAAAATTTTGTACGTGATAGAGCCATGCTGCAGCTATATTAGTAGTATAGTTGTAGCACGAATGGGTCGGCTCGACCGGGGAAGGACCACGCTCTCACAGAATAACAGCGTAAAATGGGAGCTTGACACTGCTGTGTTTCGTATGGTGAGTGTAGAGAACCGGAGACCCATTTTACTGGAAAAGAGGCATTCCATCTTAGTCCTCACGGGTGACGACGCATCTGCATTTTGATTCTTTATTGAGGATAAATGTAGATGTCTATGGTCACAGCAACCACTCACCATCAGGTGGACTGTGTGCTCGTTTGTCACCCTCTCCTATAAAAAAATTCATTATAAGAATACAGAAAAGCTTGTGACTGTTGTCACAAGCTTTTTTTTATTCATACATATGACAGTTACCTTTATAAGAATAAGAAAATTTTTTTACTGTTACACTGTGACACCCTGTTAGTTGTCACAAACTCTATCCTTTTCTCCCATAGGTTCAACACCTTAGTTAGAAAAAGAAGTATCTATCTACCAAGACTAGTAACTGACTGCTATTTTGTAACAGGTTTTTATAACTGTTATTTATGTAGTACTGGAACAACTGATGAATGAGAGATGCACGCGGTACTTGCTCATGGCTCTTTCCCGCGTGCACTTTCTTGACTCTCTACAAGTTATTTAATCTATTCCTTGTCCCGAATTGTCACTCTCTGTAGTACTGGAACAAGCGGAAGGCGCGGCCGCACGTGTCGCAGCGTGCAGTGCGCACGTGTGTACGTACCCGGAAGGCGCGGCCGCACGTGTCGCAGCGTGCAGTGCGCACGTGTGTACGTACGGAAGGCGCGGCCGCACGTGTCGCAGCGTGCGTGCGCACGTGTGTGTACGTACCCGGCGCGGCCGCACGTGTCGCAGCGCAGTGCGCACGTGTGCGTACCGGAAGGCGCGGCCGCATGTCGCAGCGTGCAGTGCGCACGTGTGTACGTACCCGGCGCGCGGCCGCACGTGTCGCAGCGTGCAGTGCACGTGTGTACGTACGGAAGGCGCGGCCGCGTGTCGCAGCGTGCAGTGCACGTGTACGTACCCGGAAGGCGCGGCCGCACGTGTCGCAGCGTGCAGTGCGCACGTGTGTACGTACCGGAAGGCGCGGCCACGTGTCGCAGCGTGCAGTGCGCACGTGTGTACGTACCAGGCGCGGCCGCACGTGTCGCAGCGTGCAGTGCGCGTGTGTACGTACCCGGCGCGCGGCCGCGTGTCGCAGCGTGCAGTGCGCGTGTGTACGTACCGGAAGGCGCGGCGCACGTGTCGCAGCGTGCAGTGCGCACGTGTGTACGTACCCGGAAGGCGCGGCCGCACGTGTCGCAGCGTGCAGTGCGCACGTGTGTACGTACCCGGAAGGCGCGGCCGCACGTGTCGCAGCGTGCAGTGCGCACGTGTGTACGTACCCGGAAGGCGCGGCCGCACGTGTCGCAGCGTGCAGTGCGCACGTGTGTACGTACCCGGAAGGCGCGGCCGCACGTGTCGCAGCGTGCAGTGCGCACGTGTGTACGTACCCGGAAGGCGCGGCCGCACGTGTCGCAGCGTGCAGTGCGCACGTGTACGTACCAGGCGCGGCCGCACGTGTCGCAGCGTGCAGTGCGCACGTGTGTACGTACCCGGCGCGGCCGCACGTGTCGCAGCGTGCAGTGCGCACGTGTACGTACCGGAAGGCGCGGCCGCACGTGTCGCAGCGTGCAGTGCGCGTGTGTACGTACCAGGCGCGGCCGCACGTGTCGCAGCGTGCAGTGCGCACGTGTGTACGTACCCGGAAGGCGCGGCCGCACGTGTCGCAGCGTGCAGTGCGCACGTGTGTACGTACCCGGAAGGCGCGGCCGCACGTGTCGCAGCGTGCAGTGCGCACGTGTGTACGTACCCGGAAGGCGCGGCCGCACGTGTCGCAGCGTGCAGTGCGCACGTGTGTACGTACCAGGCGCGGCCGCACGTGTCGCAGCGTGCAGTGCGCACGTGTGCGTACCGGAAGGCGCGGCCGCACGTGTCGCAGCGTGCAGTGCGCACGTGTGTACGTACCCGGAAGGCGCGGCCGCACGTGTCGCAGCGTGCAGTGCGCACGTGTGTACGTACCCGGAAGGCGCGGCCGCACGTGTCGCAGCGTGCAGTGCGCACGTGTGTACGTACCCGGAAGGCGCGGCCGCACGTGTCGCAGCGTGCAGTGCGCACGTGTACGTACCCGGAAGGCGCGGCCGCACGTGTCGCAGCGTGCAGTGCGCACGTGTGTACGTACCCGGAAGGCGCGGCCGCACGTGTCGCAGCGTGCAGTGCGCACGTGTGTACGTACCCGGAAGGCGCGGCCGCACGTGTCGCAGCGTGCAGTGCGCACGTGTGTACGTACCCGGAAGGCGCGGCCGCACGTGTCGCAGACGTGCGCGGGCGGCGGGCGGCGGCCAGCGTGCACGGCGCGCTCGTGCTTGGCGAGCGAGGCGCGCGACGCGAGCGCTGCGGGACAGCGGGGACAGCGGTGCGGGCGCACACCCTCGTGCTGGATCTCGCTGTGGTGAGTGAGCGCCGCTTGTGAGACGAACCGTTTGTCGCACCGCGTGCACTTGTACCTGGCATTAACGAATATAACATTATCTTTGAAGTACAAACTTCTTTAGATTTTTTTATAGGATAAGGATGACAAGCGAGCACACAGTCCACCTGATGGTCAGTGGTTGCTGTGACCCATAGATATCTACATCTACAGGAAACTACAACATTAATGTGTCAAAAATATTGCGTTTAGACTTATTATTTCATATTTAAATAACAAAACTCAAAAGTCAAGTAAAGGTTCCTCCGGATCAGTAGTATCAATGAGCGTTCCTCAGGGCTCGATTCTTGGCCCATTCCTGTTCTTAGTCTATATTAATGACTTACCTTATCTTGTAGGGGACAATCACGATATAGTATTATTTGTTGATGATACCTTTTAATTTTCAAACTCAAACGACAGCCAATTAATTTTGACAATGTAAATAATGCTCTATCGAAATTAGTACATTGGTTTAACGCCACCAACTTGCTCTTAAACGGCAATAAGACAAAATGCATTAAATTTAGAATACCTAATGTTAAACATTCAAATACCAATGTGCTCTTAAATGGGGGGGAGTTGAATCTTGTGGATACCACTGTTTTTCTTGATATTAATATTGACGCAAAACTTCAATGGGGCTCCCATATATCTAAATTAGGAAGCAGACTTAGTTCTGCAGCATATGCTGTAAGAAAGATTAGAAGTCTCAGCAATGTTGAGACAGTATTAATTTATTTTAGTTACTTTCATAGCGTGATGTCTTATGGAATTTTTGCTATGGGGTAATGCGACTGACATCGAAGCTATATTTGTTTTGCAAAAGAGAGCCATACGGACGATTTATAACTTAAATTGTAATGAGTCCCTTAGAGAAAAATTTAAAGAAATTAACATATTAACTTTGGAATCGCAATATATTTATGAAAATGTAATGTATGTACATAAAAACATAAATAGCTTTTATAAGAATAAAGATGTTTATACTTTAAACACTAGCAAACATAAGCTTGTAATACCAGTTACTAGACTCCACAGAATTAGTAATTCATTTATGGGGCAATGTATACGCTTTTACAACAAAATCCCAGAATATGTTCAAAATTTGTCAATAAATAAGTTTAAATGTTTTATTAAAGAAAAATTGTACAAAAAGGGTTATTATAATATCAAAGAATAAATAAGTGAAAAAAAAACCCCTGGGAATGAGGTGATCGCCACCATGCTGGTTCTATTAAAACTCATTTAAAATTTGTACAAACAAAAAACAAAATTATTGTAAAGTGAAAGTACTGCTGGTTTTCTTGCTGGTTTTTCCCAGGACAGAGGTATTTTCCGAACCAGTGGTAAATAAAAAATGACTTTCATTAAGTATTATGTAATAATCTATATTGAATAAAAATTATTCTATTCTATTCTATTTTATCTATCCTCGTTTGCGAATCATAATGCAGATGTGTTGTCAGTCTCCTCTCCTGCTTCTTTTCCTCTAAAAAGGGTCTTCGATTCTCTACACTCACCATACGAAACACAAAGCTACTATTTTACGCTTGTATTCTGTGAGAGCATGAGCCTTCCCCGATCGAGCCGACCCATTCGTGCTAAACGAAAAAGCAACACTAAAAAGTGACAAACATATATATCTATAGGAATTAGCCCGCGATAGTATGATGTAGGAGACGTAACGTAATTAGCTGTTATCAAAATTTCCATTCGCAATATAACATATCAGCATGTTACAAAAAAAATTGAAAAAAGTATTATAATGGATAATTTCCTATAACTTGGCACTAACTGAGTATCTGTTGCAGAGTCACTACGTAGTTTTTCTCTTTACATTCAACAACTAAACTACTTCAGTATACAAAATCACAACTATATCGTAAATTCTTAATGGTCCTTCGAGCCGGCACTCAACAAGTTAACTATTTCAATGTACAAAATCAAAACTGCATCGTACATTATTTATGGTTCTTCGAGCCGGTACTCAACAAGTTAACTATTTCAATTAACAAAATCAAAACTACAACTTACAAATTTAAGTTTTAATACAGCCACTCTTTCTGATATACCGATATAGTTGACAATATTTTCTTTATAAACTCTTTTGATTATGAATCCCACACCATAAAGTCCATTGGTTTCTCCTGTATAACAGAGTATACAATCTTGATATTCTTCAATGTTGCTACCTAGCTTTCTTACTTCGCTGAGTCATAGTATGCCATGATTGACGGCTCCGTGACGCAATGGTTTAGCAATGAGTTACGGCGCTAAGGGCCTTGGGTTCGAATCCCGCACGGAACAAGTATTTCTATGACCTTCAAGTAATTGTTTCAACTCTGGATATTTGTCCTTGTGCAATTTTTGTATGTAAGCTGTCCACACGATACAGGGGAAAATGTTAGTGTGAAAGTAACGTTTTTTTGAAGAAAAAATAATAATTATCTTGAGAGCGTGGGTTAGTTCTAGTAGTTGTTCTTACATTGTAGGTGCATATTCTTAGTTGTTGATTTCTTTTTGGTGACATGTAAGGATAAAAGTCATGATCATGTTGATGCACCAGGTTGGGGAATGTGATGGATTTGTTTGGTTCACTCAAAGTGTTTCGTAATCTATGATTCTGATTATTTAGAGGGTAGTAGTCTAATTTTTAGATTATATATACATATGTATATAAAAAGGTGCAGGTTCGCCAATACGATGAAACCTAAGGTAAAGGAAAATGGGAAAGAAATGGATCCAAAAATATGATTTTTTCACCAACAACAACAAACTAGCAAACTCGAGAGTTTGTGTTTAGGATAAAAGTATCTTGAACACAGTGAGAGGATGTGTCGAAACAAAAACCTTCAATGAAACATAATCGATATCCAGTGAGGGCATCCACGACTTTTCTGCCACCAGGGCGGCGCCACATAGTAATGAGGTGAAATATTTGAGATTTCGTAGGGGGGGGGGGGAGAGTTAATTTTTATATAATATAATCAATATAAGTTCACCTTAGTCCCAACAAGCGACATCTGGTGAGCGTAGGATTATTACCCCTTATTGCATGTGTGAGTAAAATAAAAACAGAAAAACAATTGGTTTGTGAACAATTATATCAATAACTGTCCACAACACAATATTTGCTTCTCTTGTAACAACAAGAGAAGCAAATATTACGATTTACTTACTTAAGGCTTTGCACATCCAAATGTTTCAGGCTTTTCAACAGGTGCTGCTTAAGGCTATGGGCCGATTTGAACCTGAGAAAAAGGATTTGTGGAGTTCAGTTTCTCTATTAAAAAAAATTATACTAGCGATTGTTGTCACTTGGTGAAACTTCAGCTTCCGTTACCGTTACAGCCACTATTAGAGTCCACTGTGGTACATGGACTTCCCCCATAGATTGCCAAATGGGGGGGATATTTGCCATAGTTGCCACGCTTGGCAAGCGGGTTGACAACAGCAATTTTTAGTTGTTATTGGGATGACGCTGCTGCCCATCTCCTGATTTGTTGCCTCTTACGACACCCACAGGATTATATGGGGTAGTGTATATTCTTATACCACCACTAGACGGTAAAAACGTGGTACATTAAAAAATATATAATTATTTAAAAATCACTTGTACAGTGTTACCTCACATCGCATTCAACGCAGTAGTAGTCTTTCACGTCGGAGTGCTTCCCTTGGTGCAATTTAATCTGCGTTCGCGTTCTGAACTTCGCACCGCACTGCCCGCACTCATAGTTCTTGATCCCCTTGTGAATCCTGGAAACCCGAGGATAAAACTGTATCACACTAGCCATTTCATGGCGAGTGCACTGCAGGACAGGATTTTTTTGTAGAAAAAGGGTGACAGACGAGCACACAGTCCACCTGATGGTAACTGGACGCTGTGGCCCATAGATATCTACATCTATCCTCGATTAAGAATCCCTGTTGTTACACCTGAGGACTAAGATGGAATGCCTCTTTCAAGTAAAAGGATCTCCGGGTTAAAAAAGATAAATATAATTAAAAAGGATTGAGAACTGAGTTGGAAAGCCTCGCATCCTGCAATTATACTGGCTGTTTGGTCCTTCGAGCCTGATCGCAGCAATGTTTCGCGAAGTTTCTTTCGCCGTTTTCTGTCCGGTTGGAGGAACGTCATTTCGAAATTGTAGTAGGATTAAAAATTACATTAGACAAATGAAATTTTAAATTAATTTCGTCGACAAATTAAAATTTGTTTACAGGGTAGTGGAGCTCTTTCAATATGAAAATCTTGGAGTCCGTCTACGTTTTTACCACCTTTATCTATTTCTATCTTAAAAGCAGCAGTGAACCGACCACTGTATTGGTTTGAAGAATCTATTTCTGTCGCCAGGAACAGTGTGCCGACTGTTGTTTTAGTTTAAAGGGTGAGAAAGTCATTATTATAATTACATGATGAGGTATTCTATCTTAGCCTACAGGGGTAATAGTGTATTCAACTTTTATATTCAATTTGTCCTGTTAAAGTTCTTCTGAATATCAAAATCTACACCGGTTCGGAAAACAAGTCTTTTTCAGAAATAAACCGACAAGTAAATCTGCGGTCTTTTTAAATTCCATGATGTAATACCATTTACAAAGTCAAATATATATTTAAATGTCACTTTTAACCATCATACTTACAAATCTGCAGGTGTCCATTTTCTGAAGCCACTTAACATCAGGTTATCAAATGTCTCTGAAAGAATATGGATAACAAATTATACTCACAATTGATGTTCGATCAAGGAATCCTTGTTGACGAAACTCTTCCCGCATTCTCGCACGTAGGCCGATCCCCGGAATGATGGTTCCTCATATGGCCACGGTGCGTTTTGTTGTTGCTGATGGACAAAATAGAATGAAATAACTTTAATCCAATATACAGGTTGTCTAAAATTAAATCAATTTGTTAATAAATATTATATTAACGTCTCATTATAACGTATCTAGCGAAAATGTAGAGATTAGTATAAAGGTGCCATATCAGATGTCAATGTTTAATATGCTCACAGCGTCGATAGATGGCACCACAATATAATTGTATCACGCAATAATTGTTCTAATGCCAAAGCTTAGGTATTGGATGATTTGGATTAAACGAGTCAAAGTGAAAATAAAAGTTCAATATTAAATCTGATAGTGTAGAAAGCAAAGTGAATTGAGTAGTCGACAAAGGATGTGCGAAAATTAACTCCCTATTAACGACAATTGTTTATAATTTTTAGAATTTGTATTGTTTACAAATATTAATTTATTAATAAAATCTCTGACTGTAGCGAAGATAAAATTTACATTTAATAAAAATTAAAAGCGGACTTCAAACAACAAATTTCACATTCTGAAGTCGGTGGTAAGAAATAAGAATATATAAGAATTACAGCCCCGACTTCGGAATGTGAACTTATGTTATTTTTTTAGCTATTTGAAGTCGCCTTTTCCAAATTTATAAGAGACCACTACTGAAGTATAACCTATTTAATCAAAAATCATCACAATCGATTCACTTCTGTCGAATATATCGCGTAACATACATACAAAAAAACGTACAATAGAATTGTTAAACTCATACTTTTTGAATTCGGCTAAAAATGTGTTGTTTCATGAGAACTGGTCAAGTATAAAAAAAAATAAGCAATTTTCATTGGGGAGTTAATTTACGCCCAGCCTGTAGATTACAAGTAACATTTATTCTATTGAAAGTAATTTATGCTTTTACAATGTTTCGGGGAAAAGCTGTCCTAAGAACCAGGAAGAAACCCAGCGGGACTTTTATTAAATAATAATTTACAATGTAACATGTACATCATTTCATTTCATTACAGCCTATCAAAAGCCCACTGACGAACATAAATGCCTCCTACATAAATTACCTCATAGGGTGGGATATTTGCCATAGTTGCCACGCTCGGCAGGCGGATCTTATTATTTTTAATCAGGAAATTGTTTGTCATTAAGAAGTCACTACAGCCCATCTCTTATTTTCTTTCCCCATGTCGCCTCTTACGAAACCCTTTTGATATTATGAACCCTATATTATACCGAGAGAATAAGAAACTCCACTAACCCATATTATAGTGTACTGGATTCTACAAAGCGGCAATTAAATAGCGAAAATTACTCACTTAGAACTTTTTCCGCAGATGTGGCACGTGTACAATTTCAGAACACCTTCGTGTTGCGAGCTGTAAAAAGAAAAAACATCTTAAAAATTTGAAATAATAAAGGATATTTAACTCATATAAAAAGGAGTGTGAAGCCACGTGTGCAGTGTCTATAGTAAAATTATTTTGTCCGTGCAGTTGGGGTCATAAATCATAGCTCGGCCTCAGCCCGGCTAGGGCGGTGAGCATGTTGCGCGGGCGCAACGCCATTATCGATAACAACAAATGAATCATCGAAGGCAGGTACACGGCGGCGGTGCGGTATACAAAGGGTGGTGTGACATTGTTATGTTATGAGTCATTTGTTTTCCATTATTACCCCCGCCTAATACTTGCAAATTAGAGCAATGATAATTTAGTACATATATCGAAGAGAAATTTGTTTTTGCGCATTCGCTCTCTGAATTTCTTTAGTGACACAATGGCTACTCCTTTGTTTTGTACCAAAACGGCAGAATTTATTTAAAATAATATTTTGCCTGTTGGCACCAATATACCAGCACAAGCACGTGTTGTTATCAACAATGTTTTAACATTTTTCACTGAAATGAAAATAGATCCCGAAAAGTTACAAAGTGTTAATTTCTGCCGTTATCGTGAACTTGCTGCGCACCCTACCACTCCCAACAAATAAATCGGGCACCGACATCAGCTAACAAAAAGAGTGAAATTCAGGAGTGGCTCCGCCAACACGAGATTGAGTTTAGTGATAGTGAGCTCAAGCCGGAACTATTACAAAAGGTATTTCAGATTTTATTATTTAAAGTTTGCAATACAGTTGTTTTCTTTTAAGTACATATTTAGTTGAATATACAAACAACATTATATTTACAGGTGCAACGGAACTGACCAGAAAAAATATACAAATTGGATCAGTTAGCTTCGAGTCAGGACACGAAGTGATTCGCTTACCACCTAACCATTGTCAATATAACCCAATTGAGTTGGTATCGGCTCAAGCAAAAAATGAAGTTGCCACCAAAAACAGCACTTTCAAAATTGCAGACGTCGAAGTGTTACTGCATGAAGCAATTTCAAACGTTTCGCAAAAGAACTGGGAAGATTGTGTGGAGCATGCAGAAAAACTCCAAGAGGAGGACTTGAAGAAATCTCATCTGGCAGAATATATCGTAATTCATGTGGATGACGATGACTCTGATGATTCTGATGTAGAATTTTAATGTAAATAGATTTAGGCAGTGCGTGAGATTTAATTTTAGATATATGTTATTATATTTATATTTCATATAACTCGTTACATTCCAAACATTTGTACTTATAGTTTTTTTTAATACATAGATACCTAATTAATAATTTATTTTAAATCATTATTATTCTTATTTTAATAAATAAGAATAATAATGATCTTTATTAAAATAAGAAGTTTATCTATTTTTTTCATTTTATCACTAACCCACATAATGACAAAACTAAATACACTATCCATAACGCTTATCGACAACAATAAAGCGTATCACTATGTTCGCCCCTAAGGCCCGTGAGTGGGAGAGAGAGCGAAATACTCCGATGATTTATGACCCAAACTGCACGGACAAAATAATTCTAGTCCGTGCAGTTTAAATAAATATCTAATAGGTGAGCGGCGCGCACCTGTAGTGGTCGAGTCTGGAGGCGCAGTCGGTCATGCGGCGGCCGCAGCGCACGCACCTCGTAGCGCCGCGTGTGCAGTGTCTAGTGTCCAGTGGCAGTGCAGTGGCAGTGCAGTGGCAGTGCGGTGGCAGTGAGTGTGAGCGGCGCGCGCACCTGTAGTGGTCGAGTATGGAGGCGCGGTCGGTCATGCGGCGGCCGCAGCACGCACTCGTAGCGCCGCGTGCAGTGTCTAGTGGCAGTGCAGTGGCAGTGCGGTGGCAGTGCAGTGGCAGTGCGGTGGCAGTGCGAGTGTGAGCGGCGCGCACCTGTAGTGGTCGAGTATGGAGGCGCGGTCGGTCATGCGGCGGCCGCAGCGCACGCACTCGTAGCGCCGCGTGTGCAGTGTCTAGTGTCTAGTGGCAGTGCGGTGGCAGCAGTGGCAGTGCGGTGGCAGTGCGAGTGAGCGGCGCGCACCTGTAGTGGTCGAGTATGGAGGCGCGGTCGGTCATGCGGCGGCCGCAGCGCACGCACCGTAGCGCCGCGTGCAGTGTCTAGTGTCTAGTGGCAGTGCAGTGGCAGTGCGGTGGCAGTGCAGTGGCAGTGCGGTGGCAGTGCGAGTGTGAGCGGCGCGCACCTGTAGTGGTCGAGTATGGGCGCGGTCGGTCATGTGGCGGCCGCAGCGCACGCACTCGTAGCGCCGCGTGCAGTGTCTAGTGTCAGTGGCAGTGCGGTGGCAGTGCAGTGGCAGTGCGGTGGCAGTGCGAGTGAGCGGCGCGCACCTGTAGTGGTCGAGTATGGAGCGCGGTCGGTCATGGCGGCCGCAGCGCACGCACTCGTAGCGCCGCGTGTGCAGTGTCTAGTGGCAGTGCAGTGGCAGTGCGGTGGCAGTGCAGTGGCAGTGCGGTGGCAGTGCGAGTGTGAGCGGCGCGCACCTGTAGTGGTCGAGTATGGAGGCGCGGTCGGTCATGCGGCGGCCGCAGCGCACGCACCGTAGCGCCGCGTGCAGTGTCTAGTGTCAGTGGCAGTGCGGTGGCAGCAGTGGCAGTGCAGTGGCAGTGCGGTGGCAGTGCGAGTGTGAGCGGCGCGCACCTGTAGTGGTCGAGGCGGAGGCGCGGTCGGTCATGCGGCGGCCGCAGCGCACGCACTCGTAGCGCCGCGTGTGCAGTGTCTAGTGTCAGTGGCAGTGCGGTGGCAGTGCAGTGGCAGTGCGGTGGCAGTGCGAGTGTGAGCGGCGCGCACCTGTAGTGGTCGAGTATGGAGGCGCGGTCGGTCATGCGGCGGCCGCAGCGCACGCACTCGTAGCGCCGCGTGTGCAGTGTCTAGTGGCAGTGGCAATGCAGTGGCAGTGCGGTGGCAGTGCAGTGGCAGTGCGGTGGCAGTGCGAGTGTGAGCGGCGCGCACCTGTAGTGGTCGAGTATGGAGGCGCGGTCGGTCATGCGGCGGCCGCAGCGCACGCACTCGTAGCGCCGCGTGCAGTGTCTAGTGTCTAGTGGCAGTGCGGTGGTGCAGTGGCAGTGCGGTGGCAGTGCGAGTGTGAGCGGCGCGCACCTGTAGTGGTCGAGTATGGAGGCGCGGTCGGTCATGTGGCGGCCGCAGCGCACGCACCGTAGCGCCGCGTGCAGTGTCTAGTGTCTAGTGGCAGTGCGGTGGCAGTGCAGTGGCAGTGCGGTGGCAGTGCGAGTGTGAGCGGCGCGCACCTGTAGTGGTCGAGTATGGAGGCGCGGTCGGTCATGCGGCGGCCGCAGCGCACGCACTCGTAGCGCCGCGTGTGCAGTGTCTAGTGTCTAGTGGCAGTGCAGTGGCAGTGCGGTGGCAGTGCAGTGGCAGTGCGGTGGCAGTGCGAGTGTGAGCGGCGCGCACCTGTAGTGGTCGAGTATGGAGGCGCGGTCGGTCATGCGGCGGCCGCAGCGCACGCACTCGTAGCGCCGCGTGCAGTGTCTAGTGTCTGGTGGCAGTGCAGTGGCAGTGGTGGCAGTGCAGTGGCAGTGGTGGCAGTGCGGTGGCAGTGAGTGTGAGCGGCGCGCACCTGTAGTGGTCGAGGCGGAGGCGCGGTCGGTCATGCGGCGCCGCAGCGCACGCACCGTAGCGCCGCGTGCAGTGTCTAGTGTCTAGTGGCAGTGCAGTGGCAGTGCGGTGGCAGTGCAGTGGCAGTGCGGTGGCAGTGCGAGTGTGAGCGGCTCGCACCTGTAGTAGTCGAGTATGGAGGCGCGGTCGGTCATGGCGGCCGCAGCGCATGCACTCGTAGCGACGCGTGTGCAGTGTCTAGTGGCAGTGCAGTGGCAGTGCGGTGGCAGTGCGGTGGCAGTGCGGTGGCAGTGCGAGTGTGAGCGGCGCGCACCTGTAGTGGTCGAGTATGGAGGCGCGGTCGGTCATGCGGCGGCCGCAGCGCACGCACTCGTAGCGCCGCGTGTGCAGTGTCTAGTGTCTAGTGGCAGTGCAGTGGCAGTGCGGTGGCAGTGCGAGTGTGAGCGGCGCGCACCTGTAGTGGTCGAGTATGGAGGCGCGGTCGGTCATGCGGCGGCCGCAGCGCACGCACTCGTAGCGCCGCGTGTGCAGTGTCTAGTGTCTAGTGGCAGTGCAGTGGCAGTGCGGTGGCAGTGAGTGTGAGCGGCGCACCTGTAGTGGTCGAGTATGGAGGCGCGGTCGGTCATGCGGCGGCCGCAGCGCACGCACTCGTAGCGCCGCGTGTGCAGTGTCTAGTGGCAGTGCGGTGGCAGTGCAGTGGCAGTGCAGTGGCAGTGCGTGTGAGCGGCGCGCACCTGTAGTGGTCGAGTATGGAGGCGCGGTCGGTCATGCGGCGGCCGCAGCGCACGCACTCGTAGCGCCGCGTGTGCAGTGTCTAGTGTCTAGTGGCAGTGCAGTGGCAGTGCGGTGGCAGTGCGAGTGTGAGCGGCGCGCACCTGTAGTGGTCGAGTATGGAGGCGCGGTCGGTCATGCGGCGGCCGCAGCGCACGCACTCGTAGCGCCGCGTGTGCAGTGTCTAGTGTCTAGTGGCAGTGCAGTGGCAGTGCAGTGGCAGTGCGGTGGCAGTGCGAGTGTGAGCGGCGCGCACCTGTAGTGGTCGACTGTGCACCCAACACAACTTTTCATCATCACTGGTTAGTTGTGATTATCCCACCAGTCTTTCGGCTTCAAAGTTCAACACTAGTAGTAACTACGAGGGTGGATTGAAAAGTACTCGGCTAACCAAGAAAATAAACACATACTAAATCAGTAATATTTTATTTTCTACATAATCACCATCAAGTTCAATACACTTTGCCACCTCCCTTCCAAGCATTTAGACCGTTGAAAAAATGATTCTTCCTTAGAGTCAAAATATGCGTCTACAGCTGCTTTGACCTCGTCGTTTGTCGAAAATCTTTGACCTCCCAAGTGCTTTTTAGGTTAGGGAACAGAAAGAAGTCTGATGGTGCCAGATCAGGTGAATACGGCGGATGCGGTAACAGTTCAAAGCCACAGTTGTGAATTTCAGCCATTGACTGTACTGACGTGTGAACACGGGCGTTATCTTGATGAAACAGGACTTTTCTTCTGAACATTCCTCGACGTTTTTCTTTTATTTCCTCTCGTAAACGACGTAGTAAGGTGCAGTAGTAATCAGGTTTATAGTCTGACCCTTTCAAGATAATCAATCATAATCACACCTTTCGAGTCCCAGAATACTGAAGCCATCACCTTATTTGCCGACAAAATCGACTTAGCTTTTTAGGGGTGGTGAACCAGGTCTTCTCCACTGTTTTGATTGTTGTTTGTTTCCGGTGTACAGTAATGAACCCATGTTTCGTCCATAGTAACAAAACGATTCAAAAATCATCTGCATCGGCTTCAAATAACTCCAAACAGTCGCGTGAAATAGTCAATCGCGTCCTTTTTGTTCAACTGAAAGCAGTCGCGGAACCCACCTCGCAGACACCTTGTGGAAACCCAACTCGTTGACAATGATGTTTTGAGTTCGTTCATAAGAGATGCCTATAATCTCGGCTATCTCTAATTATTAATCTGCGGTCTCCATTATTAAATCAAGTACTTTTAATATTTTCGTCAGTAGTTGACGTCGAAGGCCTTCCAGAGCGGGGTTCATCTTTCACACTCTCTACCACGCTTAAATTCTGCTATCCATTTTTGACGGATGAATATGACAGAGCACAATCGCTAATGTACTGACCATGTCATCATGGATGGCTTTTGATGATAGCCCTTCTTATGGAGGTACTTAATGACGGCACGCTGCTCGATTTGCTCCATTCATGGAAATTATACCCGATTACTTTGTTAATAAATTTATAAAATCACAACTAATTATCGCACACGTTTCGAACTTCACACAATGAACTAGTCTGAACTGAACTAAATAATGTGGGTAGATTTGATTTTAGAATTGAATGGATCTGTGTTAGGCCGAGTACTTTCAATCCACCCTCGTAAGTTACACAGGATGTTGAATTAAACTAATTTTAGAAATTTATCGCGTTTAATTTAGTTCACGTAATTTTTATATGAACGCGTGCATGCTCGCGCTGCACTCGGTGGGTTTACTCCCAGGTTTGGTATCATAATCCCATCAGCCCCAATCGTAATAATTCGGGTGAAACGACCCAAATTATTACGATTCCCCGGTATACGATATATCCCATTTCAATACTTTTACAACAATGTGCCGAACAAATGTCCGGAACAAATGACTGACAGAACCTTTATAACCTGCCATCTATGATTGACTGTTTTGCGCGAATTGTGAACGTTACTACAGGAATAGATTTTTTCTACTTATTATTCAAAATAATTGTGACAAAGGCCGGCAACGCATCTGCAATTCCTCTGGTTCCCCTGGTGTTGCAGTTGTTCATGGGCGGCGGTAGTCACTTGCCATCAGGTGAGCCGCATGCTCGTTTGCCCCCTCTCCTATAAAAAAAAAATTGCTCCGACCAATCTATGCTAGTAGTATAAGGCAGAAACGCTTGAGTATGAGTTTGAGATAATCACGGAAACAACTTGCAATTGTTAAAGACCTTTTCATCTTTCATTTCATCTACGTACAAAAGCATTTCATTTAATAAGTAGTAAATATTATTCAAAAAATTAATCATTTAAACAAGTAAAGTTCAGAACACTATGCAATAAATATATGAACGGTAAAATGAAGTATTTGTTTGTGTTCGATCGAAACAGAATAAACTGCACTCGCAAGTCGCGACAGACCAAAGGAACTAATAATGATCGATGAGCGATGACCGATAGAACCAAGTGAGTCTCACATATCATAGAGTACTGAAACACGAAATTATCCATTTGAATGATCGACTCGAATGACCCGGTTCATATGACGAATCAATACTTGAACGATCAGGTCACTAAAATGAACGATTGACACATGTCTAGCTCCAAAGTTAAACTCTGAAACTGCTAAGTTATACAGAGCTTGAAATAAAACTAATTATTTTTTTATTCCGGATGTTTTGTTAATTATACACGATGTCGTGGTTTATAATACAATAAATCAAATCTAAGTATTTACTCATTTGATACAGTATATCAAAATAGTCTCTTATGTCAAAGTAGAAAAATGTAAATTTTCAAATACAGTAAGGGTTCCATATATAATACGACTAACACTATACAGCGTTTTTATCGTAGACAAAAAATCAGTCAAATACATTTCATTGTACACATTAATGTAGTTAAGCCACTGGAATTTTATATTGTTTCAGTAATTTTCAAACTAAACTAAAAAATATTAAATCAGCCCTACGATTAAAAAATTAAGCACTGGTAGAACTAAAATAAAACAAAAAAAAAAGTAAGTTATAATTCTTGTCAAAGTTAAAAAACATAATACAATTCTTCAAACGAAACCGTACCGTAGACAAAAAAATAATCAAATAGATTCAATAATTTAGCCACAGGACTTTTAGTATGTTGCAGTAGTATTTGAACATGATGTATATACAATCATTAGGCGAAGGCCGATAGAGTCAATAAACTGTGTCTACAAAATTAAAAAAGAACGACGTTACCATACCGAAAGACAAGTATAGTTTACATTAATATAATATAATCATAAAAAGAGAACATAAATTACAAAAATAAAAATTGTTACTCACTGGACTGTGTTTCTTCATATGATTCTGTAATTTAGACTCAAAATTGAATCCTTTAAAGCATAGATTGCATTGGAAGGGAAACTTTAGACCAGCCTTGCTGTCCTCCTAAAACAATTTAAGTATTCATATTATAAGAACAGAAGTGGACCAAGAATCGGCCCTTGTGGAACGTCTAAACTTACAACCGAGCTTAAAAAATTGGTTGCCTGTAAAGTCGGTATACGGGCGAAAGTTTTACGTGACAACGACTTTGAGTGGTAAAATAATTTTATTATGTCTGTCTCTCTCGCTCTTAGGCGGCTAACCATGCCCGAGTGGAAGGACGCGTGCCTCTCACTCGCTCTCATTGTGAGCGCATAACGTGAGCGGAGCGTAACGCAGTTTCTTGAAGTGTCACCCGGCAAACCAATTTATAAGACGTTGTCACGTCAAATGTTTCACCAATTTTAATATTGTAACTAAAAAAGGGTGGCATATCAATGAATATATCTTTATTTTTTTATATAGAATAGGGTAACAAACGAGCACACAGTCCACCTGATGGTAAGTGGTTGCTGTGACCCATAAACATCTACATCTATCTTCAATAAAGAATCAAAATGCAGATGCGTTGCCACCCGTGAGGACTAAGATGGAATACCTCTTTTCCAGTAAAAAGGGTCTCCGGTTCTCTACACTCACCATACGAAACACAGCAGTGTTCAGCTGCTATTTTACGCTGGTATTCTGTGAGAGCGTGATCCTTCCCCGGTCGAGCCGACCCATTCGTGCTACAACTATACTACTAATATAGCTGCAGCATGGCTCTACCACGTATAAATTTTCTATTAAATCTTTTCTTCATTATCACTTGTAAGAGTCCACTTGCTGCACCATATCCGCTGTTTTTTTTAAATATATTATATAAGGATGACAACCGAGCACACAGTCCACCTTATGGTAAGTGGATGCTGTGGCCAATAGACATCTTCATCTGTCTTCAATAAAGAATTAAATTTCAGATGCGTTGTCACCCTTGAAGACTAAGATGGAATGCCTTGCTTCCAGTAAAAAGGGTCTCCGGCTCTCCGCACTCACCATACGAAACACAGCAGTATTAAGCTGCCATTTGATACTGGTATTCTGTGAGATATAAGTGGCTATTTAATTAATATATAAACAAAAAAATGTGTGCCTCAGAGTTAGCAACAGTTTTTCTGAGTCTTTTCCGGTATTTCTAATCTTTGTGTGTTTATGTTTGTGTTACAGTGACTATTTTTTTATGTAAAAGTTTAAGAATTCAAAAGAACACTCACCTCCCTCTGTTTAATTTGTTCTTCAGGGTTCAGTACAATTATTTTTATCTTAGTGGGATCCAACTCTAAGGGCTTTCTTATTGATGTCTTGCGTGCCTGCTTTTCCTCTGTAACCTTTGTTCCTGTTTCTTCTGTACTGTGGACACGAGGTTATTATCACCCACCCAGGTTGCAAACTATAGTGCCCGCGTTATCAACTGAGTAGTCGGGCCTTAAATGTCAATAACAATAGGAATGTGCCACCGCTGTGCGCCACCTGAGTCCGCCTTATCTGAGTCCGCCTTATCTATTACTTGTTTAAATTGTGTAAGGTAACAAGGTAAGGACCTCTGTACATTTTTTTCATTACTATTTCTCACTTTGATCTCGACAGTTGTGAATAGTGGAAAATTTATTCTCTAACGTGGGTTTCAAACAATTAAAAGGTGATATAACGTGCAAACTCGAATAGTTATTCACAATATATTTTTGTTTTTAAATGAATTGAAAAGTGATCCCGAAAAAATATCCCAGCTTAATTTTAATAAAACACGGGAAAATGTTGCGTTTATTTGTGGCGTTAGCAGAGCGACAGTCAATCGAATAAAAACGGAGATATCGCAATCAGCTGGCAAATGAACATGGTCATGAAGTGATACGACTGCCACCATATCATTCTCAATATAATCCTATTGAGCTCATATGGGCTCAGGTAAAAGGAGAAATTGCAGCGCAAAACCATACTTTTAAAATAGCCGATGTTGAAGTTCTTCTGCATAAAGCAATAGAAAACGTTACCAGAGAAAACTGGCTCAAATGTGTTAAGCGTGCAGAAAACCTCTAGGAAACCGATTTGAAAATAGCTTTTTTGAGAGATAAAGTTGAACCTTTGATTATAAATCTACAGGAAGACGACAGTAACACAAATGACTGGGATGAAGAAGATAATTTGTAATATAGTAAAATATTTTTAAATTTAGATTATATTTTATTTATTTAATTGTGTTTTTTATAATTTCACAATTTCAAAATTTTAAAAATCCATTCATTAAATCTTATCGATATCGACTACCTGCTGTTAAGCACATAATTATGACGCTCCATAAGCCCAATGAGAGCGAGCGAGATAGATTGATTACAATGATTTATTGCCCGACGACTCTATTGATAACGCGGACACTATAGCACACAGTCCATATGGCCTATAGATCTATCTTTGATTAAGAATCAAAATGCAGATGCGTTGTCACCCTGGAGCACTAATATGGAATGCCTCGTTACCAGTAAAAAGGGTCTCTGGTTCTCTACACTCACCATCCTTCACCTGTCGAGCCGACCCACTCGTGCTACAACCATAATGTAATTGCAGCGTAGCTAGTGATGGAAGAAAAATTGTTAAGTTTTTTTTTATGGAATAAGTGTGACAAGCGAGCACACAGCCCACCTGATTGTAAGTGGATGCTGTGGTTCATAGACATCAACATCTATCCTGGATTAAGAATCAAAATGCAGATGCGTTGTCAACCCTGAGTACTAAAATGTAATGCCTCACCATATGAAACAAAGCAGCATTAAGCTGCTATTTCACGCTGTTATTCTGTGAGAGCATGGTCCTTCCCTGGTCGAGTTGACCCATTCATGTTGCAACAATTATATAGCTGCAGCGTGGTTCTACTATGTGTAAGGTCGACTGTGAGCTCATTTGTCACCCTTTTTAGTATGAAAAAAAATATCACACAGCTAGTTATCTTCCTACACTCACCTTGCCTTCTTTTTCTTTGTCTTCTCATTTTTCTTTTAGTCTTCTTCTTAGATGCTTCTGTTCCTTCTTTAACCGCTTGACTTTCGTCTTCTCGAAGGATTGATAGTAAGTCGTCTTTACAATTGGATGCATTTGATCTGCAACACAAATCAACAACTTAATCTCCCACTGCTCGGCTTAGTAAGTCATCCCTACAGTTAGATATATTTGAGTCCCAACATATCCCACAATTGGGCTCTTTTTATTTCAAGTGTATGGACCGTAAGTGTGTAACCGTGTAGTGGCAGTGTAAGAATAACCACTACCCACGTTTTTATTATTTGAAAATGTTTGAAACGGCTCGACCGATTGACTTGAAAATTTAATCAGCTCGAAGTCTCAATGAACACTTTCGAAAGCAGTGTCGCCCATCTCGATCGGTTGGTTCGTTCTAAAGATATCGTAGACAACATTTTATTTACATATACACGCACGAATTGCACGCGCGCGCGCGCTCCCACACACACACACACACACACACACACACACACGCACGCACGCACGCACGCACGCACGCACGCAAGCACGCACACACGCACGCACTTACGCACGCACGCACGCAAGCACACAGGCACGCACGCACGCACGCACGTACGCAGGCACGCACGCACGCACGCATGCACGCACGCACGCACGCACGCACTATCGTACGCAGGCACGCACGCACGCACGCACGCACGCACTCAAGCACACAGGCACGCACGCACGCACGCACGCATTCAAGCACACAGGCACGCACGCACGCACGAACGTACGCAGGCACGCACGCACGCACGCACGCACGCACGCAAGCTCGCATGCACGCACGCACGCAAGCACGCAAGCACAAGGGACGCACGCACGCACGCATGCACGCACGCATGCACGCACGCACGCACGCACGCACGCACGCACGCACGCACGCACGCACGCACGCACGCACGCACGCAAGCACGCAAGCACGCACGCACGCACGCACGCACGCACGCACGCATTTACGCACGCACGCACGCACGCACGCACGGACGCACGCAAGCACACAAGCACGCAGGCACGCACGTACGCAGGCACGCACGCACGCAAACAGGCACGCATGCACGCACGCACGCACGCACACACACACACACACACGGCCGGACGTCATCCAGGAATAGTCGGAACGGCTTCCTAGGACGTAAAAACGTGGAGATCAGATGAAAACTCGCATTCTCAAAATCGGACCGAAATCTATAACTTCTTACTTTTTAAAATTATTAATTTTCAAAGCGAGAAGTTAAAAATTACCTTATTTTAACATTTTGATCTCTGAAAAGGAGCATTTTTTCAAAAATAAAAGATGTCCCTTTGCTTGATGTTATTGTTGTTGTCCATTTGTTTCATACCGTCAGGTAGGCTTGGGTAAAAAATATCGATATATCGAAATATCGATATTTTCTCAAAAAATTATCGATATTTATCGTCGATATTTTTAATCGCAAAAAATAGATATTCGATATTTATTTTGGAGTATCGATTCTCTTCCCCCGGACCGCGTTCAAGTGCAGACGTGCTAATATTATTTTATAATAAATTCAAATCGTAATTGTGACAAACTTGTGACAAAAATTCGATAAAAAAATAGGAGTGCATAACTGTACTGGATCATATTACGGTCATCGACACTATAGCCCCGAAGCCCCGCCCAGCATCTACGAAGCAGGGACAATTAGCTCCACCCTATAGATCAATCCCTACGTACTTCTGCAATCCTGGTACTGTAAGTGCATAAAAACTATTGCATTGTGTTTGAAATTAATTTTTACGACATAGGTGTAACATGGACGTTAAACATGATCTTTGTTTTGTCCATGTTCATCTTAAGAGCTATCCGTTGAGAGACACTATTGAGGTAATTGAGCATAGTGCTTAGGTCCTCCAGCGATTCTGCCATAAGGACTATATCGTCGCCAAATCGAAGGTGGTGATGTACTCGCCATTGACATTAATACCGTATCCTTTCCAGTCCAGTAGCTTGAAAACGTCTTGAAATGCAGCTGTGAAGAGTTTCGGGGATATTACGTCACCCTGTCGTACACCTCTCTGCAGTTGGATAGGTTTCGTACTCTGGTTCTGTACCCGGATAGCCATCGTAGCCCTACCGTACAAACACTTCAGCACTTCGATATACCGACAGTCCACTTAGCACCGCTGAAGGGACTGCAGCACCGCCCAAATTTCGACGGAATCAAATGCTTTCTTATAGTCCACATACGCAAGACAAAGTGGCAGATTGTACTCTTCGGTCTTCTGTACAATTTGCCGAAGGGTATGTATGTAGTCTATGGTGTTAAAGCCCTTTCGGAAACCGGCTTGTTCGGGAGGCTGGAAGTCGTCGAGTCTGCGCGCGAGACGACTCTCGAAAACAGCACGTAAAAGGGAAATCAGTCTGTAGTTCTTCAAGAGAGCGTTGTCACCTTTCTTGAAGAACAAGACCACCGCACTTTTACTCCACGCCACCGGAGTAGTGCTACCATGGGGGACGGAATTAAAGAGCTTCTGAAGGACTTTAAGTACCGGTTTTCCACCCGCTTTCAGAAGCTCTGCTGTAATTCCATCCTCGCCTGGGGACTTGCCGTTTTTAAGGTGCTGGAGAGCCATTCTAATCTCGCTCAGACTGACGTCCGGGATATCATCGGAATAGTGTCGGATAAGACTTGCTCTTGGATCGTTACTCACACTTGCGTGTGGCTCCAACGATGACGCGTACATCTGCCCATAGAACCTCTCAATCTCACTCAAAATCTCAGTTGTCCCGGAAACGATGCTGCCACATTCGGTCTTCAGGTTCGATAGTTGGCTCTTTCTGGCAGATAGATCTCTGGCAAAGACTTTGGAGCCCTGGTTCCTCTCGATCGCTTCTTCAATACGAGCAGTATTAAAGTTACGTAAGTCCCGCCGCATGCATTTGGAGATCTGTCTGTTCAGTTGCATGTATGCTATCAAATCTACTAAAGACTGCAGCTTCATTTCCCGTCTAACAGCCATGAGATTAAGAGTGTGATCGGAGAGTTTTTGTGTTCTTCTGCGACGGGTCTTGCAAAACTTAGCTCCGACCGCATGGACAGTTTCACGAGCTTATCATTCATATCGTCCACTGCATTGCAATCTTCTAGGCACTGAAAACGAGTTTCTATCTCGAGCTGAAAGGTTTCGGGACTTTGGATTAGAGCACGAGGGGACGGAGCGTTGACTTCATTAGACGACACCTCTCCAACTTAACGTTTAGATTCAGTGTGCCTCTAATCATTCGGTGATCGCTACCAGTTTTCACCTCGCGATCACTGAGACCACTGAACAGTTGCCGTCTAGTCGTCATAATGAAGTCAATCTCATTTTATCGAACCGTCGGCGCTCGACCAGGTCCACTTCCTATGGGGACGCTTCTGGAAGAAAGAGTTCATCATAAAGAGTCCTCTTTCCCCATGAAGTAGGCCAGCTGCGGGCCCTTGGGTTCCGTTGCCCTATTCCGAATTTCCTATTTTCAGCTCACCGTTCTCTCTTGTGCCTAGTTTAGCGTTGAAGTCTCCCATTAACACCTTATAGTGGGTTTTGGAGGAATGCATGGCTCTAGAGATATCCTCATACATTTCCTCCACCTCCTCATCGGAATGTGCCGAGGTTGATCCGTAAACCTGTATGACCTTCAGCGAATACCGTTTGGTGATTCTGAGTATAAGGTACGCAACCCTCGTCGACACACTCAATCTTTACAACGTTGAACGACGATAAATCCGACACCTCCTTGGGACAGATGGTCGCCCTCCCGGTGATAGAACAAGTTGCCGGATTCGAGCATTACCGTGTCCTCCCCTCTTCAGACCTCGGATAATCCTATAATATTCCAGGGCAACTTGTCTATATCTTCTTCCAGCTCCAGGATCTTCTCATCAGTCCTCAGGGTGCGTGCGTTATGTTGCCAGGTCGAGTCGTCGGGGCAACCGAACCTCCTCCGGAGATTCTTAGCACCCCTGCCCTGCCGTTACCATGGTCGCCACCGTGGCCAGGAATAGGGGCTGCCGGGTACTGATGGCCGTTTATTAGTGTCGTTGCTCATGGGGGTATATTGCCATAGTTTCACGCTTGGCGAGCGGGTTGGCAACCGCAGTTTTTATTGCTTTTGCTGTTATCAGAAAAATGCTGCTGCCCATCTTCTGCCTCAGTTTCCCTCTGTCGCCTCTTACGACACTCACGGGAAGATATGGGGTAGTGGGTATACATAAGGAGTATTTATAAAAATTTAGACAGTTTTCAAGTAACGTTGGACTCACTTAACATTCATTGTGACATACTAGTCATGACAGAGTGTCACTGAAGACCCATTCCAACACTTAATAATAACTATAATACATATTTTACAAAAAATACTTTAAATCAGTGTGACGGTGTGGTATTTTATGTACATAAGAAACTTAACTATAAAATATCAGAACTTTGCATTAGGAATGCCTCTTGTCTTGTGCTTACTCTTATAGATACAGTTCTAATAGGTATATATCGTACACCTTCAATACGAAACACTGACGACTTCACCTCATCTCTTCAAACCTTACTCCATTGATATAAAAGTTATCATAACATCATTATAACCGGTGACATAAACATAGATATCAAATGCGGTTCCATAGACACAAACTGCCCCAATTTGCACATAGGCTTCCAACTCGCGACAAAATGTGCTATGATCATATGATGTTAAAAACAGTTCACCCAACGAAATCTCTCGTACTAACTAATGCCCCTACTGATCATTACACTGTTCTCCTAAACCAAATGTGTAAGCCTATGCGCCACAATGTTTCGAAAACTAGGGTTTCCGTAAATTATGTAACAACTCTTGATGAAATAAAGTCCAAGCTTATAAAAATACATACAAGACCTTTTTTACGTGGTAGAGCCATGCTGCACCTATATTAGTAGTATAGTTGTAGTACGAATGGGTCGGCTCGACCGGGGAAGGACCACGCTCTCACAGAATACCAGCGTAAAATAGCAGCTTAACACTGCTGTGTTTTGTATGGTGAGTGTAGAGAACCGGAGACCCTTTTTACTGAAAAAGAGGCACTCCATCTTAGTCCTCACGTGTGACAACGCATCTGCATTTTGATTTGTAATCGAGGATAGATGTAGATGTCTATGGGTCACAGCAACCACTTACCATCAGGTGGACTGTGTGCTCGTTTGTCACCCTATCCTATAAAAAAAAAACCCAACACTGGCTGCTGATGCTTTGGTTAGTACAATCTCGGTGGCAATGAAGAATAATCATACAATAACCACAATTCCTGTTAGAAAACGCTGTATCCAGCCATGGATAACACCTGGAGTATTGCGATGTCTTCGAAATCGAGATTAATTACATTATAAAGTTAAAAAGAATTCTGATAATCAAATTTTAAAAATAACTTATACACGCTACAGAAATTACCGTCATAAACTTGTCCGGAAGCTTAAAAATAATTATGAAAGGAAAAAATTGGATAATGCAAAAAATAACCCGAAAATTCTATGGAAAAATATTAAATCAATTTGCTATGTTAATAAAGATAAAACTGACGACACACATAAACTTACAACTATTGCGTCTTCCTTAATCTTATTAACGATCATTTTTCCAATATAGGCAAAAACTTGACTGAAAACCTAAAAAACTCTTCCCCTCCTATAGTAAATAATTACATCAATAAAATACCAACCCCAATGAATTATTTTGTGGCATTAGATACCGATCCGTTGGAATTCGATCATAAGCAACCTCTCCAATAATTCTGCCCCAGGATGTGATAACATTTCTACATCATTTATTAAAATGACCAGACATACCCTTACACCTATAATTTGGCATATTTACAATCTTTGCTTTAAAAGTGGCCGATTTCCCATAACATTTAAAAACGCATTAGTAACCCCCATACATAAAAGTGGAAGTAAAGATGATGTCGACAACTTCAGGCCAATTTCTGTGCTAACAGTGCTATCCAAAATACTGGAGAAGCTAATAAACAATAGATTGAAAAAATATCTCATAGATAACGACCTGCTCTCTAAAAATCAATTTGGTTTTAGAAATGGAATTTCTACTCAGGACGCTGTTTTAGCTTTAACTGAAGAAATAAGTAAGCACTAGGACTCTAGTAACAAATGTCTTGGAGTTTTTCTGGATTTCGCCAAGGCGTTCGACACCGTTTCTATTCCTAACAAACTATGTAAATATGGTATAAGAGGTCCGCCGCATGCACTTCTATCAGATTATCTCACTGAACGTCAGCAACAGCTCAAACTTGATGAATATTTTAGTCGTCCATCAAAAATATCTCTTATGGTGTTCCTCAAGGTAGCGTCCTCGGGCCTACTTTATTTCAAATCTATGTCAACGATTTATGCAATTTAAGCCTACAAAATTGTCATATATATACCTCTTATTTTTAATGCAAAATTATGGGAACACCTAAGGGTTATCGCTGACTCCGGAATTCACCACATATCTAACTGGCTAAGATCGAACCTTCTGACCCTAAATATAAATAAAACTAAATTCATACCTTTTTCTATACGGAAAAATACACAACCTAATTCTAATTTTAATCTAACAGTTCATACCTGCCATAATCCGTATTTAAATAGCCATAGTAGTTGCTCATGAGATAAAATCACCAGGACTAGTCAAATATCAAATATCTCGGTAGAAGCACCTTACCTGGAGTCAACACATTGAAAGCATCGCTGACAGGATAAGGAAACTAACATGGGTGTTCAAAAAATTCAGGTATGTTGCAAATGAAACGACCATCATTACCACCTACAAAGCTCTTGCGCAATCCGTACTGCGTTATTGTATACCTGTTTGGGGTGGTGCAGCAAAAACACATGTAATAGCACTAGAAAGAGCTCAAAGATCTCTAATTAAGGAAATGTTCTTTAAACCGTTTCGATTTTAAACTTTTGAACTACATAAGTGTTATAAATTGCTCACCACTCGCGAGATTTATATATTGAATTGCATTCTAAACACTCATCGACATTTACCTTATATACGTCATCATACAGCAAAACGTAGGAGCACCAAAATTTGCCATAAACTACAAAATAAAACAAAATTTAAGCAAAAACAATACGCATTCCAATCTATATCTCTTTACAATAAATTCAACAGCAGATTGAATATGAACCCCTTGGCGTGGACTAAAGTTAAACATGTAGTAACACAATTTTTATTAACACTAAACTACGAGGATACTGAACAATTTATTACTTAACTTTTATACTTCGAACAGCCACACCAATTGGTAAAGCACTGCTCACATACCCACAACACACACACAAACACACACACACACACACACACACAGAGACACACACACACACACACACACACACACACACACACACACACACATATACACACACACACATACACACACACAGAGAGAGAGAGATAGAGAGAGAGAGAGAGAGAGAGAGAGAGAAAGAGAGAGAGAGAGAGAGAGAGACGGACAGACAGACACACACACACACACAGACACAGACACACACACACGCAGAGAGACACACACACAGACATCATCATCATCGTTACAGCCCTTCACAAGTCCACTGCTGAACATAGGCCTCCCCAAGGAATGCCACAGCACGGTCCAGAGCCACCTGTATCCATCGACTTCCTGCATGTCTTGCCAGGTCGTCACCCATCTAGTGGGAGGACGCACTACACTTCGTCCGGCGGTACGAGGCCGCCACTCGAGAACCTTTTTTCCCCATCGGTTGTCGGTTCTTCGAGCTATATGGCCGGCCCATTGCCACTTCAGCTTACTAATCCGTTGGGCTATGTCGGTCACTCTGGTTCTACTGCGGATATCCTCATTTCTAAGTTTATCACGCAGATAAACTCCGAGTATAGCCTCTCCATAGCTCGCTGAGCAACCTTGAGCTTCCTCATCCGGCCAGCAGTCAAGGACCACGTCTCAGTTCCATAGGTCATGACTGGCAACACGCACAGGTTGTACAGTCTCGTTTTCAAGTTTTGAGGTATACCTGACGAGAAGTGCCGTAATTTCCCGAACGCTGCCCAGCCGAGTTGAATACGTCGATTGACCTCTCGGTCGAAGTTGGACTTACCTAGTCGGACTATTTGTCCCAAGTAAACATACTCGTCAACAACTTCGAGCTTAGTGCTCCCAACAACTACCGGCGTAGGTGTGACATGGACGTTATACGCCCACACATACACTCACGCAAACGCGTGCACGCTCATCATGTATTTCAATTAGTATTACGCTTGCCTTGCCTTTTTGTTATTTATTGATTAATATTGTATTGTCTTGGTGGATGAGCGGGGTATCCAGTAATACAGGTTACCAACTTAATACAGGGGCCTTTGCGACTAAATGTAAAATATATCATTGTAAATCAATAAATGATTTTTCATTTTCATTTCATTTCATTTCGATATATTTTAAAATTATATATTTATTTTATAATGTAATAGACAATAATAGTATATACGTGGTAGAGCCATGCTGCAGCTATATTAGTAGTATAGTTGTAGTACGAATGGGTCGGCTCGACCGGGAAGGACCACGCTCATAGAATACCAGCGTAAAATAGCAGCTTAACACTGCTGTGTTTCGTATGGTCAGTGTAGAGAACCGGAGACCCTTTTACTGGAAAAGAGGCATTCCATCTTAGTCCTCACGGGTGACAACGCATCTGCATTTTGAAGATAGATGTAGATGTCTATGGGCCACAGCAACCACTTACCATCAGGTGGACTGTGTGCTCGTTTGTCACCCTATCCTATAAAAAAACAATGTAATTTATGAGACAAAACAATTAAGCAACTTAAACAACTAAAAAAAGCATTCATTTGTTTTTTTTTCGTTGTCAAAACGTCCAGTAATAACATTTTGGCCCTCAACCTACTACATAATGCAAAACATGACGATATATCGATATTTATCACTCGATGATTATCGATACTGTTTAAAAATGTCGATACGATAAATATTGATATATTTTTTCACATGCCCATCCCTACCTTCAGGAACTGTTAGTACTTTTTTGTAATTTTAATGCTATAAAAAATACCTGTATTCCTCCAGAGTGATATTATCTTCATAGTCGGAAAACCCTGCCTCTTCCTTAACATTTTCTTCTGTATTTTCAATAGGTTGCAGTAAGCTTACATTACCATCCAATGCTGGGCTTTGTCCCTGCTTTTCGTGCTAAACAAAGGAATTAATCAGGTTAGGGGCCATTCATTAATTACGTAAGGATGTTTTTGGCGATTTTTGAAGGTAGGATTTGGTAGGAACTATTAATTTGACATTATTAAGCTTTAAGACGTGGTTTTTCAACGTGGTAGAGCCATGCTACAGCTCTATTAATTGTTTAGTTGTATCACGAATGGATCAGCTCGACCGGGGAAGGACCACGCTCACACAGAATACCAGCGTAAAATAACAGCTCAATGCTGCTGTGTTTCGTACGGTGAGTGTAGAGAACCGGAGACCCTTTTTACTGGAAACCAGGCATTCTACCTTAGTCCTCACTTGTTACAACGCATCTGCATTTTAATTCGTAATCGAGGATAGATTCAGATATCTATGGGCCACAATATCAGGCGGCGGTGGTTCGTTTGTCACCCTTATCAAATAAAAAAAAAAACATTTATTTTATCAATTTCACCAAAAAGAAAAATCTCCAAGTTTTTCAGAAAAAAAACGTTAACGTTGGAAGTAATCTAGGATATATATCCCATATAGATATATATCTACATAATATGTTGCTCTCTATTCTGTTCGTCAAGTTTTATTACAATCAGTCCAGTCATTCCGAAGATTAGCCCGGACAGACAGATATACATATTTTTTTTAAATGGTTATTCATGTCTCAATAGCATGCAAATAACCCCACAGCTCAATAAAAGTCAGTTATGTCGGTATCACAGACAGACACTTCATAAATTAACTTATTGAATATATTTAATTTCATTTCATATGCAAACCCAAAAATTTGGTTCAATGATCTGGCAAGTTAAAATGATTAAGCCAGTTTAAACAAAATATTAATGCAATCTCACCTCAAGAACTTTGTGAAAACCAGTCCTACTCTTGCCACTTGTATCAAACACAAGTGTCGCTGTGGGACAGAGGTGTGGATTTTTATACTTGGTTAGTTCAGGATCTTCAGCGTCTATTGAGAACTGTAAAGAAGAGAAGTTTCGTGTTAGTCCTACATCCTATTCCTGGGCTCAACGATGCAGCACTCGAACTGGCCAGAAAAGGATTGGCTCTGGCCACTATAGGGTCGGAACTAATCATACCAATCCTCTTTGGTAACGTTAGTTCACTGGTACGTAGAAACTTCACTAATCAACACGCTCAGCTTTGGGAAAATCTAGTAGACTGTAGACAACCTAGGGAAGCCCTGCCTCAAATAAACAGTCGTTTAACCAAGGTTCTAATGAGATTGAACAAGCCACAGATCAAGATAATAACAAGTTCTATCACAGGACATGGCTCCGTTAACAAACATTTATTTACCGTAGGTGTTACAGATAGTCCCCTGTGCAGGGCATGTATAGGGGAGGAAGAATCGGCGACCCACGTGTTGCTGACATGTCCCGAGGTCGCTGCATACAGGGATAAACATCTCGGCACGGCATCTCCGAAGTTGTTCGCAACATCAAAGGACTGTGAACTTTTTCGGGGAGATTTCATGGAATAATTCGAATAATTACATTATTCCTGCCCACACGCAAAATACGCGCTTAGACGTGGAATTGCGGAAAACAGCCCGTCGTTATCTATCTATCTGTCTATTCCTGGGCTCAGACCTGCTCTCATTTCTGAGAGAATTTTATGGCAAGGAAGAGTCCACCGTTCCGGCCCAAAGCGTGTGGGCAGACTTCATTTCTTCGAAATTTTTATTTTTTATTTCTTAGACATGCAGGTTTTCTTACAATGTTTTCCTTCACCACGAAAAACATGGTAGATCAGCACTTAAAAGTGTATTTAACAATTTCATTGGTGCCAACGAGGATCGAACCCGGGTTGCTCGAGTACTTGGCCCCTGAGCTACTGCTACTCCTTGCCTGGCTCAAACTAGGAAAGGATCTTTTGAAAATAAAAGTAGTAATTTAGCCTTATATAGCTCACTATTGAGCATAGGCCTTCGCTCAATTCCGAAAAGCATCAAAGTGGAAGTTTCTTCAGCATACATATTACATATACATTATGACAGATCAAGGGCTATCCCCTATCAGTAAGAGGCTGTTGAGGGTAATGAAACAGAAGATGGGCAGCAGCATCTTCCTAATAAATGAGGTTGGCAACCCGTCTGCCTAGCGTGGCAGCGGTATATACCCCCTATGAGGCAATCTATAGGGGAGGCCTATGTTCAGCAGTAGACTTTTGTAGGCTGTAAACTTATAATGGATGATAGACGTATTTTGACACAGCTTGCCATTGCTGGTCTGGTTACTTACACAAGATTCTTTCTATCTATGCTGCTGTATTCCGTATGGTGAATGTAGAGAACCGGAACCTTTTTTCTGGTAACAAGGCATTCCATCGCAGTCCTCAGGGGTGACAATCTAAATTTTGGATTTTAGTCGGATATAGATGTAAGTGTCTATGGGCCGTAGCATCCACTTACCATTAGGTGTATTGTGTGCCCATTTGTTATATACACATACATACATAAACATTAACGCCTGTCACCCAGAGGGGTAGGCAGAGACTGTGGACTTCCACGATCCTGACACACCTCTCTCGCCTCCTTTACATCCATATACCTACGCACACATGCTCGTTGGTTAAGGGTACTCTTAATCTGGCTCATTTGTTACATTTTTTCTATCAACAAAACTATTGATTGGTGACTATTACATCTTTCTGATATTGCCCATATTCACCCCTTTCAACGTTCACAGAATAAAACAAGGTGATGAATTCTCTAACACTGCTAACACTTTTCAAAGACAACATACCGGAGCACATCTAGTGAGGTATTCATAGAGCAAATTATGAGCCCGTTGCAACTTCTGTTTAAATCGAACTGTCTTCTTAAGTAGCGTCAGGCACTCCCAACACAGTAATTGAGGTAGACCATCAGATTCCGTAACCTGCAAATATAAGAAAATATGTGAATATGCTTTCAACTTTTCAGCAAAATGATGTACGCTTTTCATAGAGCGGAATCTCTTCCTGTAAGTAGTTCAGGATATTCATATCTACAGATATCCATTTAAAGAAATCTGTGTTTTAAAACCTGTATTTGTATGTCGGACGGATTAATAAGTTGAAGTGGCAATGTGCCAACCATATAGTTTGAAGAACTGGTGAGGTAGAAAGGTACTAGAGTGGTAGCCTCATACTGGTAGACGAAGTGTAGGTCGACCCCACACTAGATGGAATGCCGACTTGGTAAGACATGCAGGAAGTCGACAGATGCAGATGGCGTAGCACCGTGCTTAGTGGCATTCCTTGGGGAAGGCTTATGTTCAGCAGTTGACTTGTGAAGCTGTGATGATGATTATGATGATGTTGTCTATTAGTAACTATATATGGACCTAAATGACTCATATTCACAATACATGTTGATTATATCAAAAAAGATAATTGCAAAATCCTGAAGGTCCAGAGTGAATTTGGAGTGAAATGCGGGAGGGCATTAGTCTTTTTTTTTTTTATAGAATGGGGTGACAAACGAGCACACAGACCACCTGATGGTAAGTGGATGCAGTGGCCCATAGACATCTACATTTATCTTCGATTAAGAATCAAAATGCAAATGCGTTGTCACCCTTGAGGACTACGATGGAATGCCTCGTTTCCAGTAAAAAGGGTCTCCGGTTCTCTACACTCACCACACGAAACACAGCAGCATTAAGCCGCTATTTTACGCTGGTATTCTGTGAGAGCGTGGTCCTTCCCCGGTCGAGCCGACCCATTCGTGCTACAACCATAATATAGCTGCAGCATGGCTCTACCATATATAAAAATATCTTATAAAGTAGCAGTGCTTATTTACTGAGTAGTAGTAGTAGGATGTCTTAGCAATCAACCATTGCAGTATATTTCTCTTTATTAGAGATGTGAATAAGCGCTTAATATGGACAACAAACTTATGTGCTTAATGTTTTTGTAAGCAACTTATATTAATTGCTTATATTTATTTATTATTTTATAATTAAATGTGACTCATTGTAAAAATTACATTAAGAGAAATATTATCTGCCGTTAGCTTAATGACTTGTATTAACTATATTTGAAAACGTTTTCTGCTGTTTGTGTTAGTTTACTAAAATTTTTTTTATTTATTTAATTTATTTACTAGCTGTTCCCGCATAGAATTTACTACGATTTCATGAGTTTTAATTTTTTTGCACAGAACCTTAATTCTTTTTCTAAAATAAAAGTCGGTCTAGCCGTTTCAGAGATTAGCCGGAACAACCAGACAGATAGACAGACAAAAATTTAAAAAACTTTTTTTTTGGTATTAGTACAGTATATACTTTCATAAGCTTTTAGTAAAAAAACTTTTATTTTAACATTACAAACAGACACTTCAATTTTATTTATTTGTATAGATTCATTTTCACAGGTAAGAAGGTTGACAATGTTATAACTTTAGAGTACCTCCATGAAATGTTTTACAGCATATGAATGTATATATCCGTTTATTATGTGGTAGAACCATGCTGCAGCTATATTACTGGTATACACGAATGGGTCGGCTCGACCAGGGAAGGACCACGCTTCACAGAATACTAGCGTAAGATAGCAGCTTAACGCTGCGGTGAGTGTAGAGAACCGGAGACCCTTTTTACTGGAAACGAGGCATTCCATCTTAGTCCTCACGGGTGACAATGCATCTCCATTTTAATTCCCAAACGAAGATAGATGTAGATGTCTATGGGCCACAGCAACCGCTTACCATCAGGTTGACTGTGTGCTCCACCCTTATCCTATTAAAAAAAACACACACAAATTATATTAATGAAAAAAATCAAAATAACAATTAAATTTAGTAAACACAGTCAAAACAAAATTATTAAATTACATATTTAAATCATTAGTAGATAGAAATCCATTGACATTATAATAACATTTATCTATAAGAAAATTATTTAGAGTACTATTCAATTTTTACACATTACAACATTCTATGTGATCAGGTAATTCATTATATAATTTAGGGGTATTTCAAACTTCACTTCACTGTGTTATAAATGCAACGAGATTTCCTTCCTACTTAACACGGGTTTAGGACTGTCTAAATATAATTTGAATTATTATAGAATAGAATAGAATAATTTTTTACTCAATATAGATCACAATTGAAATTCTTATTGAAAGTCATTTTTACTTTACCACTGGTTCGAAAAAAACCCTCTGTCCTGGGAATAACCAGCAAGAAACCCAGCGGACTTTTTTAAAAGTAAATTTTAAATTAATGGTTGTACAAACTATTTACAAAATTTATTTTAGAAACTGCTTGGAAGCGACCACCTCATTCCCAGGGGTTATTATCAACCATGTATTCATTTATACTATAATAACCCTTTTATACAGTTTCAACTTAACAAAACATTTAAACTTGGTAATAGAGAGAGCCTGTACACTTTCCGGGACCTTGTTGTAATAGCATATACATTGCCCCAAGTATGAATTACTGACTCTGTGGAGTCGAGAAACTGGTATCACTAGCTTGTGTGTTGTTCCTAGTGTTTACAGAATGTATATCACTTTCTTTACTAAAACTACCTTTGTTTTTGTGAACATACATTAAATTTTCGTAAATATACTGAGAGGCCAAAGTTAATTTTTTTTTTTTTTTAATTATCTCTAATAGACTCTCGGTTTTAGGGTGTAAATAGCTCTAATGGCCTTCTTCTGTAAAACAAAAATAGTTTCTGAATCAGCCCCATTTCCCCATAGCAAAATTCCATAACATATTATGCTATGGAAATAACTGAAATAAACTAATCTAGCTGTCTACATTAGTCGACACTAGTGAGACCTCTAATCTTTTTTACAGCATAGGCTGCAGAACTTAGTCTGCTTGCTAGTTTGGATATATGGGGGCCCCACTGAAGCTTTGCGTCGAGAGTGATGCCAAGAAAAACAGTGGATTCAACAGGGCTCAGTTCTTCCCCATTTAAAAACACATTGGTATTCAGATTTTTAACATTCGTTGTTGTAAATTTAATACATTTAGTTTTATTTCCGTTTAAATGTAGATTATTAACGTTAAACCAATGCACTAATTTTGATATAGCATTATTCACTTCGTCACATTTAAATGATTGACGTTTAAGTTTAAAATCAAGGAAGTATCATCAGCAAATAATACTATATCATGATTATCCCTACAAGGGAAGGCAAGTAATTAATATACACTAAAAATAGGAATGGGCCGAGAATCGAGCCCTGAGGGACACCCATTAGTACAGGTGACCCGGAAGAACTTTTACCATTGATAATAACTTTCTGCATTCTATTACTTAAATATGAAATAATAAGTTTAAGCGCTGTGTTCTTGACACTATAATTGGGGACCATTGTCTACTAGTTATATTCTTATTAATAATCGTCCTAGATGGTGCTGTTTCGAAAATTCATCAAAACACAGGCTAGCCTGTTTAATTTACAAATAAGCATTAGCTTTTAAATTGCTAACATTGAAAAGTGTTGTTACATTATATGCTTAACGTTAAAATGCTCATCCATACTCTTTACTGATACCTTATTTGAAGGAGTCACATATTAGTGTTATTTCCTGGTGTAGAAATTAGACTAGTGTTGTGTTTAGTGGTGGTAAATATAGAACGCAAACGGTTTTTGTGGGAGGGAAGAAAAAAATCTCATGTACATAACATTCGCTATCTAGACAATTACACCACCTCATCGTATTTACTATTATATTATAGCATTTAAATTGCAAGAGACGATTTAAATTTAAATATTTTAATGTACGAAAATACCACAAAAACACCACGAAAAGACCAGCTCAGCGAAAAAAACATAATAGATCGTCAACAAGTTAAAAATAGTTTTCAATGTTAAATCTTAGATTTTAACTATAAACACAATATAACTTTATTTGTTTAAGGTTTCGGAGTATTATAACAGAACATTAACTTACTGTAATACCAGCTAATTCAAAAAATAATGGCCTATATAACATAACATTCGTCCCACGTCTGTCCTTCGATAAACAACAACGACAAATCGTTGTCACGGTCTCACATTCTTTTTTAAAATCTTCATTATTTCCTACAATATTAACTTCCATCATAAATAGCACAATTTAGGAAAACTACAAAGTACAGCAGAACAGACCATAGCAACTTTCCGAAATTTGTAAACAATATGGCGTGCCGAATTGTCATTGTCATTGTCAGTCTGCTTGTCAGAGTCAGTACAGTATTTTTATTTATTTTTACTTTATGATCTGGATGAAAGTCTTTTTAGGAGCTACCACAGATCACAGAATTATGTCTGTACTACAGGTATAAAAAGGAAAGTAACTAGGTATATGAAAGGAAAATAATTAGGCAAATAATAATAGACCTAAGATATAGTGTATAGAAGAATTAAATGCCCCGACATCAAAAAATAGTGAAAATATTTTGTAATTTATATTAAAATTTTATTTTTTTAATCCTCTTGGGTAGATTAAAGAATTACACAAGCTCAAGGCAACAATTAAGGATTATTCTCAGTAGATACCACCCTCTTAAATATTTTTGTCGTAAATAATAGTTCTTTACGAACTTAGAGAACGCTGAGCTGAAGGTAGGAAAATTTGGAATAGGGCAACGGAACCCAAGTGGCCAGCGGCTGGCCGACTTCATGGAGAAAGAGGGACTCTTTATGATGAACTCTTTCTTCCAGAAGCGGCCCCACAGGAACTGGACCTGGACGAGCCCGACGGTTCGACAAAAAATGAGATTGAGTTCATTATGCCGACCAGACGACAACTGTTCAGTGATGTCTCAGTGATCGCGAGGGTGAAAACCGGCAGCGATCACCGAATGGTGAGAGGCACACTGAACCTAAACGTTAAGTTGGAGTTGGAATTGTACAGAAGTCCGAGGAGTACAATTTGCCACTATGTCTGGCGTATGTGGACTATGAGAAAGCCTTTGATTTAGTCGAAATTTCGGCGGTGCTGCAGTCTCTTCAGCGGTGCCATGTTGATTACAACGTTTGTCAAATATCTATATTGGTGAGTTTAATCATTTTTACTATTCAGAAATTCAGTCGTGATTAACTTTTATTTGTTTTTTTTTTTTGACTTCATACTTGTTTTGTTTATTGCAGATCATGGCCGACACTGAGAAAAACATTGATTCTAATCCTATCACTAATCCGTATTACTATGCTCAGGATGTGTATAAATTTTTACTAAATTATTACAACCAAGAGGAGCGGCTTCATGATTTACCACCAAATAGAATAGCTATAAATAAAGAGCAGCAATCGAAATCAAAGAAATGTTCCAGGAAGAGAAGCCGTTCTCAAGAACTCAAGATAAAGATAAACGAGGCTGTCGTCTAATTAAAATCAACATTTACGAACTTAATGAACAAAAACAAAATGTCATCAGCGATCTTAGTGGTAATATAAGTGTTCAATATATCGTGGATTCAATGCATGATGAAGTTAGATGCTTTTTAATGAAAATTGTCTTATAAAAAAATAGGTGAAAAATATGTGAGAACTAGTAATTTAAGTAATATAGCTTGTAAAATATAATAAAAGTTATTATACATTGAATTTTATTGTTGTTTCATTATGTATCATCATCATTATTTAATTGTGTAGCGCGAAAAAAGAGAAAGACATTTATTGTTCCTACGAATATATTTATTAAAACTAAATATAAAGTTATAAACATGATAATACATGTAACTTAAGCTATACATTTATCTCGTACTTACTTATACAGTACATAGTAGTAGCATTACATAGTTTTACATTCAAATTTATTAAAATACAGTTTTATAGTGTCCCCATGGTAACGTATTGTAGCCATCTGCCATAATTTGTCTTTTGTCATCATCTCTATTAAGTACAAGTTTATCAACTTTTTGAGAAAATATTTGATGATTTTTTGATATATTGAGTATGTTTACCTGGGACAAATAGTCCGACTAGGTAAGTCCAACTTCGACCGAGAGGTCAATCGACGGATTCAACACGGCTGGGCAGCGTTCGGGAAATTACGGCACATCTTCTCGTCAGGTATACCTCAAAACTTGAAAACGAGACTGTACAACCAGTGCGTGTTGCCAGTGATGACCTATGGAACTGAGACGTGGTCCTTCACTGCTGGCCGTTTGAGGAAGCTCAAGGTCGCACAGAGAGCTATGGAGAGGGCTATGCTTGGAGTTTCTCTGCGTGATAATTTTAGAAATATCCGCAGTAGAACCAGAGTCACCGACATAGCCCAACGGATTAGTAAGCTGAAGTGGCAATGGGCCGGCCATATAGCTCGAAGAACCGACAACCGATGGGGAAAAAAGGTTCTCGAGTGGCGACCTCGTACCGGCGGACGAAGTGTAGGGCGTCCCCCCACTAGATGGAGTGACGACCTGGTGAGACATGCAGGAAGTCGATGGATGCGGGTGGCTCAGGACCGTGCTTTGTGGCGTTCCTTGGGGGAGAGGCCTATGTTCAGCAGTGGACTTGTGAAGGGCTGTAATGATGATGATGAAATAATAGTTCTTTACCTATGAAATTGCCGTTCTGCAGTACTGACCATTTCAAATCAAAAAAATTTTTGTTTGGCTAAGAATTCTAATTTTAAATTTATTTTATTTTAAAAACATGGAATTCTTTTTTAAAATTAGTCATTTGTTTATTGATTAGCATTATGTTTTCATCGCATTTGAATCGTTTTCGTCGTCGTGGATACGTTAAAAATGGAATAATTATGGAATATGAGTACCGTCGTAGCAGCAACGTGGCACAAGCGGCACACAACATCAGTGACGTTTACGGAGTGAATACTGCAAACGAACGCACTGTTATTGGTTTGCCCGCTTCCGTTCTGGAAATTTCGACCTGAACAATGAACCCCGTGGTCGTCCGAAAACTTGGTCGATAATGACGAATTAAAGGCTATAGTGAAAGCTAATGATACTCAATCTAAGGCTGAATTAGCAACAGCTTTTGACGTTAGCATTAAAAGAATATTGGTCCATTTGTGTCAAATTGGCAAGATAAAAAAGCTTTACAAATGGGTGCCCCACGACCTCAATAATCGCCAGCGCAAAGTACGCGTCGAGACGTGCCTTGCACTGCTCAACAGGCACACAAACGTAGGAATTTAGAACCGCATTATTACCTGCGACGAAAAATGAATTCTGTTTGACAATCGCAAGCGCTCAGCAAGTTGGTTGGTTCAGCACCTAAACAATGCCCTAAAGGAAAACTTACCCTTAGAAAAGAGATGGCCTGATACGTAGTTGCCACGCTTAGCAAGCAGGTTGGCAACCGCAATTTTTTTTATTACATTTAGTTTCTTTTATATATATATAAGAGGGGGCAAATGAGCATGAGCCCCACCAACAACTGCAACACCAGGGGAATTCCAGGTGCGTTGCCGGCCTTTTAAAAGAGTAAGCTCTTTTCTTGAAAGTCCCCAAGTCGTATCGGTCCGTCTTCGTATCGGTTCCTCCGAGCACCCTCGACGACGTATTCGCGAGAAATATTAGCAGGGCAAGTGATTAAAGCGTCGCCAGTGCTGTCATCTGCACAACAATGAATGTGTTTCTATCAGGAAGACGCTGCTGGCCACCTGTGTCGGTATTCCTCTGCCGCATTTTACAAACCCACGAGATGATGATGAGAAGCTACAACACAGCCAGATATGAAGTAATAAAAGACCTTATATGTTGTCATTAAATATATTTCTGCTCTTTCATACAAAACATTTTATGAAAAAACATTTTAGGCACTTTTCCCATCGCCACCAAGGAAGTGATTACTATTTTCTCGCTAGAAACGAACAATAGATATAGATCCAGTGTCAATAAAAGAGATACATATATTTATAGTTGATCGCTGGCTGTCCACACTGCCGGCGAGAACTCTCTCTCCACTAATTTGTCGCAGCGACAAGAGCTAACAAAGATAAAACTCGCTCAGCGATGCTCGCAGAACTCACGCCGAGAGACCAACCAGCGGTCATTTTACTCTACAGTGAGGATCCGCTTATAGCCCAGCGACAAAACTAGCGAGACTACACACTCGCTTCTCGTTAACTCTTATCTAGTTTCTAGCTCTACTCTCTTGTATTTCATCATTGGCGGTGGGACAAGTGCCTTAAAGTAGTTACTAGGCACGTAAAAGTTCAATTTTTTACATGATCACATGTCACCAAGTAAATTGGTTGCGGAGCTGCTAAAACGTACACAGGTGGATCTGAAAATGAAGCAATAAAAATCAAGCATTGCGCAAATTCATCATTATGATTTGTAACAGTGGGTTAAAATAGAAAAGTAGAACACTATAATAATCACACTAATTTTATTAGAGAACTAGCTGTTAGTCGCGACTTCACCCACGTTTAATTTTTCTGCGCGGAACCCTAATTCTTTTTTTTAAATAAAAGTAGCCTAAGTTACTCCTTACAACATTGGCTATCTGTAAATGAAAGTTCCGTCAAAATCGCACCAGCCATTTTGGAGATTAACCGGAACAAACAGACAGACAAAAGTTTTAAAATTTTTTTGTTATATATACTGTATATAATTTCATATGCATTTAATAAAAAGTTGTTATATTGACATTAAAAACAGACACTTCAATTTATTTATTTGCATAGATAATATTCTGAATACAAACTGAGTGTAGGCCTAAAACTCGAGCAGTAGTGTAAGAACAGAATACAAAAATAAGCTCGTAGGCTATAGACCCACCCCCACCAGAGGTATCAGATGGTTAGAGTGGTGGCTTGGTTTGGCTATCATTGGCTGGCTTGAATGGCGTGCAGTGATTGGCGAGTTAGAATCCAGCGCGGAACAAGTGTTTGTATAGTGTTGGAATTAGTGGTGACGGGGATAGTATAGCGGTGTTGGGATTACTGGTGACGGGGATGGTGCTCGCAACTGAAAGAGGGCGGGAGACGTTCTTCAAACTAGGGAACATAGCATTTTATTTATTTCCGCGGATCTTAGCTAATTAATTTTTAACATCTTTAATATAATGGATTTCCGCATTGATTCGGTCTGATTCTATTATTAAAGTTCTATTATCAATCACCCTGATTTTATCTATCAATAAATATATCTTACCAGCAGCACTGATGCAGTTCGACTTAAAACTCTCCAAAGAGCTCCTATGGTTACCACTGTTGCAACTGAAACAAAATTTTAAGCTGAGATATATTTTTTTTAACTTATTTCAAGCCAATGCTTGACAAACTTGTAAGTGGTGATTAAGCTCTAAATGTTAAATAGAACTGTCATAGCGTAACAAAAGTCTATTCATTATCGGACCAATTGCTTGGTACCTTTAGACCATAAATTTAACTTCCGAATGTTGATGCTAATTGTAACCAGCTTAGGCCACTTTATAGTGCCGTTTGTGAAGCGCATGGAGCGGCACTCACTCGACATATTGATCCGACGTAATACATACACTAACCGCGTAGTGGCGGTGTAAGAATATCCCCTACCCCATATCGTCTCGTGGGTGTCGTAAGAGGCGACAGAGGGAAACTGAAACAGGTCATGGGCAGCAGTATCGGTTGCCAATCCGCCTGCCAATCGTGGCAACTATGGCAAAATCATACATCGAAGCCTAAATCGCGCTAGCAAAGTTCCAAATTAAAAACAGTATATATAGAATAGCTCCGAACTACCACTCGGAGCGTTGGCCGCTCCCCGGGCCGATCACCTTGCCCGGCGGGAGATCTTCCATTTTCCTTCCACCGGCCACAGTGGTGACGCAATACAGTCGATCGCAAAAAAAAAGTGATTAATATAAATAAGAAAGAAATATACATATATGTTATAAAATTAGAAGTAAAAGAAAGGTTCTGTGCGAGCGAGATCCGTGTAGTAGATGAAGGTGGCTCAGGGTCGTGATTCGCGACGTTTCTTGAGGGAGGCCTATGTTCTGAAGTAGACTTCGATTGGTTATAATGGGTGATAGGTACCGATAGAATAAAAAACTATTAAAGGTCAGTGGGGTGGTGCAACCGTTTACATCGTCCTCTAAGACGGACGAGGCTCAAGTGACCGACCAATGCGAAAAATCCTTAAAAAAAATTACGTGGTAGAGCCATGCTACAGCTGTATTAGTATAGTTGTAGCACGAATGGGTCGGCTCGACCGGGGAAGGACCACGCTCTCGCAGAATACCAGCGTAAAATAACAACTTAACACTGCTGTGTTTCGTATGATGAGTGTAGAGAACCGGAGACCTTTTTTACTGGAAACGAGGCAATCCATTTAGTCCTCACGGGTGACAACGCATCTGCATTTAAATTCGTAATTGAGGATAGATGTAAATGTCTATGGGCCACAGCAACCACTTACCATCAGGTGGACTGTGTGCTCGTTTGTCACTCTTATCCTATAAAAAAAATGCTGAACGGGATTAAACGAGGTCGGACTTAATGAAATTCAAATCGAGAGTCCATCTCCTGAGCTACTACGGCTCTTAAAATTAATGTTAAGATTCGAAAATATTTCTAGCATTTACGCTATTTAACTTTTACGTATCGTGACTGTTGTTTTCCTACGCTATCAGTACACTGCGGTAAGTTACATCTGAAAGAAAGTAAAAGTGGTGTGAAGCGAAGTCTGTAGCAGTTAGACCAGAGAAGGGCCTCGCTCGCATCGAATAATAGCGTAAAATAGGAGCATAATGCTGATGTGTTTTGCATGGTAAGTGACGAGAACTTAGATCTTTTAATTAATACATAACATAATACATATACATAAACACTCACGCCTGTCACACAGAGGGGTAGACAGAGACTACGGACTTCCATTTGGCACGATCCTGACACACTTCTCTCGCCTCCTCCACATCCATATATCTACGCATACACGCTCGTCGGTTAAGGGTACTCTTAATCTGGCCCATTTTCAATATATCGCCAATTTGGTCGATAAACCTTCGTCTAGGCGTCCCTTCCCGACTCTGCCGTTCACCTCTGCCACATAAATTTGCTTTGTCACTCTTTCCTCATTCATTCTTTCTACATGACCAAACCACCGAAGCATTCCTTTAATTAATAATAATAATATAATGTCCCCCCCGAACGAGTGTCGGTCACGGCGGCCAGTCTCAACTGAGAGTAAGCATCTGCGCAGGACTTATTGCCCGAGTGTATGCGCAAGCCCAGGTGTGCTCTTCATTCCCACACTCTTATAGTCCGATGGGACGGTAATCCGACACGACCGGGGAGAAATCAGATGCTGAACTAACCACTTTACTCGCTTACCGAGGCACTGAGGCGAAATACCACCAACATCGTGACTCCGAGCTGCTAATGAAAATTTCTTGGCAAAACCCAATAACTAATTTTGGCCGACCTGGGATTCGATCGCGGGATTACACGATCCTTACAACTGCTAGACCAACGAGGCAGTCAAACTTAACTGATACCTAGGCACTATATTATATGTACGTATGATTCTCAATCGACGGTTAAGTAATTTCTATTCGCTACTGCTCTACTTATCATTAAGTGCACTTTAAAAGAATAAAATTACCAAAGTCTTTTCAGTTACATACCATTTATTTCCTAAGGTGATGTTATTTAATGATTTAGACAGCGAACATGCAGATACGGCGGTGTTGTGCAAGTCGGCCATCGAACAAGCCTGCCTTAACTTCGTCACTAACTTATGCCGCATAATATCATTGCAGTTCATTGAACAGCTATTTTTATCTAGCCCCATATCTTCGACAAATATCTGTGGTATACTCTCTTTTAGTTGTGTATCTGTATTTTTATCTAATCTGTCCAAATTGTTGTGAGTTTGACAGCTACAGCTGCTACTTGTGCTACCAACACTTAAACTTTCTACCGTTTTGGTAGGATTTACAGTTTGTTTGAGAATTTGTTTATTTAAATCGTTTTGGTTTAGCGAGCGATGTATATTGGGGTCGGAAGCAAATTTCTCGTTAGATTGTACGTTTCTTCTGTTTCTATTCATCATTGACAGCTGGTATTGGCCTTTCCGACTCGTGGTTTAAGGGCGTCCCTCAGGATAATTTAGGGCCGCGGTAATTTACGTGAAGGTTCGTTACGATCATATATACATCTTAGGGTTGCACTGCCGGGAGTATATAGATTGATAGTCAACTATGACCATCTTGGTACGGACTTGGCATGTAAATGATTTGATGTAAAATGTATAATTTTCAAAATCGAAAAGTTTTTTCAATCTTTTTTGAATACCACTCTATGCAAGTCTGATTTGAAATTAAATCCTTCAGTTACCATCTTCCTATTTGGACCCGTTTTTAGCCGTTACGTCGTCGTTACGTCGTCGTTACGTCGTTGTTACGTCGTCAAACCGCGAACTCACTTATTATGCTCATTATCAAGAAAGCCCACGTATTGTGAGCGGCAACTACCAACTACGGAACCCCTAGCTCTACATTGTGCGTGGCCCGACACGCACTTGGCCAGTTTTTTTTTACTGTAAACGAGACATTCGATTTTAGTCGTCAGTGGCGACAACGCATCTGCATTTTGATCCTTAATCTATACAAATAAATAAAATTGAGGTGTCTCTTTGTAATGTGAAAATAACAGCTTTTAACTTAATGCATATGAAAGTATATACGGTACTTATAACAAACACGCTATTTTTTTATTTTTTGTCTGTCTATCTGTTTGTTCCGGCTAATCTCCGAAATGGCTGGACCGATTTTGACGGGACTCACTGGCCGATAGCTTTTTTTTATAGAATTAGGGTGACAAACGAGCACATAGTCCACCTGATGGGGAGATGTAGGTGTCTATGGGTCACAGCATCCACTTACCACCAGGTGGACTGTGTGCTCGTTTGTCACCCTTATCCTTTCAAAAAAAAGAAAAACCTTATTAAACGGAATAACAATTTAATTACAAAAATTCTTGTACCTGTTCCGCAACTAAATTTCTTGAATAAGGCGAATCCTTTGTAGGTAAATTTTCTCTGCACAACGCGCAGCGTTCGAGTCTGCTCCAACATGCTGCAAAAATATGAAATTTTGAAGCTAGTTTTCTACGTTGGATCACAATATTGCATAGATAACTAGTAAAATAAGACAAATAATAAACTGTAGTCACCCCTGAGGACTAAGATGGAATGCCTCGATTTCAGTAAAAGTGGTCCTCGGGTCTCTACACTCACCATACGAAACAGCAGAAGGTATTCTGTGAGAGCGTGGTCCTTCCCCGGTCGAGCCGACCCATTCGTGCCACAACTGTAATATAGCTGCAGCGTGGCTCTGCCACGATGTCTTCTGATGACAACAGAATTAAATACATGTCAATTTTTATTAGGTTGAAAATGGCGCGGGGCTTACCTTCACAATATAGATGGGATCTGGCGCAAGTCAAAGCCTTAGTGGCAGTTGCGGCACACACGCAACATGATAGCGCTTTAATAACCCCGGCTAGTGCTCGTCTGGACTTCTCCCCTCGGGAACCGCCTCCACAGCTCCAGAGCAACTGGAATTCATTGTAAATTAAATAACAATACAATATAGTTGAAGTATTCAAATATAATTATTATAATAATGTCGTCCAGACCTAATTTCGGTCACGCCGGGCAATCCCAATGTAGACTAGCCATCTGCACAGGATAGGATTAATAGTGCCTGGGTGTATGCGCAATCCCAGGTGCACTCTAGAGAGTGCACCTAGGATTGCGCATCGGACTATGAGGGAATCTATTCCTTCATAGTCCGATGGGAAATCTGCAATTCTGTCGGTAATCCGACACGACCGAAGAGAGATCAGGTGCAGGACTAACGGCTTTACGTGCGTTCCGATGCACGGGGGTGAAACACCACACCAAACGGTGCATTACATCATAGTTCTCAGGGGTGACAGCGTATCTGTATTTTGATTCTTAATTGAGGATATATGTAAATGTCTATGGGCCATAGCACCCACTTACCATCAGGAGGACTGTGTGCACCTTTGTCACTCTTATTCTATAAAAAAATTGCCTAATGTTGCTACTTACAAAGGGTTATCATGTATCCGACGCAACATAACTATTGATGGTATTCGGAAGTAACCACCGTGATCACCGTTACTCGGGTCAGTGACAAGTGGTAAAATTAAAAAAATTTGTACAACCGAATTCAATATAAATTATTAAGGATAACTCAAAAACTACTGGTTAGATCTTGATCAAATTTATATGGGACGACATGAGAAGCACCAGCTTTCAAATAAAAAAAGAATCATCATTAACAGTTCACTTTGAAAAAAAGTTCTGAGGTAAAACACATAAACAAAAACGTAAAAAATAGTCGAATTGAGAACCTCCTCCTTTTTTGAAGTCGGTTAAAAAAGCTTGGTTGCCAATTCGCTTGCGAAGCATGACAAATTGACTAGCTGAAGCGTCATAAGATATCTGGCGCAACAGAACTTTCGACAATATTATTATATTCAAAAGTAGCCACCGTGACCACACTCATCGTTATTCGGGTCAGTGTTATCTCTATGATATAAATGGGTACCTACTGAAAAGTAAGTAATTTTAGCACTTAAACAATCAATTACAGATCATATGTTTTCAAAGATGATGGTACACACCTCGGGATCGTCTTTCGGATCGACCCCGCAATTCCAAACAAGTAGAGTAACTCCTCCACCAGTGCCATCTCCTCTGATCAGGCCGGCCACTTGTCCCACCTGTGAAGTAAAACGGCTAAAATTATGCAATTACCACAATATATCACATCTACAACATTAAAGTTGTTAAAATTAATTAGCTACCATCCACGTAAATAAAATAAAAATGATATTATGTCTTACCTAGTTTGAAGTTATGTATATCATCCAAAGAAACGACGAAGATTAAGGCTTGTTGTTAATGTTGTCATAATAATAAATGTTGAATAAAACTACTTTCATGGATTTTATCGCGTTTATTTGTACTTATTTTTAATTCTCGACGTTTCGGGGTAGAAATTAGGATGTTCTTTTTTAAAATTTAATAGCCTCACGTATCATCCTTGGCAGGAATCGATGGATTTGTGGTTTATCAAATCTAATGTAATGGCGGGGGCCGTCTGGATATGATCACAAACTGCGGACATTGTGATCAAGACTTCAAGACACAGTAAGTTCATTCTGCGTAGATCGGATTGAAAGTAAGAATTAAAATGCTGAAGGTACTCCGGGTTAACTCTGACATCGGGACGTCAATCACCTCAGTCCTCCGTGACCAAAGAATAAACGTCGCGAATAAAGAATAAGAACAATTAAACTTAAACGCGATAAAATCCGTAAAAGTAGTTTTATTTAATGTGTAGTGTTCGCGTAAATATAAGAAATCATTATACTAAATGTTGTTTCAATTAGTTACATTTGGTTTCCCAGTAGATGGTTTGACGGCTCCGTGGCGCAGTTGGTTAGCAATGAGTTGCAGTGCTACGGGCCGCGGGTTCTAATCCCGCTCGGAACAAGTATTTGTATGGCCTACAAATAATTGTTCCGGGTCTGGATGTTTGTACTTGTGAAATTTATGTATGTAAACTGCCCCCACGATACAGGAGAAATCCTAATGTGGAGGTAACGTTTTTTTATAAAAAAAAAGAAAAAAAAGATGGACTGATAACATGGTAAGTCATGCAGGACGTCAGTTGATGCAGCTCAGGACTGTGTTATGGCATTCCTTGGAGGAGGCCTATAGTCAGCAGTGGACTTGTGACGGTTTGTAATTTTTATTTTATTTTTATTTATTTTATTTGGAAAACCCACAGTTATCATAATTAGGATAGATAATACTAATAACTTAGCCAATTACAGGTCCTCACAAGTAGTCGATACAAAGGTAAATTGACAACAGTGATAAACGCGATTCAACACTCAAGAGTATCTAATACTAACATAGTAATTCTTACGTGGTAGAGCCATGCTGCAGCTATATTAATAGTATAGTTGTAGCACGAATGGGGAAGGAGCACGCTCTCACAGAATACCAGCGTAAAATAGCAGCTTAATGCGTGTTTACGTGTGTTTCGTATGGTGAGTGTAGAGAACCGGAGACCCTTTTTACTGGAAAAGAGGCATTCTATCTTAGTCCTCACGGCTGACAACGCATCTGCATTTAAATTTGCAAACGAAGATAGATGTAGATGTCTATGGGCCACAGCAACCACTTACCATCAGGTGGACTGTGTGCTCGTTTGTCACCCTTATTCTATAAAAAAAAAGTAATGAAGGTAATGATGATGATGGAAGATGATGATGTAAAGTAAAAGTAAAAAAAAATAAAGTTACAGCCTATATACGTCCCACTGCTGGGCACAGGCCTCCTCTCATTTCTGAGAGGGTTTTAGGGCAAGGAAATGTCCGCCGCGCTGCCCCAATGCGTGTTGGCGACCTTCACATGTATTCGAAATATTTTTTTGTTTTGATTTCTCAGACATGCAGGTTTCCTCACGATGTTTTCCTTCACCGTCGAGCACGTGGTAAATCAGCACTTAAAGTTGCAATTAACAATTTCATTGGTGCCGGCGGGGATCGTACCCGGGTTGCTCGCGTACTGTGAAACTTACAGCGAGCGCTAACCATCTGAGCTACCACGGCGAAGATGATGATGAATATGTTATAATTCTAATAGTTTACACGATCGGGTGTGAAGGAAAACCTGCATATCTAAGGAAAAAAATTGAGGATACCTGCATGTCTAAAGAATAAAATATTTCTAGGAGTGAAGTCCGCCAAAGCGCACTGAAGCAATCTTAGCAGCAGTATCGATGCATAACCCTCACCACTAATCCCAAAACACTACACTAGGAAAGACACCACCGTCGATAGTACGACACGTGTTTCGCCGCTAAATGAGGCATAACGGTAGAAAATAATTAATGGTAATTATTTAGTTTTAACTACCGGCATCCCCAACAAGTCCTTGCCGTCAGCTTGCAGCAAGCAGTCACCGGTTCTCAAGCCAGCCAAGTCGGCTCTCGATCCTGTCGTCACTTCGCGAACCTGATAAAATAGAAATAGAAATATTCATTAACAGTAGGTATGCTCAAAAGTGTGGTAGCTCAGATGGTTAGCGCTCACTGTAAGTGTCACAGTACGCGAGCAACCCGGGTTCAATCCCCGCAGGCACCAATGAAATTGATAATTGCAATTTTAAGTGCTGATTTACCACGTGCTCGGCGGTGAAGGAAAACATCGTGAGGAAACCTGCATGTCTGAGAAATAAGAAAAAAAATATTTTCGAAGACATGTGAAGTTCGCCAACACGCATTGGGGCAGCGCGGCGGACATTTCCTTGCCCTAAAACCCTCTCAGAAATGAGAGGAGGCCTGTGCCCAGCAGTGGGGCGTATATAGGGTGTAACTTTAACTTTAACTTTTATGCTCAAAATTACCAAGATTCAGCCAAATTTGCAGAGAAGGTTCAGAATAAGTAATATAGGCAAATGGTGAAGAAAAATCAATTAAAATAAATGTCAAACATTCTGTCCTTTTTATCTTTTAAATTCAAAATGCGAGGTAATGCATTATTTTAACTGATTTTATTGCGCACGCACACATATGGGCACACACGCCCATAAATCACATTCAATTTGGGATAATTTCAAATAAATTTAGAAGCCTTATTTACTCGTATTTTCAAAAATTACAATAACGGTATATCATTATTTATATATTTGAACTTAAGTTTTAAATTTGGGCTACTCTTTGAAAAATAACCCTGTATAAAACCTTCATACTTTACTTTTTTCCTTTAACTATTATTTATTCTGTGCTTTATGTAAAATATGAACTTATTCATTCGTAAATAGTAAAAATTAAACAGATTTTTTTACCCCACTTCCCTAGAAGAAGGGTAATGTTTTTCGAGTGTATGTACGTATGTATGTATGTCTATTTATGTAAGTCCACTGCTGAACATAGGCATCCCCCGTAGAATACCATAGACGGTCCTGAGCTATCTGCATCCATCGACTTCTTGCATCTCTTACCAGGTTCTCACTCTATCTAGTACTGAACTATAATGCACTACTTCGCTTGTCGGTACTAGGCTACCACTCGAGAACCTTATTTCCCCAAAAACCTTCCTCATGAAACACAAAAGTAAAATAAAGCTTCTTACCCAAGGATATGGATCCCAAAGCGTCCTCGTGAGTCTAAACCCCAACCCTTCCCCTTCATCCTCCGGGAGATTCAGCTGAAAATCAAATTAGTAGACTAGTACATGTTATTCTAAAAATCCTCTAAGTGTAAGATAATCCACTATTTTATATCATCAAGTGTCTTAAGAAGCTACAGGGCAAAATGAAACAGGAGATGAGCAGCAGCATCTTCCTGATAACAACTCAAAAATGAAATTTTGGAAAATCCAAAAGTGCACACCTCGAACGGAACGGTTTACAATAGTGAAATTCAAAAGGCTTCCTAAGGATTAAAATCTAGAGATATCTTGTTCACCTCCATACCGATCAACTGACGTCCAAGTGAAATTGTTTTCGATTAACTTTTATTTAATAATAATCAAAATAAATAATTTTAAAACTACGTCAAGTATTAAATGAAATCTCCTCTTGCTATTGGTGTACTTATTTAATTATATAAGTTCAATATAAAGCTGGGGGAAGTGATGTAAGTTGAGTGGATCGCGATTTTTTGATTTGGTGACAATAGAACACTACTACTATCCGATTCGCATTCGATGTGCGCAAAAAAACTCCGGTCCATTCCATTCCAACCCGCTTGCCAAGCGAGGCAACGTTTTTTATTTCTGCCAACATTATACATTAAAGAGAGCAACAATGAATATATGCTTACATATGAAAAGTATGAACCAGTTTTTCACCTATCAATAGTATACTGATAGGTGAAAACTGCCTAACCTAGGTAAAACCTGCATCTTAGGTCACCAGGATACAACTTCGGCGAATATCCCCCTACGAGGCAATATATGGGCGAGAATTATGTTCAGCAGCGGGATCATTAATAACATAAACGAATCTTTTTATGGATAAGGGTGACAAGCGAGCACACAGTCCACCTGATGGTAAGTGATTGCTGTGGCCCATAGACATCTACATCTATCCTCGTTTGCGAATCAAAATGCAGATGCGTTGTCAACCGTGAGGAGTAAGATGGAATGCCTCTTTTCCAGTAAAAAGGGTTTCCGGTTCTCTACACTCACCATACGAAACACAGCAGTGTTAAGCTGCTATTTTACGCTGGTATTCTGTGAGAGCGTGGTCCTGCCCCGGTCGAGCCGACCCATTCGTGCTACAACTATACAATTAATATAGCTGCTTAACATGGTTGTACCACGTTTAAAAACTTTATCTTAGTATAACATTTTATCCATATCATTAGAGCAGCTTAGAGAAACCAATAACATTACGTATATAAATACAAGAAATGCTCACTTGAAGTAAATATGATAAAGTGAAAGAATATAACTCAAATTTGAATTATATTAATCAGAAGGTATTTGAATACCAGTGTAAAATAGCAGCTTAATGCTGCTGTGTTTCGTATGGTGAATATAGAGAACCGGAGACCCTTTTTACTGGAAACGAGGCATTCCATCTTAGTCCTCAGGGGTGACAACACATCTACATTTTGTCATGTCTATGGGCTACAGTATCCACTTACCATCAGGTGGACTGTGTGCTCGTTTGTCACCCTTATTCTATAAAAAACGTGGTAGAACCACTCTGTAGCTATATTATAGCTACAACACGAATGGGACGCCTCGACCGGGGTAGGATCACGATCATATAATACCAACATGAAATAATGGCTAAAGGTGCTGTGTTTCGTATGGTGAGTGTAGAGAACCGGAGACCCTTTTTACTGGAAACGAGGCATTCCATCTTAATGAGAACAAATGTAGAAGATCCACTTTCCACTTTCCATCAGGTGGATTGTGTGCTCGTTTGTCATCCTTATTTTATAAAAAATATATTTGATATACATAATAATTTTTAATGTCCTCCAACCGAACTTCGATCACGGCTCAATGGAGACTAGCCATCTGTGCAAGACATGATTATAGTACACGAGTGTGAGCAAGCACAGGTGCACTCTCTATTCCCTCACTCTCATAGTCCGATGGTCAAAGTCTCATAGTCGAACGGTCTTACGTGCTTTCTGTGCACGGGAGTGAAACACCGCCATGTTCCTGGCTCCGTGTTACTGAGAATTTCTTGACAGAAAAACCCAATAACTGATTTTGGCCCGACCCAGGGTTCGAATCCGGGACCTTAAGACTAGCGATCGCGTTTACAACTAGACCAACGAGGCGGATAGATTATATCGAGTTCCTATCAATATATATACAGGGTTATTTTTCAAAGTCGCCAAATTTTACACTTAAGTTCAAATATATAAATAATGATATAATGTTATTGCAGTTTTTAAAAATACGAGTATTTTATTTGAAATTATCCCAAAGGGAATGTGATTTATGGGCAACAACGTTTTTGCCTACCGATCGACCCTTACGAATGTGTGCGTGCGCAGTAAAATCAGTTAAAATAATACATTACCACGCTATTTGAATTTAAAAGATAAAATGGACAGAATGTGTGAGATTTTTTTTTTCATTAATTTTTCTTCACCATTTATATTACTTATTCTGAACCTTCTCTTCAAATTTGGCCGGTTATTGCAAAATAACCCTGTATATGTATATAAGCGAAATACCACTGACTGACTAAGAACGAATTTTACGATAGTCCCATCAAAAAAAAAATCTTGATATTTTACATCTAGGTTCCGCAATAAAATATTATCGTGCGCACAGCGAAGCGAGCGGGTATCAACTAGTTTGTTATATATATTAACTGCTAACATAAACATGTATATCAGGTATTTGTTATAATATACATTAACTAAGATAAACACGTGTAACAAGAAATGTAAACATATTTTTGTATTGGAATAATTACGAAATTACGTAATCAATGCTATTTATTACTTACAACAACTAGTCTCACGCCAGCCGCTCGTTCTTGTTCACTTCCGTATCCGCTTGAAGGTTCATTTACGATTGATGCGTCCATTATTTACAAATAGTAGAGGAAATTCTTTATCTGGAATTGAAAATATTTAAAAAACACAGTCTCATATATCTCATACATAAAAACTCAGTGGAATTCATTCCGAAGCAGAGGTAAATTAAACATAAGAATGACTTACAATAATTATTATTTATAATCTATATTGAATAAAAAAGTTTCTGTTTCTATTTATGTAACGAACTTAGCAGAGCTTAGCTTCTTAATTAAGGTTATGCTGATAATTTGAGATTTTTAACTTCCCGATTTGAAAATTAATAATTTACAAAAGTAGGAAGTTATAGATTTCGGTCCGATTCTGAGAATGCGAGTTTTCATCAGATCTCCACGTTTTGAGGTCCTAGGAAGCCGTTCCGACTATTCCCGGTTGGACGTCCCGCCGGGTGTATGTATGTAAATAAAATTTTGCCTTACGTTATCTTTAGAACGAACCAACCGATCGGGATGGGCGACACGGCGTTCGAAAGTGTTCATTGAGACTTCGAGTTCATTAGATTTTCAAATCAATCGGTCGAGCCGTTTCAAAAAATAAAAAACAAAAATTAAATAGATTTTCGAGCGTTGCGTTCGAAAATAAGCGGGAAGTTCCAGTGATGGCCTGCAGGTTCAACCGTTTTTCAGATTTTTTTGTAGAAATTACGGTGATAAACGAGTGTAGTCATTCTAAAAGTAAGTGCATACTGTGTGGCCTATAGTATGTTACCGTTACAGCCTATTAAAGTCCACTGCTGAACATAGGCCTCCCCCATAGATTGCCTCATAGGGGAGATTTTGTCATAGTTGTAACGTAACTGTTGATTTAATAATTTCACCTCTCAGTGGGTCATGTGCTCCTGGTAGATTATCTTCTATACATACATCCATTACAGCCTATTAAAGTCCACTGCTGAACATAGGCCTCCCCCATAGATTGCCTCATAGGGGGGTTAGTTGCTATAGTTGCCACGCTTGACAAACTGGTTGGCAAGCGCAGTTTTTTTATTTTTAGTCTTTATTAGAGAGACGCTTCTGCCCATCTCCTTATTTGTTTCCCTCTGTCGCCTCTTACGGCACTCATGGGATGATATGGAGCAGTGAATATTACTACACCACCACTACACGGTGAGTACATAACATAGTATGTTAGTACTGTTATTTATCCTGTGCAAATATACACCTACGCCTACCCGTATTCTCGATTTAAGAATCAAAATGCTGATGCGCGGTACCCTTCGGGACTACGTGGTAGAGCCATGCTGCAGCTTTATTAATAGTATAGTTGTACACGAATGGGTCGGCTCGACCGGGGAAGGACCGCGCTCTCACAGAATACCAGCGTAAAATAGCAGCTTAATGCTGCTGTGTTTCGTATGGTGAGTGTAGAGAACCGGAGACCCTTTTTACTGGAAAAGAGGCATTCTATCTTAGTCCTCACGGCTGACAACGAATCTGCATTTAAATTCGTAAACGAAGATAGATGTAGATGTCTATGGGCCACTGCAACCACTTACCATCAGGTGGACTGTGTGCTCGTTTGTCACCCTTATTCTATAAAAAAAAAAACTAAGATGGAATGCCTCATTACCATTGAAAAGGATCTCGGCTTCTCTACACTCGTCGTACAAGGAGAGTTTCGGAGTTATTCTGACGAGAGTTCTGTGAGAGTTGAGACGAGAGAATTATTCTGTTATTTTTTTTTATAGAATTAGTTTGACAAACGAGTACACAGTCCACCTCATGTTAAGTGGATGCTGTGGACCATATACATCTACATTTATAATCGATTAAACACTGAGGACTAAGGTGGAATGCCTCGTTTCCCGTAAAAAGGGTCTCCGGTTCTACATTCTACATTCACCATACGAAACACAGCAGCATTGAGCTGTTATTTCACGCTGGTATTCTATGAGAGCATATAAACTTAGAAATGAGGATATTTGCAGTAGAACCAGAGTGACCGACATAGCCCAACGGATTAGTAAGCTGAAGTTGAAGCTGAAGCTGAAGAATCGATGGGGAAAAAAGGTTCTCGAGTGGCAGCCTCGTACCGGTAGGCGAAGTGTAGAGCAACACCCCACTAGATGGAGTGACAACCCGGAGGTGGCCCAGGACCGTGCTTTTTGGCATTCCTTGGGGAGGCCTATGTTCAGCAGTGGACTTGTGAAGGGCTGTAATGATGATGATCCCGAACGAATATGTCAGACCCATTATATCTCCATCTTTATGACACACAGTTGAAAAAAAAACCTCGTCGAGAAGAACTAGAATTATTGGTGTTTAATAACCATATAAACCAAAAATTTTGCAGCATCTGACAGTGGTTCTGCTAACTCAGTTGAACAAACTCCTAAATCTTTGACTATAATAAAACTCTACATCACGCAAAAATCTGTGAACCGATTTGGATGGAACTTTCACTGGCAGATAGCTGATGTTATAAGGAGTAACTTAGGCTACTTTTATTTGAGGAAAAGAATTAGGGTTCCGCGCAAAAAATTAAAACCCATGAAATCCAGTCGCAATAAATTCCACGCGGGCGAAGTCGCGGGGCACAGCTAGTCGTACATATTTATCTTAAAATTTTGCATCAATAATTATTTTTCTCTCTTGCACTTAACACATTCCATTAGTTAATGCTGAATGTCATTAATAGACCCGCATATTAAGCGGCGAGAGCTAAGCCTCTGAGCTACCACGGCTTTTTAATGGAGGTCAAACAGTTTATAAATCACTACGTTTAAGATATAGGACATTATGAAGGTCTAAGATACGTGATTTGAAACTTTTTTTGCACAAATCTTTAAAGTTCTAAATTCAAAAGTTTTGTGACATTCGATAGTTTGCATTTCAATTGTTTTAAATTCAGTATTTGTGATAGAAACAGAAACAGTAACTTTTTTATTCAATATAGATTTCTTATATAGACCTCTTTCCTGGGAAGAACCAGCAAGAAACCCAGCGAGACTTGTTTTTTAAATAACAGCTTACAATCATAGAGTAATTAGTCTTACAATCATGTATGTTACACAATTCACCACACAAAACAAATTAGAAACAGCTTGGAAGCGATTAGCGATAGCGACCTCATTACCAGGGGTTATTATCATCCATAAATTCCTTATTATTATAATAACCCTTTTTATACAAACTTTGTTTAATAAAGTTTTTAAACTTTGGGCAGGTCAAATTTTGTATATTTTCTGGGATTTTGTTGTATACATCAGCCCAAGAATGAATTACTGACTCGGTGGCGTCGAGTAGTAGATAAACATGAAGACCTCAAAAATTAGAGTACTTAATTTTTGAGTACGATTTCCAACGTGATTCTATAGCAGCAGACAGCCCGCCCCGCAAAATCAATGCTGCGGTTGGGTTAGAGGATACGACATATGAACGCACTGTGCGTTTCTAACCGACTTCAAAAAGGAGGAGGTACTCAATTCGACTGTATGTTTTTTTATGTGTGTTACCTCATAACTTTTCTAGGTGAAACGATTTCGATGATTCTTTTTTTATTTGAAAGCTGGTGCTTCTCATGTGGTCCCATATAAATTTCATCAAACCAGTAGTTTCCGAGTTATCCTTAATAATTTATATTGAAGTCGGTTGTACAAAATTTTTCGACTTGAAAAATGAACCACGGAAAGACCCAGTGATTTTTTATTTGCGTTCTCTTGGAAGACCAACACTAAGCTAAATAACAATGAAAGAGAGAGAGAGAGAGAGAAAGAGAAACTTTTTTATTTAATATAGATTATAAATAATACTTATTGAAAGTCACTTTTTTGTTTAATTTACCACTGGTTTGGAAAATACCTCTGTCTTGGGAAGAACGAACAAGAAACCCAATGGGACTTTAAAAAAAAACCTTAACACCTTACAATCATATATGTAACACAATTGACAACACAAAACAAATTAGAAATAGCTTGGTAGCGATTACCTTTCCCAGGGGTAATCGTCCATTAACTCCTTAATATTATAATGATCCATTTTATACAAACTTTGTTTAAAGTTTTTGATATACAATTAAAATTTTTAGTTTTAGTTTTTTTTAATTATAGTTTTTATTTCATATTGCGTGTAACATTTTAGTTAGATTTAATTTTGTACTGTGTTTTAACAATGTAAATAAATAAAATCATTGCATTTTGATATTTGAATTGAAAATAAAAAGATGATATCAAAGTATGGTGTGGAAACCGATCCTTATAAAACAACCAAGGCAGAAATTTATTTAGTAGTCAGTTCATGGTGTGTACACTACAGCTTTTTGAGATCCGATGTATCAGTAACAGATGTCTGTTGTAAAGAACTTCGAACAAAGATGGCGAAACTCTGAGAGAAACAGCCCCGACACGTCAATCAATCTCGCCGATTATGCTCTATGATAACTCAAGACCTTGCACTGCTCGACAAATTTTTTAACATTACAATACCCTCAGTTAGAAGCCCTACGTCATCCTCCGCACTTGCCAGACCTAGCCCCAACCAATTACCAGGTTTTTCCGCAATTTGCACAATTTCCTACAAGGAAAATAATATGTTCTAAGAAGAGTCGAGATCTCTCTCCGGTCGTGTCAGAATGCCGTCCTATCGGACTTTGAGAGTGACAGAATAGAGAGTGCACGAGTATATTTTACGCAAACACCCGTGCACTTTAATCATGTCTTGCGCAAATGACTGGTCTTCGCTGAGACTGGTCGCCTAGATCTGGAGGGCATTAATTAAAAAATTAAAAATTATAGTTCTGATCCCCAGAGTTCTACCGCAAAGGCTTAAATGATCTCCGAGAAAAAAAAGTGTATAGATAATGTTACCATCACACTTCGGTTAAATAAATATTATATATTGCTTCTTAGAAAAAAGGTGTTTGAATAAATATCTTAAAAAACAACGCATCTGCATTTTGAATCTTAATCGAACAAGATATAGATGTCTATGGGCCACAGCATCCACCTACCATCGGGTGGACTGTGTGTTCGCTTGTCACCCTTATTCTATAAAAAAATGTGTGTGTGTACTTATGTACGCACGTAACAAGTTATACTTCTTTAGCGTAACAAAACAACAATAACTAAAATAAAACACGTTTTATAGATTCATATATATTTGAATATTAATGTAGCTACCTTGAATATAGTTATCAGTTCTCACGAAAACTTGACAGTTGACAAACAATTACCAACTTAAGTTGTCGCTTTTAGGTTTCGGTGTGCGTGCGCATCGTAAAAAATTCACTCTCATCATTTTTCCCAAACGCCCCAAAAGAAGTATAACTTCAAAAATACTTTGGCAATATAAATCTAACCATAACTGTATTTAAGAATAGATTATTTATACGTGGTAGAGCCATGCTGCAGCTATATTAATAGTATAGTTATAGCACGAATGGGTCGGCTCGACCGGGGAAGGACCACGCTCTCATAGAATACCACCTTAAAATAGCAGCTTAACACTGCTGTGTTTCGTATGGTGAGTGTAGAGAACCGTAGACCCTTTTTACTGGAAAAGAGACATTCCATCTTAGTCCTCACGGGTGACAACGCATCTGCATTTTGATTCTTTATTGAGGATATATGTAGAAGTTTATGGGTCACAGCAACCACTTACCATCAGGTGGACCGTGTGCTCGTTTATCACCCTATCCTATAAAAAAAATATCACAGTGGAATCTCGATAACTCGAACCTCGTCAAGTCGCAATCCTCAGTAAGACGAAAACAATTACCATTAATTTCCGCTGAACTCTTAAATACGTGTTATCTAGGAGTTCAGCGAAAGGGTAAAATGTTATTTCCCTGCGAGGTATTGATAGTGAGGTAAGTGAGGGTAATATGGTCACCTTAAGCTTTGCCGACCTATAAAACCAAAACTAGAGGAGGACAGAGACAAAAACACAAAGTCGTATACTATAATTATTATATTAAGAAATTAATAGTGAACAAGCTTTGGCAATAATTAGAAACACTTCGAAAAATCAACTTAAATAAAACTTACTACTTACACTACACAATACTAAAATCGACTAAAATATTTACAATAATGTCAACTGTCAAAATGGCGTCGATAAAGCAGCGCCCTTTTGAGCTTTTATTATTTGATTGACTGATGAAGAGCTATCGTATCACAGAACCATCTATGCAAACAAGGCTGTAGTTTTTGAGTTATAAGAACCATATTAACCGGATGACCATATTACCCTCACGTACTATATATTATGGTTTGTGGTGTAAACCTGCTAAGTAACACATCTGTGTACCTTATGTTTGTTTATGTTTGGGAAAATCATCTCGAAATTATTGCTAAGTCCAATTACAGTGCTGAACATAGGCCTCCAGAATAGATTGCCTCTTAGGGGGGATTGTTGCCATAGTTGCCAAGCTTGGCAAGCGGGTTGGCAACCGCAGTTTTTTATTTTTAGTTGTCGTTATTAGGAAGCCGCTGCTGCCCATCTCCTGCTTTGTAACCATCTGTCGCCTCTTACGACACCCACGGGACGATATGACGTAGTGGATATTATTAAACCGCCACTACACTAGACAATTTTAAAATATTTAAGTCGAAAACCCATTAAATCGATATTTTTAGTATTTTCCTTCAAATTCGTGTTATCGATATTCCACTGTTTTAAGCGACAGTAGCCTAATGGTGGCTATACAAAAAAGCTCGATATTTGGATACCACACGAGCTCACTGAAAGAAACCTAATGAATCGTGTACTCATTTGCGATTCTCTATTCATACGTAATGAAACCGAACCATTTTTGAAAATGTATAATTTACGATAAGAACGTGCGAAAAAAACTTTCGTTCGAGTACGGACCACGAACTCAAAAGTTCGTGGGTTCGAATCCGCCATCGACTACTGTCGTGAACCACTCATAACACAAGCATTTTACGCTTACCAGGAGTGGTTAAAGCGAATATTAGTAATTTTAATAGCATTGCTAGTATTTTCGTTTAAAAATTAAAAAAAATAGCTAATTACGGTATTTCTGATTTGATTGATAAATCATCATTGTTTATAAAAAACAATATCAACACATGCCATAAAAAAATTCGTGCCTTTTTTATTTAAAAAAAAAAAACTAAAGATTTAAAATTAGGACCGACATTTGTGGCACTTACTTGTTGAGGATATCTCTTGGTGTTAATTTTATTTACGACTGAAAATTAGAGATAACTAGGATTTCTCTAGAAATCTTTCAAAAAATGCAACTGTTGATGCTATTATGCTATGATTATGCAAGAAAGTGAAATATAAAGAATTATAAATGTATACTATAGAAGGGAATGAATCGGTTACTTATTTCATATTACTCCTTTAAAATGTAAATTATTATATTGTGTAGAAAGAAATAATTAATAAAGCTATTATACATAAATTATTTTACAATATATATTAATAAATATAACGTATTCTTACCTTATCTTCGGATGTTTACACTAAAAAATGCAAATTACTTTTTACAGATTAACAGTTCGAAGTCACCCGAGCTTAAGTCTAAGCGATCTTGATTGAACTGCCGCTTTCAATATCGAAGATTTATCGGAATATAGTAGTGTCGTAGTCAAAATGAATATCGACATCGATTAATTTAATGAACACCACTTGTAAATAAGCTGGGGCTGAGAGCTCAGCGTAATCTTCTTAATACGCGAGAAACCCGGCTTCGATACACGCCGGCACCAATGTATATAATAATATATAAAATATGCGGGACTTTAAGCAAAAATTGTTTAATAAGAGTTATTATAACACCAAAGAGTACCGGGAAGGCGGTGATCGCTACCTTGCTGGTTCTAAATATTTTCATACTTAATTGCATAAAATATTATATTGTAAAGTAGTTGTTCCCCGCGACTTCGTCCGCATAGAATTTATAACGATTGGATTTCATGTTTTTTTTTGCGCGGAACTCTAATTCTTTTTCGAGAATAAAAGTAGCCTATGTTACTCCTTATAACATTAGCTATCTGACAGTGAAAGCTATTTCAGAGATTAGCCAGAATAAACATACAGACAGACAAAAATTTTTAAATTTTTTTCTTGTTATAAGTACCGTATATATCTTCATATGCATTTAGTAATAAGCTGTTATTTTGACATTACAAACAGACACTTCAATTTTATTTATTTGTATAGATTTATTTATATTTTAATTACATAAACCTTACAATTATTAAAAGAAAGTCCCGATGGGTTTCTTGCTGGTTCTTCCCAGGACATAGGTTTTTCCGGGCCAGTGGTAAAGATTATATGACTTTCAATAAGTATTCTTGTGATCTACATATATGGAATAAAATGATTCTATTCTATTATATCCTAATCAAATAGTTAATTGTTAATTTAAGTGTTGATTGACCAATCAACACTTAAAATATTTTTTTAAATAAAGCTTTTTTTTAAATAAAACTGAAGTGACAAACGAACTTACAGACCACCAAATAATTGGCTATTGCAGCCAACGGACATCTTCGTCTAACGTTTAACCAACTTCAAATAAAGAAGGATTCAGATGCGTTGCCACGTCTGAGGAATAAGATGTAATGCCGCCATCTTCCTGACTCCGGGCTGCTGCTAAGAATTTCTTGACAGAAACGCCCAATAAATGAATTTTGGCCCGACTCGGGATTCAAACCCGAGACCTCATGATCAGCAATCGCTTACAACCACATAACCAACGACGCAGTTATTTTAGTTACTTGCAGTATTAAATAATGATTTGTTATATTTACGCGAACACTTATTTTTAATTCCCGACGTTTCGGGTGCTTTGCAGCACCCTTAGTCACGGGGGACCGGTCGCGAATTAAACGCGATAAAATCCGTAAAATTAGTTTTATTCAATGTGCAGTAAAGTAAAAAACTATCGATAACATCTCATCGCTGCACAGCTCTAAATCAAACAGGTTAGCCTCAGAACTCACGGTCGGTGACGTGACCTACACGATTCAATGTAGGTTACGTTGCGTGAAGTTGCGACATCACCTTTCACAACACGACGCTGTTCCTGAGTACCTATCTCAGATTTGCTTGTATCCACCAAGGGCGTCACTAGACCACAGAGTAAAGAGTAAGGACTTTCTTTACTCATGTGGCTAGACGATGGTGGAGTGGGGGCAAGTTGATATAAAGAGGTTTTTTTAGTCTTGGGGGGTGCAGCTTCTTGTTTTTTTTATAGAAGTGCGGGCAAACGAGCATGCGGCTCACCTGATGGAAAGTGTCGACCGGCGCCGACCAACCACAATACCAGGGGAATTAAGAAAACAAAACAACTGCAATACTGGTGCGTTGCAGGCCTTTTAGAAAGAAGTAAGCTCATTTCTTGAAGATCCCTAAGTCGTATCGGTCCGGATAATCGCTGGTGGTAAAGGATTACACAAAGAAGTCGTGTTGTTCTTTACTCGTGTTAGAGCTACGCTGCATCTATATTATAGTTGTATCACGAATCGGTCGACTCGACCGGGGTGGGACCACGTTCTCATACCAACGTAAAATAGCAGCTTAATACTGCTGTGTTTCGTATGGTGAGTGTAGAGAACCGGATACCCTTTTTACTGGAACCGAGGCATTCCATCTTAGCTCTCAGGGATGGCAACGCATCTACATTTTGATTCTTTAACGAGGATAAAATGTAGATGTCTATGCAGTCTATGTAGTGCTATTTGTCACCCTTATTCTATACTAGCTGATACCCGCGACTTGCTTGATATAATAACAAAGTTTTCGTATGTGCGAAGGAAAAAACATCAAAAAGGTCGCAAGCAAAAATACTATATACTTTGCTTACAAAATTTATTTGTAAACAATGTTATTCGTTGCTCCGTTTGTAGCTAAAATATATAAATTATCTGGGTTAGTAACGCGAGAGCAAGCGACGTACAGTTGAAGGTGTGAAAAACAGCTAAACACACATCACTGAACACGTAGTGCTTGTAAAAATCGTTGTTTCTTAAAACTTTAATAACTTTATTAAAGTTTTAAATGAAGATATCGCAATATTTTTTTTTTAGATCAGGGCCAAGTGTCTAAGATATAAAACTAAGAAAACCTAATTGAAATCTATCCAGTAGTTTTTCCGTGGTGCGCGCACAACTGCAAACCTCTATCATTTTATTTATATAGAAAAAAAGTAGCTTTGAAAAAGTGTCGTAACAGTTTTTTTCAATATTTTTAAAATATCGTCGTGAAATGATGACGAAGCTGTCATAATGTACTTGTGGTTTATTGCGATTGTATGCATCCCTAAATAGAAAAAAAACCAGTCATGGCAGCTCAGGGGTTAGCGCTTGACGTAAATTTTACAGTAACGTGAGCAATACGTGACAAATCCGTCCGGCACCAATTTTAAGTGCTGATTTGCAACATACTAGGCGGTGAAGGTAAACATCGTGAAAAAGTTGCATTTTGAGGTATTTTGAAGTCTGTTAATAGGGCTACCAGATGGAAAATTTAAAAGCCCTGAAAATAACGTGATTTCCATAGAAAAGACCTGGCATTTTGATGCAAACGTAATTAACTACTGTAGAAAAAATAAATATTTAAGTAAATTATTTCTTTTTCATCAGGTGATCAATTCAAGTCGCAGATTCCATCCCTCCACGTAATATCTCTAACGTATAATAACTTACACGAAAAATATCTGCGGACTTTCAGTCACGACGGCCAGCCTCAACGGAGACTAGCCATCGTCGCAGGACAGGATTAAAGTGCCCAAGTGTATGCGCAAGCACAGGTGTACTCTATATTCCCACATTGTCATAGTCCGATGGGACGGTAAACCGACACGACCTGAGAGAGATCAGGCGCAGGGCCAACGGCTTTATGTGTTTTCCGAGGCACGGGAGTGAGATACCGCCAACTTACTGTCTCCGGGCAGCTATTGAGAATTTCTTAATAGAAGAACTCAAAACCTGATATTTTTTGGCCCGATCGGGGCTTTGAACCCGGGACCTCATGATCAGCAGTCGCACTACTACAATCACTAGTGACGGATTTATTGCAGACATGAGAAAGGTTATAGATTTATTTAAATCAACAAATTAATGTTAATATATTTTTAGTTATTGTTCTGAGATATAAGTAAGCTATTGCCTATAGATATATATGTACCTATCTACTTTTGTCTTTATGATGTCAAAATTAACAAGTGATAAAATTAAAAACATTGTACAACCGACTTCAATATAAATAAAATGAGAACCTCATCAATGTAGTCGAAGTCAATTAAATACGGATTATTAAGGATAATTAAAAAACTGCTGGTCAGATCTTGATTAAATTTATATGGGACCACATGAGAAGCTTTCAAATAAAAGAAGAATCATCAAAATCGTTTCACCTAGAAAAAAGTTCTGAGGTTAAAAAAAATACAGTGGAATTAAAGGTAGGTTAAAATATGTTTGAGAAGACCAAGAAATTCAAAGCGCCTGCAAGTTTTAATTAGCAACATTTGTACGAACAGGTTGCCGTTGCGGATACAATTAAATTAGTCTAGTCTTATTTCTGCATTATGTATGTAAGTAATTGCGTTTGATTTGAATATTCCTAAAACTAATACATATACATTGTTACTTATTATTCCATCTTATTACACTTATTCATCTACGTAATGTTTGTGATGGGGCATTCAAACCGAAACACAGCAGTGAGTGCACCATTGTAAAAGCAGAAATAGGTTAACACGGTGGTACCAAACTCATCCCGTGTCATCCCTCCCACCTTGGTCTCTGGCGGTACTCTCCCGTCTCTAAGTATCGTTTATAAACTCTACGCACTGCTGATCGACTCAAATTTAATCTCTTTGCCACATTTCGCTGACTTAGCCCTTCACGAACGAGAGCTACCACTTGTGCGGCATCTGCTTCAGTGGTATCCATATTTTATGGTTAAAAGTAACGATATGTCTGCTCCAACAAAGAATTAAAAGATTAAGTCACTACGATGCACAGAACCAAGAATATTACGCGTCAAAAGTCCGAAATAAACTAACCTTGCACTCTATGCACAAGTCGACATTTTTTATCAGTGCGCTTAAAATGTTACAAATACCCACAATAGCACTTGTATTCCTCGAAAACAATGTCAAGTGGGTACTCAGATGTTAATTTATAACGCATAAGCAAAAACATACAAATATGTCAACGCATACATAAGATAACAACTTTGTTACTCAAAATTAACGGGTGGGTCGATTTTTTTGGAGGCCAGTGTATTTGCAATTTACATAAGTCACTTAGAAATCATTATACCTTCTGTAGAGCCGACCTATTCGTGCTACAACCATAATATAGGTGCAGCAAGTGCCTGATTTAGAGTTCCGACAGCCCTAGGCTAACTATAAATATGCACCCCCCACCCCCGGCCTGTTCTGTCTGTGCCTGCCCAGCCCACAAATATATTTACTAGATTTTTATATTTTACTTATACTCACCTATAATCGCACAGTTATGGTGTACCGCTAAGTATCCAGATGGCGTGGATGGTACCGTGAGTTCTTTCCCGATGTGCGTGGGTGGAATTAATCCGAACAATTTGTCTAAGTACTCCCCCTTGGACTCTACTGCTTCCGCTCATCTATGAGTCAGGTAAATTAGAAGATTTGAACTAGAACCAGCTGATTAGTGACCGTCAATGTGGTGGTTCTCAAAGTACCTTATGAGATGGCAGTTTATAATGCATCAATTATTTGGAAGCAAGGAGGCGATGGTGATAAACCTGTAGTTGGACGGGTCTGAGCGGTCGCCTTTTTAGGGATCGGGTGTACTAAAGCTGTCTTCTATTAGTTCAGAATTACGCCTAGGGAGTAGGAGTACCAGAAAAGACGCGTTAGAAGCGGTGCTAACTCCGGAGCACCCGTCTTCAGCACAATAGGAGGGTCTCCATCAGGCCCATTCGACTTGTTGACGTCCAGGGATAGGAGTGCTTTGCACACTGAACGCTGTGTAAATCGCATATCCAGCATGGAGCAATCACACCGCGGTGTGTATCTACAGTCATCGAGAGTAGAGTTGGACTCAAAAAGAGAACCTAAAAGATCGACTTTCTCCTTTGCGGTATGGGCCAGTGAGTCGTTCTCCCTGTGCAGAGATGGAACAGGTAGCTGACAGAAGTTCCCTTGGACAGCCTTGGCAAAACACCTTAATAAAGGTAGAGGAGAGAGCTTGAGCGATTTAAAATCTTTGAATCACGTCCAGTCAGTCAACGAACGACGAAAGGTACCAAATAATTCAGTCTTATTTTTTGTTTTGTACCAAAAATAAAGAAAGAGCAACAAGTAAAATGTTTGCGGCACTTACTCTATTATTTATTTAGGATATTATACCAAATTTTATTCTGTACATAAGTGTGCTTGCAAAGGCAAGCTCAGCGCTCCCTCGAACTCTTGCGCCCTAGGCTCCAGCCTAGTTAGCCTGTGCAGGCTGCAGCGTGGCTCTACCACGTCAAAATCAAAACTAATCTTGTCAGCCTCAAGCACAGGCATAGAGTAGCCAGTCTCTCGGTATTCTAAAGGATATATTACGGAGAGTGCGCAGAAGAATTACATGATTTAATTCCTCCTCCCTTTTCACTGGACAATTCGACGGTCGCTGAAACTACACAGTTTGCTTCATCTTTGGAAATACGTAAGTCATAGGAGTGAAATAATTTGCCGGCGTCTGACGCTGCTGCCCATCTCCTGACTTGTTTCCCTCTGTCGCCTCTTACGACACCCACGGGATGATACGGGATAGTGGATATTCTTACACCGCCACTACAATTTTTTATTACATTAATACCGTAATTATAAACAAGATCTCGCGATTTCGCCCGTGTTGAATTTATTCGTTTTTTTTGCGCGGAACCCTAATTCTTTTTCTTAAATAAAAGTAGCCTAAGTTACTCCTTATAACATCAGCTATCTGCCAGTGAAAGTCCCATCAAAATTGGTCCAGCCGTTTCGAAGACTAGTCAGAACAAACACAGACAAAAAATTTTTTATGACTACCATATATACTTTCATATGCATTTAGCTAACAGCTGTTATTTCGACATTACAAACAGACACTTCAATTTTATTTATTTGTATAGATTTATTTATATTTAAATTATATAAACCTTACAATTATCCTACTCCTGACACTCTGCATTCGTCTCATTCTCTCAAAGTTTAGTTTTCTGAAGGTTTCCCTTGTACCGCGTGTGAACTGCACATGTTTCTTAACTTCCCGCTTTGAAAATCAATAATTTTCAAAAGTTGGAAGTTATAGATTTTGGTCCGAGTTTGAGAATGCGAGTTTTCATCAGATCTCCACGTTTTGAGGTCCTAGGAAGCCGTTCCGACTATTCCCGGCTGGACGTCCGGCCGTGTGTGTATGTATGTATGTATGTATGTAAATAAAATTTTGTCGTACGATATCTTTTTTTCTTTAGAACAAACCAACCGATCGAGATGGGCGACATGGCGTTCATGTGTTCATTGAGACTTCGAGCTGATTAGATTTTCAAGTCAATCGGATGAGCCGTTTCAAAAATTTACAAAAAAATAAAAAACAAAAAAAAAAATTCAATAGATTTTCGAGCGTTGCGCTCGAAAATAAGCGGGAAGTTCCAGTGATGGCCTGCAGGGTCAACCGTTTTCAGATTTTTAAGAGTGAGTTTTTAGATTATAAACATAAAAAATAAAACAATCTTTGAATATTATTTTTATTGACAACAGTATATATTCATTTCTTGTTCTTTTTACTGCGGTAGGGGGCCGGCATCTTGAGGTGCACCGTGTTCACGTGCAACTTCATGGAGTTGGACTGCGAGAAGGACTTGCCGCAATGCGGACAGCTGTAGGGCTTCGCCCCAGTGTGGACCTGCAAATTGCAAAATTTAAACAGAAACTTTTTTATTCAATGTAGATTATAAATAATACGTACTGAAAGTCACTCTTATGTTTAAATTACCAATGCTTCAAAAAAAACTTCTGTCCTGGGAAGAATCAGCAAGAAACCAAGCGGAACTTTTATTTAAAAAAATAACAGCTTATAATCATGTTACACAAAACAAATTAGAAATAGCTTGGTAGCGATCACCTCATTCCCAGGGGTTATTATCATCCATAAATTCCTTAATATTATATAATAACCCCTTTTAAACAAACTATGTTTAATAAAGTTTTTGAATTTTGAGCAGGTCGAATTTTGTATATTTTCTGGGATTTTGTTGTAAAAGCGTATACATCGCCCCAAGAATGAATTACTGACTCGGTGGAGTTGAGTAACTGGTAGTGCTAGCTTGTGTTTGTTCCTAGTATTTACAGAATGAATATCACTTATTTTTGTATAACTACTTTTATTTTTGTGTACGTACATTACATTTTCATAAAAGTATTGAGAGGCCAAAGTTAATATATTAATTTCCTTAAATTTTTGTCGGAGCGATTCTTTAGGTTTTAAATCATATATTGCTCTTATGACCCTCTTCTGTAAAACAAATATAATTTCAGTGTCAGCTGCGTGTCCCCATAGTAAAATACCATACGACATTATGCTATGGAAACAGCTAAAGTAAACAAGTCTAGCTGTTTCAACACTGGTAAGATTACTAATATTTTTTATAGCATTTGCTCCATAACTAAGTCTGCTTGCTAATTTTGATATATGGGGGCTCCATTGAAGCTTCGCGTCTAGTATGATTCCAAGAAAAATTGTGGTATCGGAAAGACTTAGTTCCTCTCCATTTAAAATTATATTAGTATTTAAATGTTTGACATTTGGAGTCATGAATTTTATACGTTTCGTTTTAGTGCTATTTAAATGCAAATTATTAACATTAAACCAATTTACTAATTTAGATATAGCATTATTTACTTCGTCATATTTTAATAATTGTCGTTTTAATTTGAAAATTTATGAAGTGTCATCAGCAAATATGGTTATCCCCTACTATGTAAGGTAAGTCATTAATATATACAAGAAATAGAAAGGGCCGAGAATTGAGCCCTGAGGCACACCCATTTGTACTATCGACCCGGAAAAGTTTATAATATTAATGACAATTTTTTGCGTTCTGTTACTTAAATATGCAATAATTAATTTAAGAGCATCACTTCTTACACCGTAGAGTTGAAGTTTCCTGATTAATGTTTCATGGTGAACACAATCGAAGGCTTTGGATAGGCCACAGAATATACCCAAAGCATCCTGTGAATTCTCCCATGCATTGAAGATATATTTAATCAGCGCAACAAGTATAATGAGTATAATTAATAGTGAAACTGGTAAGGTCAACTCTCGCAATTCAAACTACCGGTTAAGTTTTAACAACAAATTAACGGAATCAGATCAGGTTGTTGCATAGGTTTTTGAGAAATATTTTACGGATATTCCGATCTTAACCACTAAGTCACTGAATTCTTCTACTGCCGTCACCGAATCATTACTTAAACAAAATCATAAAAAAGTTCTGCTAACTCTGCTTCACAAATATGACAAATAGGTGCATTTAAAATTTGGTTTTTGTCTTAATTTGTTAGCAGAACTGGATATTTTTGAAGTCTATTTATTTATTTTAAATTGTTAGATAAACTTTCCATAAACACTTGTGCATAGTTGGGTCCGCAATATGTTACATATTTTGATAATTTATCATATCATATGAACATTTTATATAATAACCAAAATTATGGACTTCATGTTTCTGAATATTATGTGTGAAAGGTTTGGATGGATCGTTAGAACATGATTCTATTGGTTTTAAAAATGCTTCAAAATCAGCATAAACTACGAATGGTATCTTAACTTTTTTTCATAACTATCAAATTAACATCATCATATGATGATGAGTTGTATAATCACTGTGCGATGGTTGAAACACAGTTTAAGTAAGTAAAATAAACATAAATTTCGATCATAATTTACACATTGTCTTATATCGTTTTTTTCATTAAAAAGGGAAAAAAATTAAAAAGGGTTATTATAATATTAAGGAATTTACGGATGATAATAACCCCTGGGAATGACGTGTTCGCTACCAAGCTATTTCTAATTTGTTTTGTGTGGCTAATTGTGTAACATACATGATTGTAAGATGTTATTAAAAAAAAGTCCCGCTGGGTTTCTTGCTGGTTCTTCCCAGGCCAGAGGTTTTTTTTCGAACCAGTGGTAATTAAACAAAAGAGTGACTTTCGATAAGTATTATTTATAATCTATATTGAATAAAAAAGTTTCTGTTTCTGTTTCTGTTTCAACACCAGCATCAGTTGTCGAGCGACTCCTCATGAATGTATAACGATTATATTAATACTATGAAAAATTCTATTTCTATTTCTGTCGGTCCGTGTTATAAAATGACTCACCATACGAAACACAGCAGCTTTAAGCTGCTATTTCACGCTGGTATTCTGTGAAAGCGTGGCCCTTCCCCGGTCGACCCATTCGTGCTACAACCATAATATAGCTGCAGCGTTGCCCTACCACGTACAAAAATGGATGTTTGTCCTTGTGCAATTTATGTATGTAAATTGTCTCTACGATACAGGAAAAAATCCTAGTGGGGGTAACGTTTTTTTTAATAAAATTGTTGGATGATTTATCCGTCAAATTATGTATTTATTGTATGTATGTACCATTCAGTGGCGGTATAAAAATATCCCCTACCCCATATCATCCCGTGGGTGTCGTAAGAGGCGACAGAGGGAAACAAATCTGGAGATGGGCTGCAGTGTCACCCTAATAACGACTAAAAATAAAAATAAACTGTAGCTGCCATCCCTGTTGCCAAGTGTGGCAACTATGACAATTATCCCCCCTATGAGGCAAGCTATGGGGGAGCTCTATGTTCAGCAGTGGACTTTATTAGGCTGTAACGGTAACGGATGCATTTATTAGTTGATTTAATGATGTGCACTTCTTAATTGTTAATGCGTAAGCAGTCTTAGACTTTGCGTTTGTGTATTTCTTTAAAATATGTATCAAATAAATAGTTATTTCTATTTAAACATAACTTGTGGACTTGAGAAGAACTTTGATGATGATGATGATGATGGTGGTGGTGGTGATGATGGTGATGATGATGATGATGAAGAAGATGATGATGGTTTAAACAAAACTCACCCGATCGTGCCTGTTCAGAGCGGCCTTGTGTTTGAACGCCTTGGGGCAGTGCTGGCACTGGTACGGGCTCTCCCCGGTGTGGGTTCGAACGTGGATCTGCGACAGACGATATAATATATTATGTTAAGGTTGGAAATCAGACAAAAATATCGTATTTCAGACACAGAACTTTATAGGACATCGTTCTAATCACTCTTACTCTCTTGGATAGTGCTTATGACTCTTTCTTTCTCTCTCTCTATATACCACTCTTTCGTACAGTTATATATATACCGGGTGTTTGTGAAACGCTCCCGAAAACGAAGACAGATGATAGTACTAAGGATACCTATGATGATGGGTCACAAAGAAATTCGATCCCGAGGAAAAAAAATCATCTTTTCACAACGTTTTATTAACTTTATTCACGCTCCATCATGTTAGTACAGTTAAATGAAACGATATTTAATTTAAAAAATCATGAAAATACTTAAACATAAAACCAGCAGTGAAACTTGAAAAAGAAAATCAGCTGACAATAGGGTCAATATCCTCGCGGGCGCCGAACTCTTATCTAGATCGGTACGAAACAATGCATTAGGTATACTACTCACTCTACCCTTCCCTTTCACACACACGCTGCCTCGTGTCGCCTCGCGCTGTGGAATCACATGCTTCAAGGACGTTACTTCGTGCGCATTTGTTTTGGCGGTATTGATTAATAATTTTAGTTTTTGAGACAGTTCAATTGTTTTGTTTATTAAATTATTGTCGTTATCACTTGTTATTTATTAATTAATGATATTGTTCTTGTTGTTACGTTTTGTGTTTTTTGTTTTGTTTTAATAATGCCTAACGCGTAGGTACGTTTATAGTGCTCGTGAATACGGCAACATGTTAATGTGCCTTGGAGAATCTCATAAGGCCACGGAGGATCGGTAAGCTGTTTCATACCTATTTTTTTTTTAAATAACTTAGTACTGAACTGATCTGAATAGGTACATAACTGAATACATCAGAATAATAAACATACCTACACAATGGATAAAAAAGCATGACTCTAACCTTCTTAACATTTTATTTAAGTATTTTTTTCATTAGCGGGGAATCGAACCAGTTATTTGGTTTATTTAACCTGTGAATTCGAATTAAAGTGGCTACGTGGAGACAAGCACAGTGGCAAAATAGTAGGTTAAGTAGATAAGTTAGGTATTTAGACAAGTGTTGTAAATTATTAGGTATTGTGGTACCATCGCTAGTTGCGGGCCGCGCGAATTCAGCGTTCGCGCGTATATTGACCCCTAGTCAGCTGATTGCAATTCAGTAATTCCACTGCTGGCTTTTTGTTTCATTATTTTCATGATTTTTTTAGTGAAATATCGTTTCAATTAACTGTACTAACATGAATAAAGTTAATAAAACGTTGTGAAAAGATGATTTTTTTTCCTCGGGATCGAATTTCTTTGTGACCCATCATCATAGGTATCCTTAGTACTATCATCTGTCTTCGTTTTCGGGAGCGTTTCAAAAATACGCTGTATAGGAACGCTGTCCAAAATGTTATATATATATATATATATATATATATATATATATATATATATATATATATATATATATATATATATATATATTTCATTCAGCATTCCTATCTTTCTTTCACTTGATATAGTGTTTATGCCCCTCTTTCTCTCTCTCTCTCTCTCTCTCTCTATACCTGTATCAGTTGCACACAGTTACCTACAGTCGCTGGTATACACTGAAGTTCTTGGGACAGCATTCCTATCTTCTTTAACTCTCTCTTGGGATAGTGTTTGTCTCTCCCTCTCTCTCTCCATCTATCTCTCTCTCCCCATCTCTCTCTCTATCTCTCTCCATCTCGTATACACTGAAGTTCTTGGAACAGCATTTCTATCTTTTTAACTCTCTCTTGGGATAGTGTTTGTCTCTCCCTCTCTCTCTCCATCTCTCCATATCTCTCTCTCACTCTCCATCTCCCCCCATCTCTATACCTGTCTCTGTCGCACACAGTTACCTGCAGGCGCTGGTAGACGCTGAAGTTCTTGGGGCAGTGGGTGCACTGATACGGCTTCTCGCCAGTGTGGATCCGCTGGTGGTACATCAGTGTCGCTTTGGTCTGTGAAACGTAACAAAAAATTATTTCAAGCAAGACACATTACGATGATATAATTTATTTATATTGTATAGTAAAATATTATGTTGTATGTGCTTTTGTGTGTTTGTCTGTGTGTCTGTGCATCCATTTGTCAGTCTATGCGAGGACTCACGTAGTACTTCTTATAGCCTATGTTGTATGTGCCTGTGTTTGATTGTCCGTATGTCTATGCGTCTGTTTGTCTGTCTGTGTGAGCGGGCACTTATAATAAATTTCTTGTCATGCAAGTTCATCTTGTAAAACATGTTGTTTGTGTGTCTGTCAGTCTGTGTGTGCCAGCACTCACATTGCAGTTCTTACTGCATAAGTCCATCGTGAAAACATGTTGTGTGTGTGTTTGTGTGACTGTGCATCTGTTTGTGCGAGCAGTCACAATGTACTTAATGCCGCGTAACCTCATCGCATAAATATGTTGTATGTGCGTTTGTGTGTATGTCTGTGTGTTTGTCCGTCTTTCTATGCGTCTATTTCTCAGTCTGTGTGTTTGTTTGTCTGTCAGTTTGTTTGTGCGAGCATTCACGATACATTTTTTGCCATATAGCTCCATCGTGTAAAACATGAAGTGTTTTTGTCTGTGCGTCCGACTGTTTGTTTGTCAATCTGTGTGTATGAGAGCACTTATGATGTATTTCTTACAGTGTAGCACCATCGTGTCAAACGTGCTGTATATGTCTTTATGTTTGTTTGTGTATCTGTCTGTGTGTTAGGACTCATTTACGTGGTAGAGCCAAGCTGTAGTTATATTTATAGCATAGTTGTAGCACGAATGGGTCGGCTCGACCGGGTAAGGACCACGCTCTCACAGAATACCAGTGTTTCGTATGGTGAGTGTAGAGAACCGGAGACCCTTTTACTGGAAACGAGGCATTCCATCTTAGTCCTTACGGCTGACAACGCATCTGCATTTTGATTCGCAAACGAGGAGAGATGTAGATGTCTATGGTCTTCAGTAACCACTTACCATCAGGTGGACTGTGTGCTCGTTTGTCATCCTATTTATATATATATATATATATATATATATATATACATATATATATATATATATATATATACATACATATATATATATATATAAATGTTGTACTTCTTGTCACATGACACCATCGCGTCAATCACGTTGTATGTGTTTGTCCGTCTGTCGTGTGTCGTCTGTCGGTGAGTGTGCAGTGTGGAGACTCACGTTGCACTGCTTGCCGCAGACCTCGCAGACCATGTCAGCGGGCCGCTTGAGCTGGCGGGCGGCTTGCGGCCGCGGCTGCTTCAGCTTCACGCCCAGGTGCACGCGCTGGTAGTGGATCGCGTGCGACCGCGAGTTCGCGAACGTTCTGTTGCACTGCAACCACATTTCATTGCCTACTGGCTCACCGAGCACACGTTGTCCTGCCTGCTCTGGTTCGTGGCGCGATAAGTTTCACTTTTCTCACACACACTTTCTTATGGACGCACAGCTAAATCCTCTAAATGAATAATAGCACCTATGAACCTATGTATATCTAATAGTAACCATTATGACAGTAAAATTAAAAAAAAAGGAAAAACATTACCCTTCTTTTTAATCTTCCATAAGCGGATAAAAACTTGCCTATATATTATACACGATCATTTACTGTCCACACACCAAATTTCATGGAAATACGTCCAGTAATTTTTGCGTGAATCGTGAACACATAATTTTTCTACAGATTTATTATTTGTATATAGATATAGATTAAAAATCCACTTCCGAACAAAGCGTCCTTAGATTGCCTCATAGGCGGGTTTTTTTTGCTATAGTAGATACGCATGGCAACCGAACTTTCTTTCAACCGACTTCGAAAAAGGAGGAGGTTCTCAATTTGCATTTTTTATATGTGTTACCTCATAACTTTTTTCTAGGTGAATCGATTTTGGATTTTAATTTGAAAGCTGTTGCTTCTCATGTGGTCCCATATAAATTTGATACTAACAGAGCGAGATTTTTTCATTTTTTTTTTATTAGACCTTAGTTACTGTTAAAGCCTATTTAAGTCCAATGCTGAAAATAAGCTTCCCCATAAATTGCCTCATAAAGAGAGATATTTGAAATAGTTGCCACGCTTGGCAAGAGTGTTGGCAACTGCAGTTTTTATTTATAGTTGAAAAAAATAACTTTAAATAATTGATTATCTATTCTAATGTAAAGGAATGAATAAAAAGTTAAAAAAGACATAAGCACTCACATCCTGACAGTGAACGGGCTCCTCCTTCTGATGGGACTTCATATGCTCCTTCAGTACTTCGTCAGAGGAACAGCTTTCACCGCAGTGTGGACAGGCGCTGGAATAAGTTTTTTTTTTAAATATCAAAGTCCACTGCTGAACATAGACCTCCCGCAAGGACTGTCACAAAACACGGTCCTGAGCCACCTGCATCCATCGGCTTCCTGCATGTCTTAACAGGTCGTCTCTCCATCTAGTGGGGGGACGCCTTCCACTTCCTCTACCAGTACGAGGCCGCCACTCGAGAACCATACTTCCCCATCGGTTGTCGGTTCTTCGAGCTATATGGCCGGCCCATTGCCACTTCAGCTTACTAATCCGTTGCGCTATGTCGGTCACTCTGGTTCTACTGCGGATATCCTCATTCCTAAGTCTATCACGCAGAGAAACCCCGAGCACAGCCCTCTCCATAGCTCGCTGAGCGACCTCGAGCGTCCTCATACGGCCATACGTCCTCATATGCCAGGTATGGCTCGAGATATTTCATTATATTTCGCACATGTGCGAGCCATTGGAGCATGCTTACCAAGTTGCGTTCTAGCGAAAGGTATGTGAAATGAATTTCGAGAAGAATTGCAACATTTTTGTTTTCTTCCTCGCACAACTTCCTTGTGGAATAGTTTACTACCAGCGATTTTTCCGGACCGATACGACTTAGGGACCTTCAAGAAAAGAGCCAACTCCTTTTTAAAAGGCCGGCAACGCATCTGCAATTCCTCTGGTTCCCCTGGTGTTGCAGTTATTCATGAGCGGCGGTAGTCCTTACCATCAGGTGAGCCGCATGCTCGTTTGCCCCCTCTACTATAAAAAAAACAGTGTGGATATCTACTTGGTAATGATAGAGGAACCTGTTCAAGTAGTATTCATATAGCTCGAAGAACCGACAACCGATGGGGAAGAAAGGTTCTCGAGTGGCAGCCTCGTACCGGCAGGCGAAGTGTAGGGTGACCCCTTACTAAATGGAGGGACGATCTGGTAAGATATGCAGGAAGTCAATGGATGCAGGTGGCTCGGAACCATGCTTTGTGGCATTCCTTGTGGGAGGCCTATGTTCAGCAGTGGACTTGTGAAGGGCTGTAATGATGATGATGATGAAGTGTGCTTATGAAATAAATAAGTAAATATATGGCCCTATTGCATATTCAGCTTACTGACCTGATAAGTCGGTAACTATGCTACCACGCTTATGGTTACTGCGGATATTTTTAAGTCTATCAAGCAGAGAAACTCCGATCATATCACTCTACATAGATCATTAAGCAACCTTAATATACAAGGTCTCTTTATTACCGAGTTAAAATATTTTATTAAACAAAAACTGTATAAAAACATTTATTATAATATAAACGAATACATGTTTGATAATAACCCCTGGGAATAAGCTGGTCGCTTCCAAGATGTTTCTTAAATTAATTCTGTAAGTTAGTTTGTATCCACCAGCGTAAAACAGCAGCTCAATGCTGTTTCGTATGCTGAGTGTAGAGAACTGGAGACCCTTTTTACTGGAAACGAGGCATTCTATCTTAGTTCTCAGCGGTGACAACGTATCTGCATTTTGATTTCTAATCGCCCAGCTTCCACTTACCATCAGGTAGGCTGTGTGCTCGCTTGTCACCCTTATACTAAATATTTTATTTGTAATGAAGTGAAATATATTTATTTTAACAACAACAGTGTGTTGCCAGTGATGACTTCTGTCGTGGGATGAACAGAGAGAACAGAACTTATAATATGGAATAAATGTGACAAACGAACAAACAGTCCACCTGGTGTTACGTGGATGCTGTGGCACATATACATCTACATTCATCCTCGATTAAATATCAAAATGCAGATGCGTTGTCACCCCTAAGGACTAAGACGGAATGCCTCGTTTCCAGTAAAAAGGGTCTCCGGTTCTCTACACTCACCATACGAAACACAGCGGTATTAAGCTGCTATTTCACGCTGGTATTCTGTGAGTGCGTGGTCCTTCCCCGGTCGAGCCGACCCATTCGTGCTACAACCATAATATAGCTGCAGCGTGGCTCTACCACGTAAGACCATGTTGCAGTTATATTATGTTTGATTGTCATTCATTCATTTCGTTCGTTCCATTTGTCAACCGCTCACCTGACATCAGGTTGACATATATTGCCATCAGTTTCCTCTTGATGCCGCTTCAAGGCCTCCAAGTTGAAGAACTGCGCTGAACAGTTTCCGCACTGCAGCACCACTTTAGCACCGTCATCCTGGAACAGATTGTATTTAGAATAGAACATAATACTGTTACCGTTACAGCCTATGAAAGTCCACTTCTGAACATAGGCCTCTCTAACAGATTGCCTCATAGGGGAGATTTTGCCATAGTTGTAATGTTACTGTTGATTTAATAATTTCACCTCGCAGTGGGTCATGTGCCCCTGGTAGATTATCTTATACATACATCCATTACAGCCTATTAAAGTCCACTACTGAACATAGGCCTACCCCATAGATTGCCTCATAGGGGAGATTTTGTCATAGTTGTAATGTTACTGTTGATTTAATAATTTCACCTCTCAGTGGGTCATGTGCTCCTGGTAGATTATCTTCTATACATACATCCATTACAGCCTATTAAAGTCCACTACTGAACATAGGCCTCCCCCGTAGATTGCCTCATAGGGGAGATTTTGCCATAGTTGTAATGTTACTGTTGATTTAATAATTTCACCTCTCAGTGGGTCATGTGCTCCTGGTAGATTATCTTCTATACATACATCCATTACAGCCTATTAAAGTCCACTACTGAACATAGGCCTCCCCCATAGATTGCCTCTTAGGGGAGATTTTGTCATAGTTGTAATGTTACTGTTGATTTAATAATTTCACCTCAGTGGGTCATGTGCCCTGGTAGATTATCTTCTACATACATCCATTACAGCCTATTAAAGTCCACTACTGAACATAGGCCTCCCCCATAGATTGCCTCTTAGGGGAGATTTTGTCATAGTTGTAATGTTACTGTTGATTTAATAATTTCACCTCTCAGTGGGTCATGTGCTCCTGGTAGATTATCTTCTATACATACATCCATTACAGCTTATTAAAGTCCACTGCTGAACATATGCCTCCCCCATAGTTTGCCTCATAGGGATAGGGATATCTGCCATAGTTGCCACGCTTGGCAAGTTATTAGTAAGACACTGCTGCCCATCCCTGATTTGTTTCCCTCTGTCGCCTCTTACGACACCCAAATAATAAGAATAGAATATTTTTTTAATTTATTACGATTGGATTTCATGGATTTTAATACTTTTTTTGTTCTTGTTTATTGTATTTTATGAACAATATGTGGTTCCCGGCACTCATGCAAAAGTGAGATCGATTTTAGCGAGTGGCGAAAAAAGTGTCGCGATAAACAATTGAGTTTAGCGGCATCTTATTATTGTAAAACTGTACTGTATATTATTTAATAAAAAAAATTAACCCCCGACGAAAAAGAGGGGTGTTATATGTTTGTAGTGTGTATGTCTGTCTGTGGCATCATAGCTCTTGAAGGGATGAACCGATTTTGATTAAGTTTATTTCTTTTGAAAGGTATATTAATCGAGTGTTCTTAGCTGTTTCGGAAAAACCTGTTCAGCCGTTTAAAGATCATCAACTCTTTTTGTTTCGGGGTTTTTAAATGTTTAATTTAAGTTATACTAAAATAAAAGTAGTCTTAGTTAGTGCCATTTCGGCGATTAACCGGAACAACTAGACAGACACACAAAATTTTTGATGGTTTTTTATGTTATAAGTATATAGGCTGTCCCAGAAGTCGACGTCAAGTCGGAATCGGGTGATAGGTCAACTCATGTTGCTATAATTTTTTTTTATTTTTCTTTTTACTATGTAATCCTGAATAATGCTTCTGAAAACTGTTGCTTAAACTTTACAGCTAACTGCTTCAGTCCATAAGGAAATGTATTTTTTCCAACCAAGTATCCCACTCTCTCTCTCTCCCTCCTTCTATTTCTGTGTCTTTGTGTGTGTCTCACTCGCTGTGTTTATGTGTGTGTGCGTGAGTGCGCTTGCGTGTTTTCCGGTCTCCCTTCAGACTGGAACATATCTGCTTAGCGGCAGAGATAGGTAGGTGGTATCTACCCAGGCACCACCTAGGCAGAAATGAAGTCCTAATCTACATTTTCAACCGACTTCAAAAGGGAGGAGGTTTACAATTAGTCGGAATCTTTGTTTTTAATGTATGTTCACCGATTACTCGAAGACGCCTGAATCGATTCGGAAAATTCTTTTTTTGTTTCAATGGGTATACTTTCGAGGTGGTCCCATTAAAATTTTATCGAAATAAAATAATTTATATTGAAGTCGGTTGCACAAATTTTTTAATTTTACCACTTGTCACAAAAACACTCACATAGGCTCACTCAAACGACTGTCAAATAACAACTACGCGTCCAAAATGGCTGAAATTTTGGTGCGTAACTGTCAAAACATGCAAACTATATTCACTAGCTTTTATTGACGAATGCTGCCATCTTCACGTTGACGTCGGAAGCTTTTCAGACCATCCTAGTATTTGAGATGCAGTGAAATCTGAACAGTTTACTACTTGTGTATAAATTATTATAACTGTCCTAACACGTAACAATATAGATGGTTATAGGAGAGCTCACCTCTTGGTCCTTATGAGCTCGCGTCTTGTGCATCCTGAGTCCGTACTCTCCGATGAACGACTCTCCGCAGACGTCACAGCAGTGGTTGGACGGATGCTGCAGCCTGATGTGGGTCAGGTGACTTGTTGATTTCCTGCAATGATTTCTTATATTTACGCGACCACTATACATTTTAATTAATCTAGTTTCTACGGATTTTATCGCGTACATTATTTTATATTTCCGACGTTTTGAGAACTTTACAGTACTTTAAACGTGGTAGAGCCATGCTGCAACTGTATTTGATGGGGAACTGTATTGAATGGGGAAGAACCACGCTCTCAGGGAATACCAGCGTAAAATAGCAGCTTAATGCTGCTGTGTTTCGTATATTAACCATCATATCATATTAATTTTTTAACGCCGATAACGCCGAGACGGAGATAATAGTAAACACTGTATACTGTATTCTATCTCATTCTCTCGCAGGTTTAATCCTATAGATGTATATGTTTGTCTCTTTTTTTAGAGCCGCTTTTTCGTTTCATTGAGGTGTGTGTCATACTCACGCGAAGGTAGCTCCGCATATCTGGCAGTCAAATGTAAATCCGGTGTGCCATTTGCTATGCTCCCTTGCTCGGTGGCTGTAGAATACAAGAAAATAATTATCTTTATATTGTAATAATATATGTATATAAGGTAAGTAGGGTAGATAGTAATTACCAATAATAAAGACATATCAAGTAGTGTAGATCAACGATTCATAAAGTGGGTTCTTTTCTACGGAACTTAGGGGTTCCGTAGAAAAGTCACCAGGGTTCCGCGAAATTATTTTTATTGCGCATGCAACTCTCAGACATAAACCGAATATAAAGCAATTATTGATAAAACAGTGAAACAATGTCATTCTTCACATTAAAAGTTAAAGTAAAGAATAAAGTGTTTTACTTTTAAAACATTTCTAATAAAAGTTTTTGTTCTAATTTAAATTACAGTGTATTCAATTTGTAATCATTTGATATGGCGTTTCATAAAATAAAAGGTTAATGGTGGGCGTTCTGTTATCTTAAAAGTTTAAGAACCCCTGGCGTAGATGGTTAGGTTAGGTTAGGAACCCCCTCCCCCCCCGAACGGATTCCCGCCTTGTCGTGGCGGGGGGCTTAGTAACCGTGGCTTGGTCACCCGCGGTGAACAAAGAGGAACCTTGGCTGGTCCGTGGTGTAGGGCCGGCCTGGTGGCTACCTGAGTGGGCTTGGCGAGCCCACTTCGGATGTGTGTCGGTGGGCTGCGGCAAGAGGGGTGCCTTCCCTACCGCTGCAGCCGAGATGGAGTCGCAGAGGGAGAGGAGTGTCGGTATTGCGAGGCGCCACTCTCCTTAGCCTCCGCGGCTGAAACTTGGTTGCCGGCGGAGCCACAGACCAGATCCGCCGCTGGGGTCGGGAAAGCGTGTGCTACTGTGCGCTCGATTTTCCTGGCCCTATGGCCTCCGCGTATCGGACTCGGGGGGGCCCGTTACGCAGGTGAAGTTGGAGGCCGTGGAGAGGGGCGTGCCTTGTGTTCCTAGTGCGCCTTGCCTGAGAAGGAGAATAGGGAGGAGAGGTCCTCCCCCGAGAAGGGGCTGCCATTTAGTCGGTGCGAGTCTGACAAAACCCGTCTATGCCCCCGCGAGGCGGGTATGCGTAGGCATTTCACCATATAAAAAAAAAAGAACCTAACCTAACCTGAAAATTGAAGTGTTTGTTTGTAATGTTAAAATAACAGCTTTTTACTAAATGCATATATGAAAATATATACAGTACTTGTAACAAAACACAATTTTTTTTATTTTTGTCTGTCTGTCTGCCTGTTTGTTCCGGCTAATCTCCGAAATCGCAGGACCAATTTTGACGAGACTTTCACTGGCTGATAGCTGATGTTATAAGGAGTAACTTATGCTACTTTTATTTTGTAAAAAGAATTAGGGTTCCGCGGAAAAAATTAAAAACCTAAATTACACGCGGGCGATGTCGCGGGGTACAGCTAGTTGAGTATAAAAACGGCCGCAGGCAATCGGAGAATTAAGTGTTGCGGAAATGCGATAGTGAACTGTACTCAGCAACTAGTGTGTGTGCGTGTGTGTGTAGACACACATACGCCCGTGTGTGTGTGTAGACACACATACGCCCGTGTATGTAGACACACATACGCCCGTGTGTGTGTAGACACACATGCCCGTGTATGTAGACACATACGCCCGTGCGTGTAGACACACATACGCCCGTGTATGTAGACACATACGCCTGTGTGTGTGTAGACACACATACGCCCGTGTGTAGACACATACGCCTGTGTGTAGACACACACACGCCTGTGTGTAGACACACACGCCCGTGTGTAGACACATACGCCCGTGTGTGTAGACACACATACGCCCGTGTGTAGACACATACGCCTGTGTGTAGACACATACGCCCGTGTGTGTAGACACACACGCCTGTGTGTGTAGACACATACGCCCGTGTGTGTAGACACACATGCCCGTGTGTAGACACATACGCCTGTGTGTAGACACATACGCCCGTGTGCGTAGACACATACACCCGTGTGTGTAGACACACATATGCCTGTGTGCGTAGACACATACGCCCGTGTGTGTAGACACACATACGCCCGTGTGCGTAGACACACATACGCCCGTGTGCGTAGACACATACGCCCGTGTGCGTAGACACACATACGCCCGTGTGCGTAGACACATACACCCGTGTGTGTAGACACATACGCCTGTGTGTAGACACACATACGCCCGTGTGTGTGTGTAGACACACATACGCACGTATGTGTGTGTGTCGAAACAATACTTCCAGTTGTCATTTAATACCTAACAATTACAATATTCTATACCGACCTGGACCTGGAGACATGGTCACAGAGCTTGCAGATGTACTTCCTCTCGTGCGACGACACTATGTGCCAGCGAAGCAACCTAGGTTCCGGCCAACGCCCCCAGCAAACGTCGCATTCGTATTCACCTCTCTTCTGTAGAATTGTACAAAACATTTATATATTTTATACTGGCTGGTACCGGTGCATTGCTGCCGCAGAAGAAATAATTGTGGAAATATCGTTTTAAATTTGGAAGAATTATGTTAATTAGGAATGATAATACATTACATTGAAATTGAATGAATTTTCAAATAAAGTTGTTGTTGCGATACGCGCGCCACCTACTGTAAGTTAATCGTACAATGCCTATAATCTTTGCGTTGGTGCAAGCAATAACTTAACAAAGTATTACCGCAATCTGATGTACGGTATGGCAACACATAAAATACGAACAAACAAAAATTAATTTTTATATATTAGATGAAACAGTCCAGCTAATAGAGCGGCTACTATAGCATGGACACCTGCAGCCAAGTTCAAACAAGAAGACTACAGATACATTGTCACCTCTGAGGACTAAGTTGGAATGTCTCACTCGCCTATACTTATACTAACTCTCTATAGTCTATACCCTTCAGATCCGAACACAATAGTGCACATACTACATTTACTGCTTGGAGAAACATCTTATTTTCAATAGAGAAGAAGGCTGGGTGCTACAATCTGCAGGATCCCATAATAAATAAAATTAAATCCAAAACCAAGCATACTACTGCAAGACTTCAAGATACTGTAAGCTCGTTCTGTGTAGATCAAACCAAAGATTAATATTTAAAGTTTTTTTAATAGGATAAGGTTGACAAACAAGCACATAGTCCACCTGATGTTAAGTGGATGCTGTGGCCCATAGACATCTACAACAATCCTCGATTAAGAATCAAAATGCAGATGGATTGTTACCCCTGAGGACTAAGATGGAATGCCTCATTTCCAGTAAAAAGGGTCTCTCGTTCGCTACACTCACCATATGAAACACAGCAGCATGAAGCTGTTATTTTACGCTGGTATTATGAGAACGTGGTCCTTCCCCAGACGAGCCGACCCATTTGTGCTACAACCATAACATAGTTTCAGCATGACTCTACCATGTAAAAAAAATTTGTTAATTAGTTGAAGTAGTCTTCATTAACTATGACATCAGGATATCAAACACCTCAGTCCCACCCCATGAAAATTAAAAATAAACACGATAAAAAAACACTGTAAAATTAGTTTCATTTAATAAATAGACTATATTTTTTCTAGAAATACCAAAGACTGCAAGTTATTGCTTATAAATTGGCTAAAGACCCTGTCTTACGAAAGCACAGAAAAACTTATGTTTCAACACATAAGGTAAGACACAAAAAATATTTTACACACACATTTCCAAATAATTTTAAACTAATTTAGGGTATAATAACATGTAATTTTATGTTTCAAAAATGTTTTTGTATGGCTATGGAAGAGCGGGAGTCTCTGACGTCCGAAGTCACACTGAGTCTGAAGTGCCTACACATTGAATAAAACAATTTTTTAATTATCTTTTTATTCATTTATTCAATGTGTAGTATTCACATAATTATAAGATATCATTATCTACAAAACTAGAAAAAGAAAAAATTAGAAACTTACAGGATCATGCTTGAGCATGTGATTTTTAAGCGTTGACTCCGTCATGAAGCCCTTGTAACACTGCTCACATTTGTAAAAGGAATTTATATAGTTTGCTGACGTCTTCCTTGCTTGAACCTCCTCTATTTGTTGCTCCTTGGTTAATATAACCACTTCTATATCCTTCATCCCTTCTAGATCCTCTGGGCCATCACTGTCATCTAACGGGGCCGACTGATCTGGTTCTTCATTATCAAACTCGACAGTTTCAATGTCATTTTCGAATTCAACATCAAGTTCTTCATTCTCTTTCTCTCTCTTGATTCTTCTATATGGTTTTATTATTCCTGTGGATGATTCTGTTATATTCTCAATTTTAAATTCAACTAATGTGTTGCTTGACTCGATTACTTCTTCTTTTATCATAAGGTCAGAGTCATCAGTATTATCTTCAGGGACTTCATCACATTCCCTGGTAATCACGGTGCAAAATGGTAGTGTTAGTTGCAATTCTTTTCTGATTGATTCCAGGTAGTCTAGAGACAGCTGTAACAGAGATTGTGATGAAAATAACATAACATAAACTGTAATTAATAGAATGAGGTGTTACTTTGCAGAAATTCATTATGTTAAAGATGTTTAAAACTTAAAAATTAATTAACTAAGATATGCATGAAAAAAAACTAACTTAGTGTACAATGTATTAGTACTATAGCACCCAACTAGTAAAATACATATAAGTCTTTGGTATATAATTATGTTTTTTAAAATATAATCTACCACATTGTGTTCCATCAACGAGAACTTGAGCAGTTCCTCCGAGTTGCAGCATTTCTCCTTGAATGCTACGGACTTGAGCAGCAAAGCACTACAGTAACTGCAAATATGGGTTGGAAGACCATCAGACTCTGACACCTGAAACATTTTATAATAAAAACTTAATATAATATATGCTTTTGGATTGATTGATGGAGAACGCCATAAAAGGCCTTAAGTCTGAGCTAAAGAGTATTTATATCACAACATTGGCATGGCTTTGCAACCCATATATAAGATGAATATTTAATAAAGATTAAGTATCTACATACAGACTATAATAAGAACATAATAGATTTTAATATTACTGTACACACGTTAACAGGTTACCCACTGTTATACAGAACACGGGACAAAGTTACATTTAACATTATAAATAAACAAAATGAAAAAAAAATATACAAACTTCTATTCCGGTAAGAATTCTTAAAGGTTCCGCCAATCTGTATTTAAAAAAATTATATAACTTAATGTCTGAAGACAGACATATCCGACATGCTAAGAGTTCCCCCATTTCACCAAAAATATATTTCGCCTCTACTGTAACAGCTTTTTAAAATTTAAACAAATTCTGATAGAAATTGGGAAAAGGTATGTTTACAAATTTAAATGTACAGAGCAACAAAATAATAGATAGAGGCTGGAGTATGTAGTATATTTATTTGAAATTACACTACATTTAAAACATGGTGGCCATGTTATTCTAGAGATGTTATATAGGCTTGGGCAAAAAATATCGATATATTGAAATTTCGATATATTCTTATAATAATATCGATATATTTTTAATCGCGATATATCGATATTTATTTTAGAGTATCGAATTCGTATCAATTTTGATATATTTCAAAATTTTGTATTTATGGGCAAAACATGAAACAACAAAAGGAGCTACAAAAGCATTCATGTCTGGTAGTTGTTTTTTTTTCGTCGTCCAACCGTCAGTAATATTAAATTTTGGGCCTTATCCTTACATCATGCAAATTATGCCGATATATCTATATTTACCACGCGATATATATCGATACTATTTAAAAATATCGATTCGATATATATCGATATATTTTTAAAAACTGTAGCAACGATGTGTTAATATTAAGTAGAGTATTATGCTCAAAAGTAACTTATACTTTATTAAACTAACGCTTAATACAGTATTCTAGATTATATAATATGACTTATTGAAAAAAACATTTTCAAAATTTGCTGTTTTATCCTTTCTCTATTAATATATTTTCTAATTATAATATAGTGTAAAAATTTATCAAGTTCTTATTATGTACAACAAAATTTCTACTAATATCATAATTAATACATAATTTTATTTACACTCATTATTCTTTAAATATTCAAAGGCTTTAGGTACTCAACGTGATATTTTAAAGTGTTACCTAACATATATTATAAAAATAAGACTAAAATAAAACAATTATATACATCTTTCTGCTGGGCACAGGCCTCCTCTTATTTTCTAGAGTTTTTGTTTAAATAATATTAGAAGATATATAATTTTTACAATAAAATAATATAATTTTAAAATATTATCATAACTATCACAAGCCCATTGCTGATCACATGCATTTCCTAAAAAAAACTGCAATATAATTTATATAATGGTTTTGACACCAACTATAAACTATAGGAATGATTTGCAATTTGTAATTTCCATTGAATTGTATTGAGTGAGTCTTTTCATTCCCCTTACATCTACAGTCCATTACAAGGTTAGGCGCCTTTTAGCACATGCCGATGCTGGCTCGAGAACCGTTCCCATCGATTGTTCGAACTTTGAGCTATATAGCTTGCCCAAGGCAAAGAAAAAATAACTGGTTAATTCGTCGTTATCCATCCTATTCCATGTCAAAACCTATTTTTGCCTTACAGGAACATGTATTAGTTATTGTTCTGAGAGAACATAATAATTTTTAAATATTTTATATTTTCAAAAGCGCTCCAAACGTATTAAATTAGTACTAAACCAATTTATAATAAAATCGACGACTCTTGCATCGATTATTTTAATAGAAAGCTTCTTTGTAGGTATATCAATTTGTCATGAAAAAAATCGAGTCTATAGGTTTTCGGGAAGTTCTGTTATAATTGCTATGCTCTTTGTATTTATTGATTACAGGTAAAATACCTACATTAGATAGCGTTTGGTTTGGGAAGCCCTTGTTACCTTAGACATATTCTTTTTCTGAGCCTGTTGCTGTCTAGTTTAAAATTATTACATACTCGATGCCTAGCGTAGTCAAACACTACCTTTATTTCGTATTGGTACTGCACTGAAAAGTAGTGACTAAAACTTAGTGATTACTGAAATACTCTTTGATAACGACATCCGTTTCTTGATGATTAACCATTTTTCGTAGTTACTTACATAAAGTATCATAAAATTACTTTAATACCATCCTAAGACAGATCAAATATTAATTATTTAGTTATGTGATTTTATGCAAATCGTTCTGATTCCACGGGTTCTTGTGTATGTAGTTTCAGATCAATCAAAAATCAATTCATTATCCTTAACCCCAAATAATCAATTTTTCAATTACTCGATGTCAGATCGATATGTCTAATTGTTTGTCCCAGTTTCTTCCTTATTATTTCGTTTATAATTCGGATCAACATTTTATTATTCTCGTAACACATCACTAATTCAAGCGTCTAAGCCCGTATATAATATAAAATTTTGTTGATAGTTATGTGACCGCTACTTTTCTACACAATGTTATTACTCTAAAACTGAAAATATATAATACATATTAACCTCTCGTGTGGCGGCGGCGATTTTGCAAATACTGCACGTCTGCTAGGGCCTTAGCACGTAATTTGCGCGATATCGACGCGTGGCTATTTAATTAGTAATTTCTCTAAAATATTGTATGGAAGCTAGGTATAAACTTTATGTCATTTGAATTGTTATAATATTTGCTATTACTTTGTAGATATTTAAGTTGAATACAGCTTAAGAGATTTGATAAATCTTACTTCAAAGTTAGGCAACCGAATTTTTAATAGTATTCTGTACATAATACGTGAAAATTAAACAATAAAATTATTAATTTATAAAATAAATGTCATTTATTTACATTAATATACACTACTTTACAATAAAAAAGCAAAATAACCACACATTCCCATACATTTTTTTTACACAACAAGCATTTCAATGTCTTAACACATGGACGGTGACCCGAGCGTCGCACAAAAAATTGGGTTTATTTGTTCTTTAATTCTGAGAAAGGGGTAAGTCCAGTGGCATGCGATAATATTTGACAATAAAGAATGATTCAAGTTCTTAATGTAGACGAAGTTTCAATTCTATAAATTGTTTAGTTTAATATTTATAGAATTTAAACAAAACATATAAAAATAATGGCTGTAAAACGTCCTCTCAAACTTTGCATCTCAGAGTAAATTCTATTGGATTTATTAGAAATATTATTAAACTATCTACAAAAGCATGAAATTTATTTATTCAAAATACACAAATAAAAGGAAAGTTGTTTAACAAAACATTGTATAAATCGAGAATGAAAACAGGTAATATTACAAAAAAATGGCAACGAGCAAAAAGATTAGTGCTAACATAATATGGATAAGACCCGATGATGTCACATTTGAATTTCCTAGATTTTGTTTCGGGTCTGAGTTTCGTGTTCATAATTTATTGTAACGTGAATTAGAAATTATTTAGGTACTATTGCAGAATCGTAAAATATAATTACAAAATATACCGCTTGCCAAACTTGAAAATATATAAAATAATCCAAAACTTCCACGAAATTAAGTTTTATGTACTATATGAATTTATTACGATATATAGGAACATATTTATTAATATTACCATTACGGAAATAACTAATATAAAAATACAGGAAAATAGTCCAACATAGAATAGTCATATCCATACCAATCGAGCTACCAAATAAAATGGCGGACTCGGTCGAATTTCCTGTCTGGCAAGCAGCCAGAATCTGGCCGATTGTTTATTGTGTTTTTAATTTTGATATTTTGTAAAATATAGGAAAGATAGACACACTGAACACATAAAACGTATTTAATTACTATTATAAATTAATTTGCTAAAGCTATTTGCTATGAATAATGTATTTTGAATCAACAACACAGGTAAGTATATGGTAATAAGTACAATAGCCGTTTATATTATAAGGAAAAATTAAATTTTTGATTAAAAGTACACAAATCCTAATTTATTAATAAAAAATGTTGGTAGCTTACCCTTCCATGTTAAAACAGCACAAACTTCACTATTCACTCGATTTAGTTATAAAAGGCACTTTAACGTCGACGGGCGACCACACGGCAAAATTCACAAACGACTGCGTCACAGGCTGTTAATTCAAAATCTCTAAACAATAGAGTGCCTTAGTAGCATTGTATTGCGTACTCTTTCTTCGTTCTGGAACTTTCCATACGTTTATTTGTGTTAGCAATCGTTGTCGCCGGTCATTTTACCCGCCAAATATGCAACCGCGGATCGGCCAGAATCTGGCCGCTTGCCAGACGCGCGTGATAAACCATCGGCCAGATTCTGGCCGATTGCCACACAAGGGGTTATAGAAATCTATGAAATCTGTGCACCTGTGTAATATCTGGCATAGATAGCAGATTATTTCGTTTGATTTTGTTAAGGTAACAATGCATTTTAAAATTCATAATTGAACACAATATAAAAAGGTGAGCCTACGTTCTAGTTACTAGACTTTATAAGTTATTTATTATTTCCTTACTAAGTGATTTTAATATAATAATTAATATGCTTTTATAATAAACATATGTTATAAGACAACGTTAAAAATTATCTACTTTTTACTTACCTGGTGAGCACGGGTTAATCTTAGTAGTGATGCTAACACTAGACTTACAAGTAGATCATGTGGAAGAAACATTAATAAATTTTACAAAAATATTTTTTAAGATAATAGAAATAAGTCAACATAATAATATTTTATAGTAGCGTGCGAGAATTCAGCATTTACAAGTATTATTATTTTAATTTATATCGATACAATGCTGTCTAACATATTAAATCGATTTCTTTACGTGACTACAGATCATCACTATTCTGTACGCAGTTACACAACACACGCGTCCACAGATACTGTCATGGCGGTGGTTTTTGCATAGAAAAATAAGATCATTTCATATCAGAAGCCCCAAGGTGATAAGTTAGTAATCTGTGCCTTTATTTAATCCTGAAAATGTTCTATTGCTCATTCGTCAGCATTCATTATATTATCTGTGAATGTGGTGATACATTTCCAACTGAAGAAGCACTGAAGGAGCATTTGGAAAATGAGCATAATCACATCAAAGTTGAAAAACATGAAGAATTCAGATGTGATACAGTAAGTTATTGATATGTCGTAGTGGTGTCCATGTTTCGTGATTTGCAAAACTCTAATCTGTGCTCTGTGCTAGGAGTAGCTTTTTATAGCTGTGCAGCACAGACTATTATTAAATATTATAGGTTTGCATAAGCGGATAGAAAATAATTAAATATTTTTATTTTTTACAATTTGTGATATTGACGGTAATTATTATGTTACTTCGCGATATGTTCAGACAAGTGCAGTATAGGGATTTTGAAATCAGGTAGGGTGTTCTGTTGTGGCCAAAATCTTGTTTTTCGAATGATATATTATTTTTGATAAAACTGTATTTTTTACATGTTTTGTTATACTGTGGCGATGTAAGGGGATCTAATATCCCATATCCGTGGGTGTCGTAAAAGGTGATAGAGGGAAACTGAAATAGGAGATGGGCAGCAGCATCTTCATGATGAACAGCTCAGTTAACATAATAAAATGTTACAGATGATAAAATAGTTGCAATTGCCATCCTGCATGCCAAGCCTGGCAACTATGACGCTATTTATGGGGGAGCCCCATGTTCAGCTGTCGACTTGTGATGGGCTGTAGAGGCTTTTTAAAGAAAGAAAGAACATATTTATTAATTGTTGCAACTTGCTTTCACAAAACAGATTTTACAAAAAAAAAATGCTTAAAATAATTACTTAAAAAGTATGGATTGCAGCAACAAAGAGGCCACCTACTCAGCTTTATGCTACTGTAATCAGGGACTTGAAACATTACTCAAAATAATGTTATGTGTAGTTCCAGTAATGATAATTCGTACAGTTCCACTAGGATCGTAACAAAATTAATTCCTTGGCTATAACGATACTAACAAACGGAACTAAATCTACAACTATTTAATAACAATATTAAAAATATATCATTATTAATAAAACAATATAACGATATAATATCACTATTAATCTGTCAAAGATTATGACACATACTTTACATATTTTATATAATATGCAATGCACACTCTCTCTCTCTAACAAACTTAATAGTAATGCTTGAATACAGCGGCGGTGGCTTGTGTGGGTGCGGGATAACGGTAGTGCAGTTTACAAGTGAATTTGTAACGTTTCAGCTGTAACAATATTATAAGCGGATATAGGCATGTATATAACATCAGTGGATATATAACGTCACCGATACCTATAACACAACGAAAAATATTGTTCTACGAAAATTATATTCTTTAACGTAGTTGATAATGTTAGGTTTTAGTATTGTTACAAACTTTGTAATATTATGAGACAACATTTAGTGTAACAAAACGAAATTTATTTAGTTTTCAAGTCCCTGACCATAATGCATACCGCGGTGCTGATATTCTGTCAAATTTTTGCTATGTATCAGTTACAGAGCATAATATTGTAATCACTATATTTTGGACTAAGTCTTCCTTACTTTCTTGACTCAAATCAAATGATAGCCTTCCATGTACAAACAAAATAATTTAAAATTAAAAAATTTGTACAACCAACTTCAATATAAATGATTAAGAATAACTCAAAAACTATTGGTCAGACCTTGATCAATGGGACCACATGAGAAGTACCAGCTTTCAAATAAAAAAAGAATCATCGAAATCGGTTCAACCAGAAAATAGTTATGAGGTAACACACATAAAAAAAAGTAAGAACATACAATCGAATTGAGTACCTCCTCCTTTTTGAAGTCAGTAGAAAAAGGTATGCAATCTTAAAAGATTTTTTATAGATTAAGGGTGACAAACAAGTGCACAGTCCACCTGATAGTAAGTGGATGCTGTGGCCCATATACATCTACATTTATCTTTAATTAAAAATAATACTGCAGATACATTGTCACCACTAAGGACTAAGATGTAATGCCTCGTTTCCAGGAAAGTTGTCTCTGGTTGTGTGCCTGTGTTGTGTCTGGGTTGGGTCTGTTGGTGTGAGTGGTCTCTGGTTCTGTACACTCACCATATGAAACACAGCAGCATTAAGCTGCAATTTTATGCTGGTATTCTGTGAGAGCATGGTCCTTCCGTGGTTGAGCCGACTCATTTGTGCTGCAACCACAATATAGCTGCAGTATGGCTCTATCACGTCGGAAATAGTTACAAGATGGTATTAATCCTTTTCTGCTTGTACAAAGTTATCATATGTGCGAAGGAAAAAACATCAAAAAGACAAAATTTCTTTGTAAACAATGCTATTCGTTACTCCGTTTGTAGCAAAAATATAAAATATCTGGGTTAGTAACGCGAGGGCAAGCGACGTACAGTTGACCATATGAAAAACTCCATAAAAAATTGTTGTTTCTTAAAACTTTAATGACTATATTAAATGAAGATATTGCAATAATTTTTTTTTTTAGATAAGGGCCAAGTGTCTAAGACATAAAACTTAGAAAACCTAATTGAAATCTATCCAGTAGTTTTTCCATGATGCGCGCATGACTGCAAACCTCTATCATTTTATTTAAATAGATTGAAAGTCACCCCTATGTTTAATTTAAAGTCCTGGGAGGAAACAGCAAGAAACCCAGCAGGACATTTTTTTAAAAATATTGATTTACAATATAATATGTTGTTCAATTAAATAATATGAACATATTTAGAAACAGCATGTTAGCAATCACCTCATTCCCAGGGGTCATGGTTGTGCGAAACCCTAATCTTATGTCTAACAGTGGACTTAGATTTACAGTTGTAGGGTGTTTAATAAAAATCAGTATACCTGTATTGCAGTGCGATAAGATCTTCGCGACGGAGAAGGCGTGTCTTATTCATCAGCGGGTGCATACTCAGCCACGTATCCGGGATAAGCCGAAGGAGCCCAACGAGAAGAAGCCGGTGAAACGGTATTATGCCGCCAAGAACATAGTTTGTGAGGTGTGCGGCAAGAGATATGCAGTAAGTACAGCGACAAGATTGTTTTATTATTTTTTATATTAAATAGAATGTCATTGTTAGTTGCTCGCAACAACGCATTGCTTGCAACCAACAACAAAGGCAAATGTGTTCTGAGGGCTAAGATGGAACGCCTTACAGCCTATAATTATACTGGCTTTCTCTACCCTTCAGACCAGAACACACCAGTGCAAGCGCTGCTATTACTTACCCTGACAGTCCTAGGTAGAAGGGGAGTCCCATCACTTAGAAGCACGATTGTTACACAAAACAGTCGAAGTGTCGGGATTACCCAACCCGCTAGTGGTAAATGCAGCCACCTATGCTCCGACTCCAAAAGTTACGGAAAGTCTCCGGGAGACCCCGTAACGTTTTAATTGAACCCCCCCCAGTTCCACTAGATTCCGACGACCCAAATGTCGCCGGCCCGTTATACACTACATACTCACTTAGTGTCACAAACACCGTTAGGTTAGCGTCCACATACGGTCCAGAACATCGAACGATACGAGTTCGCCAATTCCTGTTCGGACGGCCGTTAGATAAGTCATCTACGTGCACTGTAAACTGTCGTAGGTGAACATCGTTACGTAAGTAACAATGGGAATGGGATAAAATCACCCCTTTTACACAACACTCTCAGAATACCAGCAAGTAATAGCAGCTTAATGCAGCTGTGTTTCGTATGCTGAGTGTAGAGGTCGAGAGATACTTTTTACCCGACTGCCAAGGAAGGGTTATGTTTTTTGCGCGTATCTTGTATGTATGTTTGTTTGTAAATTTCTTTATTACCTCGTATCTTCCAAACGGCTGAAGTAACGTTAAGGTATCGTTATATACGTCTTAAAAACCCAAGTGTTCTTAGATATGTTTAAAAAAAATGTCGGTTTTTTTGGCGCGAAATAGTAATACGTTAATAAAAAAATCAAACCTGTTAAAATAAAGGAAATTAAAAAGGGATTACATTTTAATTTAATTAGGAATAATTAAAAAAAAAAATAATTTAGAAAAGTTTTTGATAGCGTAAAAATGGGCTATGTTTGTGTTGGACCTCGTGCTATCATATGAAATGGAGAGTGTGTCGGGACACTAAAAAATTTAAAATAAAATAAATAAGTAAAAAAATCAAAAACCTGACTGCAAAAAAGACAATTTAAAAGTAATGCACTAAAAACAAGCGGAACCCATTTCTTTCGGTTAATAATCTGCAATTGGGTTCCGCCTGCTACTAAACTTAATGCGGGTATTTTACTTAGGCTTTCAGCTCATAATACTGTCTGTTAAACCGAAGTAGAGTTTACTTTATGTATTTTAATTTTGTTTTCTATTCTGAATCTTGTTTGGGTCTTTTTATTACTTGTAATGATGTATTCTATTTTATTCCTTAGGGGTGACAACACATATTCATTATAATGTAGTTGCAGCATGGCTCTATCATCTAAAAACTAAATAATAAATACATACACAATACATTACTCAATTCCACAAAAACAAAGTTATAACTTTTTTAAATTTAAAATTTTTAAATTTTATAAAGCACTGAAAGCCAAGAAACATAAGTCCATCGTCAATATAAATCCAACCACTATTCTTACCAGATACACAATCACACTACTGACCCAACTAGTGTTTCACGGCCTTGCCTCGGAAAATATTTAAAGTCATTGGTCTCGTGCCTGATCTCTCTCCGGACGTGTCTGCTTGCCGTCCCAACGGACTATGAAAGTGAGGGAATAAAGAATGCACCTGTGCTTGTGCACACACTCGTGCACTATAATCCTGCTCTGTGCAAATGGCTAGTCTCCGTTGAGACTAGCCGCCGTGAACCAGTCTCAACTTATCGCAATACAAGTATGCTTTGAACGTACTCTGGTTACTAAGCAACCTGTTCACTTGTATATTAATAATGACTTGTTTGCTTTCAGTCTAATGCAGCGCTTCGTTACCACCAACGGGTCCACACTGGAGAGAGGCCGTATGCATGTACGGAGTGTCACAAGACATTCACCATGCCTCTGTTTCTACAGGTAAATTTAAATGTTAACATTTGACCTATTCCATCCATCCATCAACTTTAGCTTATAAAAGTCCGCTACTGAACGCAGGCCTCCCTGAAGTAGACGTGTGTCAATCGTGAATGATTCGTTTATTTGGCCCGAGATACATTAAAGGATTGATGATTGCAATTACATTTTTGAACGTTCCAGATCAAACAATTGACAGGATCTACGACCTAAGAGTATAGTAATGTCCGACGACCGACTTTATCGGGCGGGTCTCACTGATCACAGAGTACTGAAATTTCCCTCTGTCGCCTCTCATGAGACACCCCCGGGGCGATATGGGGTAGTGGATATTCTTACACCGCCACTGCATGTTTAGCTATGCATCCATTACAGCCTATCGAATTATGACGGCTCCGTGGCGCAGTGGCTTAGCAATGAGTTGCTGCGCTGAGGGCCGCGGGTTCGAATCCCGCACGGAACAAGTATTTGTATGGCCGACAAATAATTGTTCCGGGTCTGGATGTTTGTCCTTGTTAAACTGCCTCCACGATACAGGAGAAAATCCTAGTGTGGGGGTAACGTTTTTTAAAAGACAAAAAAGAAAATCTAAAGTCCTCTGCTGAACATATGCCAGTCCTATAGATAGCCTCACACAATGTTTTATTTTATTTATGTACACTGTTTGCTAACCGCAACCACATAGAACCACATTCTTATCAAATCTTATGAAATTTTATTTATATTGGATAGATATTAAACTTAAAAATAAAAAATAATGTAAACTATATATTAATCGTGTGCGGGACAAGTGAAAATAGTGATATATAGACACTGATAGGACAATGCATAAATAGTCATAAGCGTTTGATATTATAGTTGTAGTAGTGAATTATCATTATAGCTTAGAGTTTTATTTTATGATACTATAGTAGAATTACTTTTAAGTTATGTATTGAATTTACAACTTTAATATAGAAATGTATAACTTTAATATATAGAAAACAACACAATTGTTACGCGACTCATTAAGGTTTAGGACATAGTATCGTGCCTTGCTCTCTCGCGCCTCGCTCTGATTGGTCGTTACCATTCACCCGTCGCTTGTACCGTATTTGTCGACCTAGCCGAGGTCGTATAAAAAGGGGGCCATTTCCGTCGTTCGACACAGTCGGCGGCTAGCTACCTCGGAAGAAACTTCAAATATACAAGGAATAAGATCTCAGTGGTTTTATTCCCCACCAACCCAGCACACAAATGTGCCTGTAGGGCACAACTCGATTAACTAGCACTATATTCAATTAAGCCTGTCCAAAGATTGTCTCATAGAGGGATATTTGCCATAATTATTTTCTTTAATTGTTTCCTTTATTATTCTTAGGCCGCGGGCTAGAATCCCGCACAGAACAAGTATTTGCATGGCCTACAATTAATTGTTCCGTGTCTGTATGTTTTTCGTAGTGCAATTTATTTTTGTAAACTGCCTCCACGGTACAGGAGAAAAACCAAGTGTGGGGTAAATATTTTTTAAATAAAAAATTACTTCAAACAGTTCTACACACTGACCTCTGTATATACAAGTGCGCTGGACTGGCTATGTTTGTGCCGATTTGTAGCGCCGCCATTGTTCGTACCGAGAACTAAAATTGACATAATATGCCAGTCTGTTGTGTTGTTGAAATCGTACTACGATTTAAACTTTGAAACGAAAAAATGAAAGTATTTTGTGTAGTTTGAGTATGTTTGATTTTAGTTATATGACGATGTCCATGACCATGACGTGACGTTGACCGTGACGATGACGATGATGATGCCGATGTCGATGGCCATGACGATGACGATGTTCATGACGATGATCATGTCGATGACGATGTCCATGACCATGACGATGACGATGATCATGACCATGACGTGACGATGATCATGATGATGACGATGACGATGCTCATGACGATGGCCATGACGATGACAATGACGATGATCATGACCATGATGTGACGATTATCATTACGATGACAATGACGATGACGATGATCATGACCATGACGTGACGATGATCATGAGGATGACGATGATCACGAAGATTACGATGACAATGACGATGATCATGAGGATGACGATGATCACGAAGATTACGATGACAATGACGATGATCATGATTTAGATATACCAACTCATCGTCGATCTTGGTTTTATATGAGGTATAAAGCTTGCGTCTAAGGCCTAGGTATTAATTGATACATTTATTTACTGTATGGCATTAATATGATACATAAATAGATCCGACGTTACGGGTAGGCCTGGGTATAGAATTTTTATCGATATATTTTTCACACTGTCTTATCTCTATTATTAGTATTTAAAAATAATAAACTTATATATAATGCATATACAGCACTTTTAAAAAAAAGTTATTAATAAACGATTCAAAACAACTATTACATCAACAAGTCTAAAAATATAACAAGATCTACGTGGAAGATAATAAATTCAAATAATTTAACAAAGCCGAAAGAAATTTTGAAGAGTGTAACTCATAAATTGAAAACGATTACTGAACCAGGTGATATTGCAGAAGCTTTTAATTATATATTTATGAATCCTGTACAGAACTGCAAACCAATAAATTACAGAAGTAACATTGAACGTATATCAAATTCATTGTTTATGAATCTAGCAATGCCCGATCATATAGTTAAAGTAATTAATAACTTAAAAAACAAAACAAGTGTTGGTCATGATGAAATAAGCACTAAAGCATTAAAATTTTGTAATTTTCAGTTTGCTCGGCCGCTTAGTCACATTATCAACTTAACTATAAATAATGGGATTTACCCTGATAAGCTAAAAATAACAGTAATTAAACTGATTTTCAAGAAAGGGGATAAAAAGGATTGTAGAAATTATCGCCCAATTGCTCTGCTTTCCGTCATTTCCAAAAATTTTGAGAAAATCATGTATACAAGCATATATAAATATTGTGAACGATTCAATTTGCTAGCAGACGAGCAATACGGGTTTAGAAAGGATAGATCTACGAATCTAGCCATATATCATGTGATAAAAATTGTATCGGAATGCCTCGACGATCGCATTCCAATAACTGCTATTTTTATGGATATGTCGAAAGCTTTTGATTACGTAAATCATGAAAAATTTCTGCAAAAATTATATATGTATGGAATCAGAGTACCTATATTTGATCTTGTATCGTCATATTTAAATAACCGATTTCAATACACAGAAATCTCTTATGTTAATGAGGAAAATCGATCTGAAGTGCAGGTACGATCTCAGTCACATCTTGTAAAGTGTGGTGTACCCCAAGGAAGTATACTTGGGCCGCTTCTTTTCCTATTGTACATCAATGACCTACATACCGAATATCTTACAAGTAAAATTAGTAAATTTGTTTATCCTCTAAGAAAATTAACACAAACTGTCTTACAAAAAGCTGCACTTACAGCTTATCATGGATATGTCCCCATCAATTTAAGATATGGTATCATATATTGGGGAGGCGCGGCTGATGTTAACCTGTTGCCATTGTTTCGTATGCAAAAAAAGTGTCTCAGGGCAATGTTTGGTGCCAAAAAAACAGACAGTTGCAGACCTCTGTTTGTAAAATTAAGAATCCTAAATTTACCCTCTTTGTACATAAACGAGGGTGACACTGAAAGTTCTTAGAAAATCAAAAACTGAACAAACTAGCAAGTTATTAGCTTTATTATATCTTTTCAAAATAGTGTCCATATACATCAATACATCGCTGCATCCGATGGAACCACTGAGAAAAGCACTTTGCCCACTCGTCTTTAGGAGTCTCTTCGACGGCATTTTGAAACGCAGCCACTGCTTCCTCGGCGTCCATAAAACGTTTTCCTCGAAGTTTTTCTTCTATTTTCGGAAATAAATAAAAATCGCAAGGTGCGAGGTCGGGGCTATAGGGCGGGTGACCCAGTAATTCCACATCTGACGTCGCCAAGTAATCGATTGTTTGCATGGTGGTGTGCGACGAGACGTTGTCGTGGTGAAGGAGGATCCTACTGCGAGGTCGTTTCTCCCGAACTTTTTCCAAGACAAGTGGCAAACAATTGTTAGTGTACCACTCTGCAGTCACTGTGTTTCGATCCTCTAAAACAATTGTTGCGTAATGACCTGTACTTCCGAAGAACGAGGTCACCATCTTTTATCCCACGGTTCGACCTCTCTTAACTTTAGTTGGCAACTCCTCGGAAGGAACACCCATTAAACCGATTTTCAAGAAAGGGGATAAAAAGGATGGTAGAAATTATCGCCCAATTGCTCTGCTTTCCGTCATTTCCAAAATTTTTGAGAAAATCATGTATACAAGCTTATATAAATATTGTGAACGGTTTAGAAAGGATAGATCTACGAATCTAGCCATATATCATATGATAAAAATTGTATCGGAATGCCTCGATGATCGCATTCCAATAACTGCTATTTTTATGGACACGTCGAAAGCTTCTGATTACGTAAATCATGAAAAACTTCTGCAAAAATTATATGTATGGAATCAGAGGACCTATATTTGATCTTGTATCGTCATATTTAAATAACCGATTTCAATACACAGAAATCTCTTATGTTAATGAGGAAAATCGATCTGAAGTGCAGGTACGATCTCAGTCACAGCTTGTAAAGTGTGGTGTACCCCAAGGAAGTATACTTGGGCCGCTTCTTTTCCTATTGTACATCAATGACCTACCTAAACATGTGCAGCATGAAATGATTCTTTTTGCAGATGATTCTACTGTAATGATAAAAAATAACATCAATAAACCATACGAATGTGTTATTGCTGAAGCTTTGTCTGATATTATCAGTTGGATGAAATATAATAATCTCGTCTTAAACCTAGATAAGACAAAATATATGCAGTTTTATCTTCCCCAAAACCATAAACAAGAGACTGTTGTTGTTAAGTACGAGAGGCACTTCATTGAGCGAGTAAAACAGATACGTTTCCTTGGTGTGTTGGTTGATGAATGTGTAAGCTGGAAACCGCATACCGAATATCGTACAAGTAAAATTAGTAAATTTGTTTATCCTCTAAGAAAATTAACACAAACTGTCTCACAAAAAGGTGCACTTACTGCTTATCATGGATATGTTGCCACCAACTTAAGATATGGTATCATATATTGGGGAGGCGCGGCTGATGATAACTTGTTGCCATTGTTTCGTATGCAAAAAAGTATCTCAGGGCAATGTTTGGTGCCAAACAAACAGACAGTTGCAGACCTCTGTTTGTAAAATTAAGAATCCTAAATTTACCCTCATTGTACATATATACCATTGCTTATTTGTCAAAAGTAATTTACATTATTTTAACTCGCACAACTAAGCACCCGAGGCAAACAAAGAATAATGTTACTATTATACCGTTTTACACATTTAGGACAGCCTTTTTTTTCAAAAAGTTTTTATGCATTAGGACCAAACATATATAATCATTTACAATACGGCCGACGTATCTTGGCAGTCCGACCTTCGCGCAGAAGGTTGCGCAATAACTTTAAGGAACAAAATGGTGGCATGAGGCGACGTACAGGGGCGGTGGTCTGGGCTGAGATTGACCATAAGTAAACACAATCGACCCTGGTCATAAAATATCGCAATCGATTAGTTTTATTTGAAGTTATTGATTTTGTTTATATAAGATATTAAACGAAATAGATTTACAAATATAGTGAATTTTGTTGATAATAAACAAGATTTCGACTTAAATAAAAAAAAAACTAAAAACATATTATTTTCTCAGCTGAAAGACATAATGTACTTAAATATCAATTATCTATTAACGTCTTCTTGAGTAACGACTATTTGAGAAAATTTAGAACCTCCTTATAAATTGCAAATAAATATATTTTTATGTCTTAATTTTAATCGATTTGAATAAAATCGATTAAACAACACCCTCAGGCACGTGTTGGACATCCCTTTCTGGTTACTTCGTAAAGCTTCGTGCTTATTCGGCAATGCTCGGTACACGGTAATATTTCTCAGTCACACGTTAGCATTGGTGTCGTGTTCGTGTCGCTATCTCTGTCTTGAGCACAGTCGGTTACAAAAGTTTTCGTTGTTATTGTTGTTTGTTTTATTAATAGTGTTAAGTTTGTTTTGTTTTATTGTTTTGTTGCCAGTGTCAGTTAGCACTTATATTATATATTATTCGCCAAACATGCCACCAAAACATAACAGTGGAATAAAAGTATTAAATGTAAATAATATTGTATGTGTTTGTGATAAAATCTGCCCTATCGAAAGGTGAGGTATCAAAATTGAATCTTTAATTTATAATGTCTCAAAAGTGTTTTGATATTTTTGGTCACTGTATTAGGAAATTTTATTTGTACATTGGTATATATAAAAATTACAATAACAGTTTTCTTCACAGTGTTCATGCGCTAAACTTCGCAGAGCCTATATTCAGACTCGCCAAGATACGTCGGCCGTATTGTACCTGACAAATTAAAAGATGATTTGTCAGTAATATCTGTGTTTGTTGATTTGATTTAATGAATAATGAGATAATGTTTTATATTCCATGATTTTCCATGATTTTAATAATATTGTAAGCCTAATCTAGGCAGTTTTGGTGAAACTTAATTACTAGTATATATATATATATATATATATATATATATATATATATATATATTGTTATGTTAAATCTTTAAAACCTACAACTAGCACAATAAATGACTTATTCTATTCTATTCTATTCCGTGGACGCTCACTTCTGCTGTCAGCGTCAAAATGAAGAAAATCAAATCGCTTCATTAAGTCACGGTGTATAGCCACCCAGTCCATATATAGGTCAGTGGTTCTACAGAAAAGTTTGTTTAAAAAATACTCTGACAATGTAAAACTTTCAGATCCACATTCGAACTCACACGGTGAGCGGCCCTACGAGTGTCCTCACTGTCCAAAAGCGTTTAGCAATAAAGCGGCCCTACTGAGGCATGATCGAGTGAGTATGAAATGTATCTTTTACATTGCCATGGGTGAAATAGTATATGCTTTAATTTAGATATAATAAAACAATAATTCATGGGGGGTATATTGCCATAGTTGCCACGCTTGGCGAGCGGGTTAGCAACAAAAAGGTTCTCGAGTGGCGGCCTCGTACCGGCGGACGAAGTGTAGGGCGTCCCCCCACTAGATGGAGTGACGACCTGGTAAGACATGCAGGAGGTCGATTGATGCAGGTGGCTCGGGACCGTGCTTCGTGGCGTTCCTTGGGGGAGGCCTATGTTCAGCAGTGGACTTGTGAAGGGCTGTAATGATGATGATGATGATGATGAAAACAATAATTATGAATTTCAAAATACAATTAATAAAAGAATAAAATTAACACAGTCATGTTACAATAAGCCATGCTCCGGCTATATTATGGTTGCAGCACAAATCGAAACTAGTTCAATTTCTGCCGCTCAATAGCAGTGCTGGTACTGCTTTGTTCCAGGCTGTGAGGACTTCCATTGTGGTCTTCAGAGGTGACTTTGATGTGGTAGAACTACGCTGCAGCTATATTATAATTGTAGCACAAATGTGTCAGCTCGACTGGGGAAGGACCACGCTCACACAATATCAGTGTGGAAAAGCAGTTTAATTAAAGTGTTTCATATGGTGAGTGTAGAGAACCGGAGACTTTTTTTTACTGAAAACGAGGCATTCCATCTAAGTCCCTAGGGGTGACAACGCATCTGCATTTTGATTCGTAACCAAGAATAGATTGATCTTGGTCCACCTTGGACTTGTATCCCTCTGAGGATAGTTGATAGAAGCATACATTTTCATGTTTTGTTATTATCACCTTTGCCACTAGCACCACCACCACCAGCAGCAGCAACAGCACCTCTACCACCACCACAACCAACACGACCATTATAATCACAGCTTTTCACAAGTCCACTGCTGAACATAGGCCCCTCCCAAGAAATTTTACTAAGCACAGCCCTGAGCAACCTGCATCCATCAACTTCCTGCATATCTTACCAGGTCTTCATTCCGTCTTTACATGTCATACATTAATATGATTATCTTGATCCAGGTGCACACTGGAGTAAAGCCGTACGCCTGCCCACAGTGTGGCAAAACCTTCACGCAATCAAACTCCATGAAGCTTCATGTAAATACTGTTCACCTGAAGATGCCCGCTCCCTACAAGAGCAAGAATAGAAAGAACAAGTCTCGAGGTATTTATATTTTGGGTTGTTGCTGTTTATTTGCAATATGTTAATTGTTGCTGATCATGTGGGTCCTGGGTTCGAATCCCGGGTCGGGCCGGAAACAGTTTTTGGGGTTTTCTGTCAAAAAATTTCTCAGTAGCAGCCCAGAGTCAGAAAGTTGACGGTGTTTCACCCCATAACTAACTTTCGACTAACTTGCACATGGGGAAATTAAAATCAATGGATATTATTCTTTCTTTTAAAAAACATTACCCTCTTTTCTCCTATATCGTGGAGGCAGTTCACATACATAAAATTCACAAGGACATACATCCACAACCGCGACAATTATTTGTAGGCCATACAAATACTTGTTCCGTGCGGGATTCAAACATAGCTAAGCCACTGTGTGCGAAACCGTCAAGTAGGCATCTACACAATCAATCATTGTTTTTTCTTTTCTTATGACAATGGGTACAGCTTATCCTCCTATGAGGCATTTATAACCGACTTCAAAAAGGAGGAGGTACTCAATTTGACTGTATTTTTTTTAAATATTTTATGTGTGTTGTTACCTCATAACTTCTTTCTGGGTGAACCGATTTTGATGATTCTTTTTTTATTTGAAAGCTGGTGCTTCTCGTGAGGTCCCATATAAATTCGATCAAGGTCTAACCAGTAGTTTTTGAGATATTCTTGATAATTTTTATTGAAGTCGGTTGTACAAAATTTTTAAATTTACCACTTTTCTATAAGGATGTTATTAGTTTCCGTATTATTCAAAATTCAAATTGTTATATTCCAGGCATGAAAGTCGAAGTCCAAGTAGAGTCTGGCGTCTACAAACCAGAAATAAAATCGGAAGCTATGGATGAATATGAGGGGACAGATGTCCTGGTCCAAGAGGATAACTACGGGCAAGCCCAAATCTTCTCGCAAGACGGTGAAATCTACGACGGTGTACGAAGAAGTTGATGATGAAGACTTCTATCATGAAGAAGTTGTTGATAACCCTGAAGTGACACTGTACGAAGCTGATAGGCCGGAAGTGCTTTACGAGGAAGTGTATGAAGAAGCTTAGAATAAAATGAAGTGATAGTGTATTTAATTGTGATGTGTTTACAGTGTATTTCGTTGTTCTTGGGATACATGTACCCCTAGCACATAGGCTTGTGCATAGTTTGGATAATACAGACTGTTGCATTTGATGTAACTTGTGTTTACAATGGTATGTATTTAAATATTTTTTTTTAAGGAACGCTAGAAATGTCCACACTTTTTTCGTTAGCCTGTAAAAGTTGTCACAAATGGAATGCTATGCAGGCAGTTCGGCAATCACAGTATCAAAAGTTTCATACTTTGAAGCTAATCTATTTCGTCAACAAAATAATAAAATATTAAAACTTAATATAAAGTACAAAACAACTTCAAAACTTTAAAAAAATCTAATAATGTTAATATTTTCCATGTAACAGCTTCTTTAGTTAGTGCTTTAATTCTTAGATAGATCTATCTTAGCACCTATTTCAAAAGATATTACGTGGAAATTATTTTAATTTGCACACTTCAAAGGCGAAGCAAGAGAGGTTGAGCTTTACTGCTGACTTGACAAGATCACACTATTTTTTAGTTCTGAAATTGTTTTTTATTTAATTATTATAATTTTCGATTAGTGTAAACTATGATTGTAGGAAGTCATGGGCTTGCCCTGCATGTATATGAGATGGTTGAATGACTTCTATGAGTTATCTCCCAGTGGAGTGATTTCTCTTATGCCATTCCCGCTTGGAAAAAATGACATTCTTTTTATTTTGACGTTTACATATTTATTTAAAGTGGAATCTCAATAACTTGAATTTCAAGGTAAATGCTAATAATTTGGAGTTAATGAGTTCTCACATATTCAAAACCACAAGCACAAGCACCTACAAGAACTTACTTTCAAATACGGTACTTATAACAAAGAAACAATTTTTACAATTTTTGTCTGTCTATTTGTTCCGACTAATCTTCGAAATGGCTGCGCCGATTTTGACGGGTAATTCACTGGCAGATAGTTGATGTTATAATAAGTAATTTAGGCTACTTTTATTAACCGATTTCAAAAAGGAGGAGGTACTCAATTCGACTGAATGTTTTTTTTATGTGTGTTATCTCAACTTTTTTCTAGCTGAACTGATTTCGATGATTCTTTTTTTATTTGAAAGCTGGTGCTTCTCATGTGATCCCATATAAATTTGATCTAGGTCTGACCAGTAGTTTTAGAGTTATCCTTAATAATTTATATTGAAGTTGGTTGTACAAAGTTTTTAATTTTACCACTTGTTTTAGGAAAAGAATTAGGGTTCCGGACAAAATAATTCTAACCCATGAAAATAATCGTAATAAATTTCACGCGGACTGGGTCGCGGGGAACAGCTAATCTATACAAATAAATAAAAACTATCATGAATGTCGGCCGACTCAAAATGTATGACGAACTTGCCGCTCTACATCACACTTAACGGAACGTTATCCACACAGGCGTTTAAGCCTTAGGCATCGCCTCTCCCTGCCAGCAGACGTCGACGTCGACGATGCTGAGCGAGGATGCAGCTTGGGAGGGCCATAGCATATTTCTTTGAATCCGTAATCGTTTAGAATAAGCATGTTAAGCGGGAAAGAGAAAGAAAAATCTGCTCCGAGACAAGGTCACAGGAGGAATGGTGTGCTTTGTCACGACCCTCTTGTTCAATTGCAATTCGTAAGATACAATGTCGAAAGATACAATTTTTAATATTTTTGTCTGTCTGTCTGTCTGTTTGTTCCGGCTAATCTCTGAAACGGCTGGACCGATTTTGACGGGACTTTCACTGGCAGATAGCTGATGTCATAAGGAGTAACTTAGGCTATTTTCGTTTTTGAAAAAGAATTAGGGTTCCACGCAAAAAAATTAAAACCCTAAATTACACGCAAGCGAAGTTGCGGGGAACAGCTGGTCATTAAATAAAACATTAAAAAGTTGTATGAATAAAGTAGTTTCATTGTTTAACTCTTTTATATTCAGTCATGTTTATTATCTGATGGGTAACTTTAAAAGTTTTTGTGGTATTTCATAAATCATTAGGGCAATTCCATATGTGACTGACTCTACATTTGACACAATTTGCGTTTTGTTTTGTCTTATATTATGATTAGTACTATGTTTTTAGTTTCAATTTAAACATGGCTTTGTAGCAGTTTCAACAATTATCCTATAGAGAAAAAATGGCAACCAATGATATTTGAAATATCATTTATTTAGTAAAATATAAACGTGACACACTACATGCAAAAGAAAGTCGTTTTCGAGTGTTTTTAAACTTCAATAATCTTCCTCTGTACTGCGTACGTACGGCGTAATAACTTTAATTTGTGTTTTTATCGAAAGTGCATGAAACAAACTATAATAAAATGGTGAAATAAAAGCTTTAAGTTATTTAAAAAAATATTTATTAGTAAAATAAATTGTGACTTCTATACTCTAGGTTCTTACGAGGAATTGTAAGAACCAGGAGTATAGAATTTTTGGCAGTTCGAGATGAAAATACCATACAACTCGGATATACGTGTAGCCGGATCATTTTTCTTTTTTTCTTCTCTGGTATTGTGATCATCGAAACGTAATGCTGCTAGTAACAGAAGGAAAACGTTTTAGCGAAAAAATACATCGAAATATTTCCCTTCCTTTTCCATCTGTGGCAAACAAAGATGCAGTATCTTCTTTATTGCTTTTGAAAATAGCAGTCAAAAGCAGGCATCCTATGAGTGCTCGTAATTCAATAACATCAATGTCTTTCAACTCGGGCGATCTTCCTTCTTGTATTTATGCCTCATATCTTGTAATTTTCTATAGTGTCTTGAACAACTATCTGTAAAATATCTTCAGAAAACAAAATATTCCAGAAGTCTTCTTCTTCAGTACAATCATCGTCATATTTGAGTCTTGAACTGTAAAAATATTATGGCTTGGAGTTCTAACACTGCTTCTGTGAGGATCTTTATACCACTTGAACGGTTATTTCCCACTTTTTCCTAAATAGAATGGTCTGTTGCTACTTGCTATGTTGATCAAGGCTCATCGTCAGAGTCGCTATCAATCTCTGGATCTCGTTCTTCACCCTTAGACTCGGCAATCTCCTCGAGTGTCATGGTCGGATTCTAAGGCATGATTTTGATCCAACTCGCGATCCTCTTGGTCAATGGTAAATGACAGTGTTGCCAGAAAAAAATATCAAAAAATTGTTGCCACTATAAAAACTTAAAAGTAACATAATGTTGCCACCATACTTAAGTATTTTTACTACTAAAATCAGATATTAATTTATTTTTTTCATTTATAGTAGACTTATGCGTGGAATTGCCCATTAGGTTTAAAGAAACTTTATTTTTCAAAAGAACATTTAAGAGGATTGTGAAGCTGTAAATTTTCATTCAAAAAGCGATAACGTTTTCCACCCCGTAAACATAGTCTAATTTTCATAATTTTTGGAAATGTTGTAGATGTAATGAAAAACTAGGTCCGTACGTTTTTATTTTAAAGAAATATTGCGTAAGATATAAGTCATTAGTATATAGATATCTATATTTTTGACCTAAAAACTTCCTAAACGTTTTTATTTTTTTAAACTAAACTAAACTGAATTACTAAAAATAAAAACGTACAGACCTAGATTAAGGTGTACTGAATCTAATGAGACCAAAACTGTCTCATTTCGTAAAGGTTTAGGGTGAAAACGTTAACGCCCGAAACAATATTTCATAATGGAAATGTAGGCAATTGCTTCCAAGATTTGCAACTCTCTCTATCGCACGATACGGCGATACAGAGCGGTATGAAACTGATAGCATTTTTGAAAATACTTACTCGCGCGGCGTATCGGCATTTCACAATCCAATTAATGAGAAGTGCATGTATAGGCTAGGCTACATTAAGATGGCGTTAGTGGTTAAGTCATCTGGTGTTCTTATCTGAATTGCAAAGGTATGTTACATTCATTATTTCATTTAAAACAATAGTAGTTGTTTGCTATGTTTAATATAGTTTTTAAGTTTAACTTTAAATATTGTAAAGTTTCTTTAAACCCCAATAATTATTAATTACAAAGTATTATGAGCTTAGTGCCTTTCACCTAAAAATAATGTGTGTATTTATAATGAAAAATAAAATTTCATGTGATTTTTTTTACACATGATTTATGAAATTATTCCACCTGTAATTGAAAGGTAGCTTAGCCGCCATGAAGATTTGGCGCCAAATCATTAGTGTCAAAGTGACATTTCGAGTGTCTTATATAACCATTAACTTAACCATGGATTGTTTTACTTTTTCTTTGTATTATAAACACAATTAGCATAGAGTATATAATAGTTTTATTAAAGTTTTAATAATCGATTCTGTTGTTTTAATCTTACATTGTAATCTAGCTGTGTCTGCGATTTCATACTCGCAAACATATCATTTACGAATCCTTGGTTAAATAAAACTAGTTTTTAGGGATTCTATCGCGTATATTAACTTAGTATAACCAACAACCTGCCGTATTAGAAAATGGGTGTTATTTAAACGGTTAGCATAGTATTCATGTTTTTGTCAGCAGAGAAATGTAATCTAGCAGCAGAAATATATAATTGGACAGCAAACCATGGCTAGCAAACATTATTAAATCAATCGTCAATTTTTGACATTCTGGACGGCTGTAATTTTTATATTAATTAATTATAAATATTAATTATATAAGCTGCAATAGTGACTCATGTTTATAAAATTTTGATAAGCACTTGGGGGTAAGCAACTAATCTAATTTTGTGCCCTCCACCTTTCCCCCCCGCCGGAGGTTCGTATTTTTTATATTAAATGTTAAATATTAAAAAAAAATTATTGAATGATTTCTGAGAAAAATCGCCTTAACAGGGAGTGATGGGGGTGTTCCCCTCCGCCGAAGTAATACCAAAGTTAACATTTTGGTGTTTTATTTGGTGCAAGAGCGAGCGAAGCGAGCTCGGAACAGGCATCCCGACTCGGACAGGTTAGGCATGAAGGGATGGCGGGGTCGAGTGAGCGAGCGAAGCGAGTGAACAGACCCCTCTATCCCCTTCGTGGTTATTTTTTTATAAAGCACCCAGAAATAGTCGACGGAGCCCCGCAAGCGGTGCTCGTCGACTTCTGAGATGATCCAGCTCGCTTCGCTCGCTCTTGCACCAAATAAAACACCAAAATGTTAACTTTTATAATGGGTGTTATTTAAAGGGTTAATATAGTCTTTGCTAACCAATCGTGAATCTTGCTGATCTAGTAGTTATTTTGCGGATTGACTGTTTATTAGGCAAACTCATATTATTGTAAGCTGCCGTTTATGATTAAATTACTGAACATTATCAAGATTATTTGTGAAACAAGAATTGCCGAATGTTTTTTTATTGAAACAGAATCTTTGAATGCTAACCAAATGATTTAAATGGTGTTTTTTGTGCTTAACCAAATTTTATTACGGCTTAACACTTAATTACTTCTCTTAGAAAATTCATTCCAATTTTTGGAAATTGAGGAATGCTGCTGATTATGAAACCTTGAAATGTTTTTTTTGTGTAGGATAAGGGTGACAAGCGAGCACACAGTCCACCTGATGGTAAGTGGTTGCTGTGGCCCATAGACATCTACATGTATTAGGAATTACGAATTACGAATTAAAATGCAACCATGTGTTGTCAACCATGAAGACTATGATGGAATGCTTCGTTTCCAGTAAAAAGGGTCTCCGGTTCTGTACACTCACCATACGAAACACTGGTATTCTGTGAGAGCGTGGTCCTTACCCGGTTGAGCCGACCCATTCGTACCACAACTGTACCACTAATATAGCTGTAGCATGGCTACCACTTTTAAATGCCCTTGCTGAGAGTTTACTACGTTACTGCATTGTAACCTGGGGTGGAATTGGAAAGACTACTCTGCTCCCCCCAGAACGTTTTCTATTAGTTTTCTACTAGCGTTAACGGTTGTAGAAAGTCAACTTCGCTACGCCAGCTTACCCGGGTCGTATCAAAGTAATGATGATCGCAATTACAATTTTGGACGTTCCGGATCAAGCGATTGACAGGACCTACGTCCAAAGAGTATAGTAATGTGCGACGACTGACATTATCGAGCGGGTCTCACAGAGTACTCAAACCCGAAAAGATCTGGAAAATACCTGGAAACTAACACTTAGCTGTCAGACAGACAATTTGGCTTTAGGCCTAAGAGATCATGTAATGATGCCTTGCACCAATTGACAGGTTATGTCACAAGTAATCTTGAGAATGGTATGCATTCAATTGGGATCTTTTTAGACCTTGCTAAAGCATTTGATATTATCTCTTGCCCTATACTATTGCAAAAGCTTGAAACACTTGGCATAAGGGGAACTCAACTACAACTTTTTTCCGATTACCTCAGTGATCGCTTTCAATGTGTAAAAATCGGTGAGAATACAAGTACTGAATTACAAAACAGCTCTTATGGAATCCCACAAGGCAGTATCCTGGGGCCTACATTGTTCCTATATAAATGACTTGTGCAATCTTCAACTTCAAAATGGTGTCATAATATCGTATGCGGATGACACAGCCCTGTTGTTCTCAGCTAAATCACGAGATGAGGTTTATAAATACGCTAAGCAAGGCTTTAACATAGTATCTAATTGGCTTCTTAACAATCTCCTAAATTTAAACGCAGACAAAACGCAATATATGTTATTTTTAATGAGAAACAATAACATACCTACTCGTCTAAATATTTACGCTCATAATCGTAGCTCGTATGATGACACTGCATGTGCATGTCCCGCATTAACAAAAACAGACAATATAAAATATCTAGGTATCACACTTGACACAAATGATTTACTTTGTGCTAGAGTTCGTAAATTAATATATATTTTTAAATATCTCCGTAACATCGCTGGCTTCAAATTGATAAGACAGGTCTATTTAGCTTTGTGTCAATCCATACTCACTTATGGCATTACTTCCTGAGGTGGTGCTTCTAAAACAATATTGCTCCCACTAGAACGTGCTCAGAGAGCAGTTCTAAAGGTAGCCACTTTCCGTCCATTGATGTTTTCTACACATCAACTTTACTTGGCATGTAGTGTACTAACTGTCCGTCAGTTGTTTATCCTGAACATCATATTAAAACAGCATACCGAACTTCCATTTAACTTAAAATCCATAGACAGGAGAAGAATGGACTTAGTTTGTGTAAACCCTCAAACCAAACACGCATTTGTGAACAGATTTTACATATTTTTAGGACCATTTCTGTATAACAAGTTCAACAAGTCACTAAAGATATATAGTGTAAGTTATAAGAAATGTAATATAATTGTAAGGGAATTTCTGAATAAATTAAATTACGAAGACACAGAGAAGTTGTTAGAAATTCTAAAATAGTTTGTATTAATTGTAGGTAACAAATAATTGTTATTTAGTTATTTTATTTATTATATAATATAGTTTAATTATTTAAATTATCTAGTGTCCTACATTATTAAACCCATAGTGTAAGTGATGGTCTGAAACACAGGTACTCAACCTAGTTCAGGCAGGTAGCTAATATTATAAACTTGACTTTTCTATTTTTCTTTTGTAGATTCTACATTATTAAGCTGCACATAGTTGTAATTTTATTATAGCATGTTATTTTTGTTAGACTTATTGTTACTTTATCTAATTGTAATCATATTTGTTCCTGTATGTAAACATGTGTAATTGGAAATGAAATAAAAATTATTTATTTATTTATTATTGTCTATTATTTATTTTAATGATCGACCTGAATGACCCAGTTCGTAAGACGAATCAATACTTGCATGATCGGGTCACTAGAAATGAATGAATGACACATGTCTAGCGGTCAACACTTATCACATTGTCCTTGATCTGGAACATTGATTTTTATAAAACTGAAGTGCAGCAAGTGACAGATGAACTAACAGACCACGTGATACTGAGTGGCTACTGAAGCCCATGGACACATGCAAACAACTTCAAATAAGGAGGCTACAGTTGCGTTGTCACCTCTGAGGACTAAGATGGAATGGTTCTCAGCTTGTAATGATACTGGCTCTCACTAAACTTTTTTATATAATACGGGTGACAAACGAGCACACAGTTCACCTAATGGTAAGTAGATGCTGTGGCCCATACATCTCCATCTATCCTCGATTAAAGATCAAAGTGCAAATGCGTTGTCACCCGTGAGGATTAAGATGGAATGCCTCGTTTCCAGTAAATAGGGTCTCCGGTTCTCTACACTCACCATACGAAACACAGCAGCATTAAGCTGCTATTTCACGCTGGTATTCTGAGAGCATGGTCCTTCCCCGGTCTAGCCGACCCATTCGTGCTGCAACCATAATACGAGTATAGCTGCAGCATCGCTCTAAGACGTAAAACTTAAAACGAACCTTTTACTAAACGAACAAGGTGGTGGACTCCTTTTCTGCCTAGTAGTTCATCCTGCCTCTTACCAATTTCTACCGCGAAGTAGCAATGCGTGCACTGCCGTGTTCCGGTCTGAAGCGTATAGAGAGCCAGTATTCTCACAGGCTGTGGGACTTTCCATTCTATTCCTTAGATGGAATGAAGTGAATGAAATGTAATGAAGTGAAATATGTTTAAAAAAGTCCCGCTGGGTTTCTTGCTGGTTATTCCCAGGATAGAGGTATTTTCTGAACCAGTGGTAAATAAAAAAAATGACTCAATAAGTATTATGTAATAATCAATATTGAATAAAAATGATTCTATTCTATTCTATTATAGATCCGCGTTTATGTGGTAGAGCCATGCTGCAGCTATATTAATAGTATAGTTGTAGCACGAATGGGTCGGCTCGAACGGGGAAGGACCACACTCTCACAGAATACCAGCGTAAAATAGCAGCTTAATGCTGCTGTGTTTCGTAAGGTGAGTGTAGAGAACCGGAGACCCTTTTTACTAGAAAAGAGGCATTCTATCTTAGTCCTCACGGCTGACAACGCATCTGCATTTAAATTCGCAAACGAAGATAGATGTAGATGTCTATGTGCCACAGCAACCACTTACCATCAGGTGGACTGTGTGCTTGTTTGTCACCCTTATTCTATAAAAAAAAAATCCGCATACGCATCTGAAACCTTCTTTGTTTGAAGTTGGATGCAGGTGACCATGGACTACTTACCATCATGTGGACTTCAAGTTCCTTTGTTACTTGACTTTCATAAAAAAAAGCCGTCCGTCACCGTTAAAATGAATAAAACAATATACATAATGTATTTTCTTTACATATTTCCTTACCATACAATGTACATACGACTTCTATACACCCACCATATAATTTCCGTACAATCACAATACCATTACTATACAATTTCGCCATCTTTATCAAATGTGTAGGTCTTCGCTGTCGGCAACGCTGCAAATGGCAACAAGCGTTTACACGATGTGCATCTTTTTGAAAGTTGTAGCACGAATGGGTCGGCTCGACTTTAGAAGGACCACGCTTTGTTGAATATCATGGAATAGCATCTTAATATAGCAGAGTAATGAGAAAACGAGAAGTTCTACCGCAAAGGAGAAGTTGTATTGTCTATCTTAGTCCTCGAGGGTGACAACGCATCTGCATTTTGATTTTTAATCGAAGAAGTATCTAAGGGCCACAGCAACCACTTATGTTCAGGTGGAATGTGTGCTCACTTGTCATACTTAGTTGAGACCTTGAAGTACCTGGGCCACTGGATCTTAGAAGACCTGAAAGAGAATCAGGATATTGAGAGGGATCGGAGGTCGCTGTCTGTCCGCTGTAATATGTTGGCCCGCAGATTTGCTAAATGTAGGTACTGACGAAGCAAAGATTACGCTCTTCAAGGCGTAATGTCAGTCATTTTATACGTGCAGTCTGTGGGTTAACTTTACGCAGAGGACATACAGTGATCTTCGCGTTCAATACAATAACGCGTTCCGGGTGTTGATAGGGCTGCCGCGTTTCTGTAGCGCTTCTGCTATGTTTGCGGAGGTTCACGTAGATGGTTTCGCCGCCATAATGCGTAAACGTTGCGCTTCACACTCAGGCGCATTCGCGACAGCCCCAACAGTATCTTGCGCGCGTTCGCAGACCGTTGGGACTCGCCGATGCTTGATTGATACGGCTGCATGCAGTCAAGTAGTCTTAGCTAGTAATCTTGCTGGCAGCGGCGGGTGCCATGTTTGTTTGTATGTGTGTTTTGTCTATTTTTTATGTTGAATTGTCCAATTACTAACTTTAGTCATAAGCTCAATTGTTACTAACCCATATGGACTATGATGTCCGAAATAAACGTTTATTATTATTATTATTATAATATTTATCCTTTAAAAACTTTGCTACGCAACTGACCAGAGCACGAAGTGGTAGGACCCATACCTATTTCTGCCGTCAAATAGCAGTGCTTGATGCTTGTTGTTTGCCTTGATGGCACTAGTTGTTCTGTTGTCCTATTGATACACTGGAAGGGTTGATGGTATATAAATAAAACCACAACAATGTATGATATATTATGCTAGTTTATTATTGTGTACAATAAATTCAATGGGCTTATTACACACTGGGTAACGCAACCATAGTGCAATCTATTTCTTAGTCAACGCCATCTATTGAAGTAGAACTAAAACTTTTTTAAATTGCAAATATGGTTTCATTAACACTTGTCCTATAATTACAGTCTGTGCGGCATTCCGTCTTAGACCTCAGAGTTGACAACTGCAACTGCCTTGTTTGTTTAAATGTAGTAGCCACTTTACCATCAGGTGGACAGTATGTTCGTTTGCCACTTCAGTTTTATAAAAAAAAAAACGACGTTTTGTATATGCACCGTGGGAGAGGATTATGTCTGATCATTTATCTATAAATTAATTCATTACCTTAGAGTATACCTATGCAAACTATGCTTATGTATACTCTAAGTTCATTACAGCCCACGAAAGTCGACTGCTGAATATAGACCTCCTTAGTAGTGTCTCGTTTAGGCAACCGCAGTTATTATAATTCTGAGTTGTTATCATGACGATACTTCTGCCCATCTTCTGTTTCATTCACTATATTTAGCGACTATATTAGACGATCAAATCCTGAGACCTATACATACCATGATACTATATTTAGTGATTACGACAACAGATCCTGCCTACCATGCGTCAATTATCCAGTGACACTCACTGCTCCATAATAGCCATTGTTTTAAAGAAATAAAAAAAAAACAACCTTTTTTGTAATAAACTTACGTTTATTATCTACTTACAGAGTCATTTTGGTCAAATAAAAAGGCGAATTCTACAACCGTTAAATTTTTTACAAACTCCATCCAGACTACTTTTTACTGGAAAAAGTAAAATTCTAAATCACAATAACTTAAACACATTTTTGTTACATGCATTTAAAATTAAATTTTTTTTTTCAAATTGTCGCAAACGGCAGTCTGCAATATTTCATTTATAAATCCACACAAGTAAAGCATTTGAAAAGTAAATCTTATCGATACTAATATTTAAATTAAATATTATCTCATTTATAAAAATATAAATTAATGATGTGTTCGAATATTGCTTTTAGATTTCAGACTAAAATTAATATTGCACCTAATTTTTAGTTTTAACAATTTCGCCTCAAAAATTAAAAAAAAAATGCGAATGCGCGCTAGAAGATATACTTCTTAGGTGTGATTAATAAAAACTTGTATTATTATATTTAACTAGAATGAAGTTAGCCATTCTTTAAAAAAAATCGGCTTACTTTATCTTATTACATTTTCATTCGTACTTATTTTGTTAAACTCATAACATACACATTGAATTTAAACACACCTAAAGAAGCATAACCTTAAAAATATAAAATTACAATAAGAAATATATTAGGAGAGAAAAATACAAGTTTCTTTATTAATTTCTAAATAGCGTTATCACTAACACGAGTTATTGCTTAATTAATAATTATTACGGCTAATAATTAATAAATTCATTTATATGGATGTGATGTTCTTTTGATATATATAAATAAAAGTTTATAAAATCGCCTAAAACTAGACGCAATTTAATGCTATGTATCAAAGGCCTTATAAAATATTAATATAAAGAAATGATTAATTATTTATGTTACAAGTATCTTGTTATAAATATCTTGTGTGTCGGGTTTTATGTTGAAGTGACAGAAATTTCGGTTTTTATAAGAATCAGCAGACCAACAAAATTATTTTTTTTAATTAATTTGATATCATAAACAGAATCTGCAAAACACCCAATCTACGCGTTTGCTTGTTAAAAAAAAAGGATATAAAAGTATAATATTATTTCAACGTTCAATTTTGGGCATATTGTGATAGTTGTATAATGCGCATAATTTATTAATTATTGATAAACATCGATATATATGTACTACGTACTAGATTTGGCATTCCGAACATTCACTATGTTCAAATGAACTGTACTGCTATCCGAGTTCATAGAGTGTGTGTAATAATACGAGATTTCAAATTAAAGTTTAAATCTGAACGTAATTAATAATTCAGTAGTCAAATAAGTAAAATTATTTGTTGTTCAAGTGAATAAATAGGTAATAATATTACAATAGAAAAAATAAATTTCTCGCTATCTACAATCATATCATAGACTAAAATCTACTATCTCCCGCGCATGCGCGAAAGTAGTGCACATTTTTTATTTGAAATAGCTTCTCTAGTACGTAGTACATAGAACTCAATGTTGATAAACTTATCAATAATTTTATCAAAGAATTATTAAAGTTATTTTATATACACAGCTGCTGTCAAAATCTCCCAAACACTGCAATGTGGCCGGTCAAGATATTACGATTATTTTTTTACGTTTATATTTTGAGTACCTAGTATATTACAGCTTACAAAATTAAATCAATTTTATGTATTCTTTTGTTTGAATGTCTTGTAGTCAATGTCAAAATAATAATTAAAAAAAACAAAAAGTAACATATCAAAAAGTTTTTATTACCTACAACTTATATATACCTTTTTTTACGAGGATACATTTTCTTTGGTGTAAACATTATTATTACCTATACAGTTACCAAGCTATAATCTATAAATATTAAATTGGGGCAATTTTTAAAACAACTTTACGAAATTCCAAACATTAATACTACTAACTATACATTAAGGCCATATACGTATTAAAATAAATAGGTATAAAAAGGCGCATTCACCTACAATTCTTGAATAATGAGGCTTTTATAGGTTAAAAATTTACGTAAAAAATTCCATGCCTTAAACGTCATACGAGATCAAAAAGCGATATTTACATTTTTAATACTATAAGCGCTCACGATTATTCTAATATTAATTTATTATTTTAATATTTAATACAAAATTAGTTTAGAAGAAGAAGAAATGGCAAATTTGTTTTTGTCAAACAATATATTAAGCCATTATTTTGGTAAAGTATACTATGTACCTAGGTGCGGCATACAGCAAACCAAGGAAGTTATTATACTCTATAAACTCTTTGCAGCAAATCATTGTTACCATCAAAGAGTATATAATCACTATTACCATCAGACACATTGTTGTTACCTATTATAAATTTTCTGTACAATAGGAAATATATCCTCTTTTTTATAATCTATGCATCAGACTAACGAAGAAAGATAGAGAATGCGCTTCATACATTCAAACGCATTCAAAAGAGATGTCGGAACCATGCTCAACTTCTTGACAAGTACGCACACACACGTCTTTGCCCGTAAAAGTTTATTGCAAGACGCACACATATGCACCTAAAACTAAGTTATTGGTTGCAAATGATTTTAAATGCGTATGTGTGCGTGAGTGTGTGTTCTTGGAATAAGTCGAGTATGGTTTGGCTTGGTTTCCGCATCACTTGAAGTCTACACATCGCTCCGTCTCTTTCTTTGTTCTGAGATCTATGTCTAACTTACTATAATATCGTCTGGTGATAAAAATAATCGTTCACGATTATTCACGGATTTAATAATAAATTAATACAAAATATAAGTATATAAAATGGTTGGTTCTGGTAGATTATGCCAACTGGACGAGGGTAATTAAGGCGAAAATTGCGAGAGAGGCTGCTATGAGGTGCGATGCCGTAGAGAACATCGGCGTCAGTTCTCCTGCGTGTGCTGTGTGTGTTCCTCCGAGGGTGTGGAACTGGAAGATATCGCTAACCTGAAATTAAAAATGTTGTTATCTATACAAATAAATAAAATTTTGTCTGTCCGTCTGTTTGTTCCGGCTAATCTCCGGAATGGCTGGACCGATTTTGACGGGACTTTCACTGGAAGATAGCTGATGTTAAAGGAGTAACTTAGGGTACTTTTATTTTAGAAAAAGAATTAGGGTTCCGCGCAAAAAATTAAAACACATGAAATCCAATCGTAATAAATTACACGCGGGCGAAGTCGCGGGGAACAGCTAGTAGGATATATAATACAAAATAATAAATAACGGTAAACTTTATCACTCTAATAAGTTGGGGATCTTAGTTGAAATTTAAGACTACTGGAAGAATACAGACCTTAGATACAGATTTATGCGTACAAAATTCTGCACTGGTGGTCGGTTAGTACAATCTATACAAATACAAATAAATAAAATTCAAGTGTTTGTTTGTAATGTCAAAATAACAGCTATTTACTAAATGCATATGAAAGTATATTAGGGTTGCCAACCCCAAATTTAAAAAACTAGGAATTGAAGTTGGAAAAACAAGGACAATTCAGTTTAAAAACAGGACGCAGTAAAGGCCTTCAAACATAACTGCGAACCGAACCGAACCGAAAACGTGGCGAATGTATATACTATGTATGCAAGACTGTACTAATGTATGAAAAGACTAGATTTAAACGATACCATACATAACCAAATAAAAACGCTTCGCCGCGCTATCGGTTCGCTGTCTATTTGACTCGGGCTTTTTTGGGGATTTTTTCTCTATTATAATAAAGTTGCAATAGTCAAATTAATATGTAGTGAAAATAGGTTAAATGAAATTCAAGCAATGATAATAATCATATTTGAATAAAATTATATGAATTTAAAACGAGTTATTAAAATATAAAACAAATTCTTTAAACTTTAAACTAAAAACAGCACGGCAGCGCGGCAGCTGAACACTCGCTCGCGAGCCGTGAGGCCGCCCGTAACGTAAGAATTGTAAAAGTGGCGCGCGAATTTTAAAATACATGACTTTATCAGGGCATTTTAAAAACCCAGGACGCTGCTTAAAAACTATTCAGGACATCCCAGGACACTACAAAAACTAGTACATGTCCTGGGAAAACAGGACGGTTGGCAACCCTGAAGTATATGGTACTTATAACAAAAAAAAAATTTTTAAAAAAAATTGGTTGCCTGTAAAGTCGGTATACGGGCGAAAGTTTTACGTGACAACGACTTTGAGTGGTAAAATAATTTTATTATGTCTGTCTCTCTCGCTCTTAGGCGGGCTAACCATGCCCGAGTGGAAGGACGCGTGCCTCTCACTCGCTCTCATTGTGAGCGCATAACGTGAGCGGGCGTAACGCAGTTTCTTGAAGTGTCACCCGGCAAACCAATTTATAAGACGTTGTCACGTCAAAATTTTTGTTGTCAGTCTGTTTCTTCCGGCTAATCTCCGAAATGGCTGGACCGATTTGACGGGACTTTTACTCGCAGATAGCTGATATTATAAGGAGTAGCTTAGGATACTTTCATTTTAGAAAAATAATTAGGGTTCCGCGCAAAATAAATAAAACCCTAAATTACACGCGGGCGAAGTCGCGGGGAACAGCTAGTTATTAAATAAAGTGTTAGAATTGTATAACCCTCTATTTTGACAGTTGGTTGTCTGGAAGAGATCACTTTCAGAGTGATAAGACCGCCTGTTGTACATATTATACTTCAGATTGAACTCCACTCGTTTTTAGGGTTCCGTACCCAAAGGATAACCAACGGGACCCTATTTCTAAGCCTCCGCCGTCTCCGGGCTGTATCTCATGACCTGTAATAGGTAAAGAGTTGAAATCACAGAATGTGTATTTCTGTTGCCGCTATAACAACAAATAATAAAAATTAATATAAATTAAAAATTAAAAATGGCTCCCCTACTAGAAACGTCTATTACGATGGTACGGAACCCTTCATACGCGAGTACGACTCGCACTTAGCCGGTTATTCTGTATTTTGGTGTACAATAAAGTATAAATAAATAAATAAATGAATGAATTATTTATTATAAAGTATATTAAGCGATTTTCATTGACGTAAAAAAAACTTTTGACACAGCAAGCCATTATAAGTTGCTGCAGAAACTAAACAACATAGACGTAACAGGCAGGACCCTCGAAATATTCACATCATATTTACAAAATAGGCGACAAGTAATAAGATAAATTCTGTTTGCGAAGGGGCCATTCAGAAATTACATCACACTTTAAGAGGGGGAACAAATTGTGTTACAAGGGTGGTGGTGGTGGTGGTGGTGGTGGTGGTGGTGGTGGTGGGGGTTAAAAGCTATGTGACGTTACATGTTAAAATCTAAAATACTAAATCACGAAATTTATATGTAAACCAAAAACTTAAAAATATTATTAACTCGATCTATCTTTTATTAAGATTATTAATCGTTCTTTAATTGGTCTTTTGTTTTGTTCATTATCTAAAACATTTGACTTTATTATATTATATAATTAGATACTTATGAAATATAGAATTGAAAAATATATGACGTCACACTAGGGTAGGGGTTTCACAAGTGTGACCACCTGCGACAAGGACATGTAAAAACTATAAATCCCTCATACTTATTTATGTTGTCAAATAGGAGTGGGTGCACTACTGTGTTCTGAAGAAGAGAGTACAGAGAATCAGTACCTATAATTACAGGCCATGAGGCATTCCATTCAGTTCCAGGCATGACAATGCGTCAGCATTTTGACCCGAAATCGAAGATAGATGTAGATGCCTTGGAAATCTACTTCTATCTTCGATTCCAAGCCCAAGCATCTACTTATCATCAGGTGAATTGTCTCAAAATAAAAAAGCATTATTAACTTAAAGATATCGAAGCGAAATCGCTCACCTCGTTCCATCCGTATCTGTTCTTGGCCTGGACGATGGCCTCGTACACGGCCCCGGGCTGCAGGCCGTGCAGCTCGTGCGCCACGCGGTGCGTGAGCGAGCCCGCCGGCTGCGGCGCCGGGATCACCACGTCGTGCCAGCGCCCCGGCTGCTGGAACGACTCGTTGATCTGCGGGACGGCGCCCGTATGCAAATATATACTGTGCTAACACACAATGGGGAACTTTAAACAACTCTGTATACGCTTTTACAACAAAATCCCAGAAAATATACAAAATTCGACCTGCTCAAAATTCAAAAACTTTATTAAACATAGTTTGTATAAAAAGGGTTGTTATAATATTAAGGAATTTATGGATGATAATAACCCTGGAATGAGGTGATCGCTATAAGCTATTTCTAATTTGTTTTGTGTGGTTAATTGTGTAACATACATGATTGTAAGCTGTTATTAAAAAAAAAATTCCCGCTGGGTTTCTTGCTGGTTCTTCCCAGGACAGAGGTTTTTTTTCGAACCAGTGGTAATTAAACAAAAGAGTGACTTTCAATAAGTATTATTTATAATCTATATTAAATAAAAACGTTTCTGTTTCTGTTTCTGTTTCTGTTTACTGAAATGGGCAACGATTCTTCTCTTCCACGACAAGTAAAAACCTATGTAAGTCACATCATTAATAATTCGTGAATTAATTAATCACGCGTTTTAATACGTGGTAGAGCCATGCTGCAGCTATATTAGTATAGTTGTAGTACGAATGGGTCGGCTCGACCGGGGAAGGACCACGCTCTCACAGAATACCAGCGTGAAATAGCAGCTTAACACTGCTGTGTTTCGTATGGTGAGTGTAGAAAACCGGAGACCCTTTTTACTGGAAAAGAGGCATTCCATCTTAGTCCTCACGGGTGACAACGCATCTGCATTTTGATTCTTTATTGAAGATAAATGTAGATGTCTATGGGCCACAGCAACCACTTACCATCAGGTGGACTGTGTGCTCGTTTGTCACCCTATCCTATAAAAAAAAAAACTTAGTAAACACATCGTTATGTGTCTAGATGTAAGTGTTGAAATAAATGTTTTTATTTAATAATAGAGTGCAACTGACCGCTAGCTGACGGTAGAGGAGGCGCAGCTCGTCGAGCGGCGGGTAGCTGTCGACGGCGAAGGCGAGCGTGTAGGCGCCGGCGCGGCGCGCCAGCGGCGGCGACGTGAAGCGCGCCGGCCCCGGCCGCCCCGACACCTCCACGTGCTGCCGCGCGCGCCCCAGGCTGTTGTCCGCCACGCAGCTGTGACCCACGGTCAACGTGTCACTATGTCACTGTATCATGCGACTGTGCGGATCGCGACCATCGTGTCACAGTGTCTAATATCAAGGGATACATGAATGAAAATAACCCCCGGGAATAGGGTGATCGCCACCATGCTGGTTCTATGAAAATTCATTTAAAAATTGTGAAATATGTTTAAAAAAAAGTCCCGCTGGGTTTCTTGCCGGTTCTTCCCAGGACAGAGGTATTTTCCGAACCGGTGGTAAATAAAAAATGACTTTCAATAAGTATTATTATGTAATCAATATTGAATAAAAATCATTCATTCATTCATTCATTCATTGTCACTGTAACGCTGTGGCATTGTGTGTGTGGTGCGAGTGGGCCGGCCCTATGGGGAGGAAACACGCGCGCTGTTTATTCGTTTAATCGTCATGCTCGGCAGGTGGATTTACTATCAGACATCTTCCCTTGATGCTCCTGAGTCGTCGAGATGGTTATATTGTCATGGAATAAAACTAATTTTACGGATTTTACCGCGTTAAATTTTATCTTTTTTAAATACCATACCAGGGGTGCTGTAAAGTGTTCGAAACGTAGGGATTTAAAAAAGTTAAAATTAATACAGCGATCCGTAAAATATTTGCAGCATATGCTTCACTCCGGAGGCTTAACTACTTTTTACCCATTTCCACCAAAATTACGCTTGCACAATCTTTACTACTCCCTATCCTCGACTATGCTGAAATTTGTTACCTTGATATCACCGAAGAGTTGTTCGCACGCGCTGATTGGCTCTCCAGTCACATTCGTGCAATTCAATTCGTGCGCGTCCCCTCCACGTTACGTTCAGCGCTAGACTTACGTGCCGCGACTTGTACCTCGGTTTTATAACATCCTCTTATACCATTAGAAAGATGCATGTACATGCATAAAAGCCCTTACCTGTAATTGCCGAAGTCTTCAGGCTGCACGTTGGCTATCAGCAGTGTGTGGTTGTTGCCCCTCGCCGACATCGTGACACGTTCTGAAGCGCTCAGCGGGAACGAATTTTGGTACCACGATACCTACAATATATAAAATATCTCCTAATTACAATTATAAAACATCTCAATCTCTCATCAATCACCATCCCAAATCGCGACAAAACTCGTGATACCATCTCGATTTACCAGAAGTTTTAACCAGCGATTTTTCCGGACCGATATGACTTACGGACCTTCAAGAAGCTTTAAAGAAGAGCCTGCTCCTTTTTAAAAGGCCGGAAACGCACCTGCAATTCTACTGGGGTTGCAGTTGTTCATGGGCGGCGGTAGTCACTTACCATCAGGTGAGCCGCATGCTCGTTTAAGTGCTGATTTATCACGTGTTCCGCAGTGAAGAACGCTGACGCTGATTCTTGCAGCGTTATCTTTACAGCCTATTAGAGTCTAATGCTAAACATAGACCTCCCCCATAGATTGCCTCATAGCGAGGATATTTACTAAAGTTGCCACACTTGGCAAGCGGGTTGGCAACCGCAGTTTTTTATTTTAAGTCGTTATTAGGAAGACGCTGCTGGCCATCTCCTGGTTTGTTTCCATCTGTAGCCTTTTACGACACCCACGGGATGATATGGAATAGTGGATATTCTTACAGCGCCACTACACGGTACAGGTTATTGCAATGATCTGGGTATATTGCATCCGGATATAACATGAAGTCATGGATTCTCTTATACCATCAACATTCCTCAAGCAGGAAAGTACAAGTTTTCTTTAAATAGATTAAGCGTGACAAGCTAGCACAAAGTCCACCTGATGGTAAGTGGTTGCTGTGGCCGATACTCATCTTCATCTATCCTCGTTTGCGAATCAAAATGCAGATGTGTTCCGTCAGGACTAAGATAGAATGTTCTCTACACTCACCATACGAAACAGAGCAGCATTAAGCTGCTATTTTACGCTTCTGTGAGAGCGTGGTCCTTCCCCGGTCGAGCAGACCCATTCATTCTACAACTATACTGTTAATATAGCTGCAGCATGGCCCTATCACGTTTAAACAAGGACATTAAAAAAGAAAATAATTGATTTCGAGAGGATTGTTAAAAAGATAGTTAATGTAATACTAGCGTAAATGTGCTATCAAGCCAGTTACCTCAGCTGGTGGGTCGGCAAGCACGGTGCACAGTAATTCAGCTCTGAACCCCTCACCAGTGTGCACCCACGATCTCTCAACCGTTATTTCTGGAGGATCTGTAATCATTAATGAAATGTTGTTAAAGTTCTGTAGTCAGTTAAGATCCACTTAATGCAGGCCTCATTGATGAAGATGTTTAAAATAAAAACAAATAACAAATTTTAAAAATATTTTTTATGACTGTAAAGTTTGTCACTCCAGTTTAAAAAAGGTTCTTATGTAAGAATAAAGTTCATTCAGTAAGTACCTAGTGTTCTCAAATATATGAAATCTATATGTGAATTGCTGGTTGTTTCTCACTTGAGTGTTTAAAAAATATTTTTGCTGGCATATACTATACATAAGATAAAGAATTAAAATTTCTTTTTCTTTTTTTTTTCCAATGTACATGACGAGACAAAATACCCGACGAAATGAAAACACTACATAACATGAATTTATTAAAAAGAAACTGTAGTATTCGTTAATTGCCGAAATTTTTTAATGACATTAATTAATTTCTGACATTTTCTGAAATTGTAATAAAATCTTCAATTTGTTAAGTTTAAAATATCGTTTAGGTTATTTTATTGTTCAATACACAAACAATATGTGGTTCTCTCTAAAGCAATATAATGTGTAAAATTATATTTTTAAATTAATGTACCTAAGTTTGTGAAAGTTATTATAAAGGAAATAGGAACCTACACGTTACCGAAACTAAAGGAAAGTGCATAAGCAGGTGCGTAAAATTGTGAACACTGTAGTTTGCGTGTGTATATGCCTATACATTACAATAGCGTATAGTACCAAAAAATCTCGTTTCCTAATTCCGAGTATTAACAAATGAAAGATTTTTACATAATTTATATATAGATTAATACTTAATTACAAAATCTTCGTAAATATAATATATAACTTGCTAAAAATTACATCGAATTGTGTATGAACTTAAATTTTCCTTCTTAGCTTTCCCCTTAGATTATTTACTCTCTAGATAGAGTAACGGGGGCTCAAAAGCGTCGAAAAAAATATCAGCTAACTGTTAGCCTCTAAAGCACTCCCCGCTCCTCAGTATCAATTGTACCGCGAAGAGATACGCACGCACGGCTCATTTTTTGTGTTAGATTATTTTGGTGAAAATGACAAGTTGTGCGATCAAAATCTGCAGAAATTACAAAGGACGTTTACAAACAACTAACAAAATCTCCTACCATCGCTAAGTAACTCAAAACTAATAGTAATTTACGAAAACAAAACTAATAAATTTATAATTTTATTTACAAAATCAAAGCGTCGTTTTTTGGTGTTGCCAGTCTTGGATTGCGAATTTCCCCGTATAGTTGTCTTAAAAGCTGATATATGTTCATTATTCTATTAGCCCACGGGATGAAGGCGGATTGATTTATGCTTCAAGGGATGTATATTCTATATGTAAGACTTCGGAGAAAGTAATCAGAAAGTTTCTTAGACAAAATTTTATAATGACTAGGCCAACTTACACAAAAATTTTATCTTGCATATAAACAATTTATTGGTCATATAAATACTTATTTTAAAGTTGAAACTGAACACGCGTGTGGTTCTCTTCACCAAGTGAACCTAATAAGACTGGTCGCCGAAAAATATTTGACTTGAAAAATATTTGTTATCATATAGCTAAATTAGATAATGTAAAAAATGATGCAACCTCAAAACGCAAATTATTTTTAAAAAAATCAAAGAGAGGGCCATTAAATTAGTAGTTACAAACATTTAATGGTAAATAATGATAGGTTCAAAATAGAAGAGACTACTGTGTTCCTGGGGGTAATCTTAGATGCAAAGCTTCAATGGGGCACCCATATATCAACTCTTGCTGGCACAACAATGCAGGACGGAATAATTCTTCTTAAAAGGATCTATTAAACTGTAGAAACGCTATGGGATAAAATATTACGGTAAAGGGTACCTGCGGGATAAATTATTTAACTATGACGCAGGCGAAGCCGCTGGCCAACCTCTAGTATTTTTATAAGTCGACACCATACATTAAATAATAAAACATATTTTGTAAATGCGTAATTGATTTTTATTTGATTATATTTTTCTTTACAAAAAAAAAATTGATACTAACTCAACAGACAACTAAACACACAATTGAAAGCACCGTATTAAAATATTATAATTTATGATTTTATTAACATGACATAATTTTACAGTTTTTCCCCATTTTATCGGGATAGATTCATTAGCTGGTATCTCCCAGATACAAATGACGTTGGTGTAAGCCATAGTTATTTATTCTGTGGTCATAGCGACCGCTAAGCGTGTGTGCGTGCCTCACGCACACACGCTTGTAAAAACTAGCCAGTTTTTGTTGCATCGCTCATTGCGTGACGCGTTATCTAGAGAGTAAATAATCTAAGGCTTTCCCATACAGTTAACTTGTATTGTTTAAGGTATTTACGACTTAATTTAATTTGCATGCTATATATTAAGATAACAAAACATGTGTGTAGAATACAACTAAAACATCTGTACATTTACCATGTTGTATGCAAATAAAGATTATATATTATTATATCAGTGTAAATAGTACTGCGTTCGTGTATTAAATATGTTGCCTCTCAGTTTTAACGTGAATTTCTTGTAGAGCGTAACGTAGTCCACACGGCCCTTTGAATTTATATCTCGGCAGATTAAAGCGATTTTTTAAAAGCACCTGGGGTGCATTTAATCTAGCTGTGATATTACCGCGCCGTTCAAGTGTTTGTCCTCGGCGGAAATTGAGTTTGCGAACGACGTGCGAAATTAAATTTTGACGAATCCGCGCCAGTGCGGAGATTGGAAGAGCTCGTGTGATAGATTTATGACGTTGACTAAAAAAATTTAAAAGAAATGTCGTCGAGAAAATTTTACTTGTTTTAATATTGTTATTAAAAGGATGGATTTATCTTAGTTATGAATTTTTTATTATAAAAAAATCTGAAAAACAGGATTCCATCCCTGGAACTTCCGGTTTATCTATTCAAATCTATTTAATTTTTATTTACACACACACACACACACACACACACACACACAGCTAGATGTACAGCCTGGAATAGTCGGAACGGCTTCCTAGGACCTCAAAACGTGGAAATCTGATGAAAACTCGCATTCTCAAAATCGGACCGAAATCTATAACTTCCTACTTTTGAAAATTATTAATTTTCAAAGCGGGAAGTTAAAAATACTAGCAATGCTATTAACATTACTAATATTCTCTGTAACCACTCCTGGTAAGCTTAAAATGCTTGTGTTAGAAGTGGATCACAACAGTAGTCGAATGGCGGATTCGAATCCACGACATAAGGTGTTCGCGGTCCGCACCCTGCCATTAGGCTACTGTCGCTTTTAATTTACTAGGTGTTTAAAATGACTAGATGGTAGGATTGCTACGAGGTAGTAAGACTCCATTTACTTATCCTTTTACTTATTTACACCAAAAACGAGTGTTATGTTACAGTCTGAAGAGTATAGAGAGCCAGTGTAATTACATTCCGTAAGGTATTCCATCTCAGTCCTCAGACGTGACAACGCATCTTTTTATACGTGGTAGAGCCATGCTGCAGCTATATTATGGTTGTAGCACGAATGGGTAGGCTCGACCGGGGAAGGACCACACTCTTACAGAATACCAGCGTGAAACAGCAGCTCAATGCTGTTGTGTTTCGTAAGGTGAGTGTAGGGAACCGGAGACCCTCTTTACTGGAAACGACGCATTCCATCTTAGTCCTCAGGGGTGACAACGCATCTGCGTTTTGATTCTTAATCGAGGATAAATGTAGATGTTTATAGGCCACAACATCCACTTACCATCAGGTGGACTGTGTGCTCGTTTGTCACGCTTATACTATAAAAAATAAAATATCTGTAATTAATAGAATCAGGCGTTACTTTGCGGAAATCCATTATATTAAAGTTGGAAAAACTTACTTTGCCAATATCCGCTCAATAAAATAAAATGATGTGTCTTACCTAGTTTGAAGAGCAAGTGCTCTTCAAACTAGGTAAGACACATCATTTTTTTAAGTTTTTCTAACTTTAAAATATCTGTATACTTATCATAAGGCGGAATGTAAGTTTGTTTGATTTTTTTACTTAAATTTAAAAAAAAAGGAATTTGACGACGTTTGTTAGTTAGGTATTTACTTTAGAAGCTATATAAACAACGGTGCGGGGTTTTGGCACTATTTTATCGTGTAAAGGTAAATTGCATCCAATTTTTTAAGCGGCTTAATACTAAGAAATAGTCAGCCTCATAGCCTAACAAGTATTATTATTTATGGCTATATTAATTAGTAATTGTAATTTTAAATGCTGATTTAACACATGCTCTGCGGCAAAGGAGAGGTGTCTGAGAAATAAAAAAAAATATTCGAGGACATATTAAGTCTTCTAATAGGCATTGTGGTAACGTGGCGGACAATTGCACGCCTCACAACGCGCGAGCGTGTGGGAGTGCTCTACTCTCGACATGCCGCTATGTGAAAATTTTGCAATATAAAGTTGTTAGTATTCTCAATTTAGACACTAAATCAATAAAAGATGGATGTTTTGAAAACTAGATATATTAAATTATATAGTCAGCGTATTTTTAGAACGAAGTTTCTTATCGGACGGTACGAATTTGGCGGATGGGGGCTAGGCGAGAAAAAGTGTAAGATTTTTCCGTCACGACCCCTTCTGACGTAGTGTAGACGGCCTTGGCGGCTATAATAAAACGGGATGGAATAATATCCATCTCCCTCGCACTTTTTCTTATCTTGCCATGAAATAACTATTATTTTATTTTAAATGACACTTCATTTTAATAGACGCTAGTAATTCATTTATTTGTATTTGTTAATCAATAATATAATACGTTTATCAATAATGATATACTCGTACTGCGAAAGGAACGTCCTTCCAACCGAGTGTTCCACGACACTCACGCATGTTTTTATTAATTTCTTTAGTTATATTTACAAAAAATGTAGTTAAAAAATTATTAGTACGGCTGTCAGTTAGTCTGTGCACTTGTTTGTCTTCACGTTTCAAAAAAATATACGCAACGAAATGAAATAAATCTTTCTGAATAAGTTTCCATTTATCCTCAGGATGGTCCCTATTACTGGTCGTTATCAGACTCATAGACGATTTTATTCATCGAAAAAAAAAAACGCTAATGAGGCGAGCACTTTTGGATTTTCCAAACTATTTTGGTCTAATATCCTCTCAGGAATGAGAGAAGGCCCCGTAGTGCTACAAAAGTGTTCTTGGAACGAAGTTCTTTATCGCACGGTACGAATTTGACGGATGGGGGCTAGACGAGTAAAAGTGTAAGATTTATCCGTCACAACCGCCTTTCTATACGTCAACAGTGCGAGCGAGATGGAATAATATCCATCTCCCTCGCACTTTTTCTTATCTTGCCATGAAAGAAATATTTTAAATGACGCTTCATTTTAATAGATGCTAGTAATTCAATTATTTTTATTTGTTAATCAATAATATAATACGTTTATCAATAATAATATACTACGAAAAGAACTTCGTTCCATCCGAGTGTTCCACGACACTCACGCATGTCTTTTTTTAATGAAGTGACAAACGAATTTAACTTTCACCTGATGGTGAGTGGCTACTGCAGCCCATGTGCAACTACGACTACCCTCAAACAAAAAACTAGGATGAGGACTAAGATGGAACGCCTCACAGCCTAGAATTATACTGGCTCTCTTTACCCTTCAGACCGGCACGCAGCAGTGCACGCTAAGATGTTTTTAAAAGTATAGATACGTCGTACTCGCTCTAGAATGGCAATACGAAAGTCAGGTAATTGCCCGACTCGCATTCAGTCGGGCACGCTCTCGCTTCGCGGCCATACTTCGCTACAGCGCGTAAATCTTCTAGTTATTCGTGGCAAAAATGCCTTCCTGTGTTCAGTTCACTGACTGATTACTAATTAATTTTTTGAATATAGTTGTTTTGTCCATAATTGGTTTTATTAACACTAACCGCTAGTGTAAACTTTGACGCTAGCTAGTGTGTTCACTTTCCCTATTCTCCTCCGTATCGGTAAGTCACGCGTTAGCGCCAATGAGCGCTCAGCAGCAATCAATACGTAACTAATGATGTATATTCATCTTTTTCTAACAATAGGTATGCCCTATCATTTGTCTCTTTTTGTTAGCGCAACGTGTCATAATAAATAACTGTACGTAGATGTAGTATTACCTGCGCCACTTTAAAATACAATAATGTTAGTGTGTAACCTGTCTATCCTTTTTATTACGTCTTTGAGTGCAAGCACAACTATTTTGCGGCAGAAATAGGTGAGTGTTGTACCTACCCAGTAGACATGTGTCATTTATTCATTTCTAGTGAGCCGATCACTCAAGTATTGATTCGTCTTACGAACCGGGTCATTCGGGTCGATCATACAAATGGATCATTTCGAGTTTTAGTACTCTGTGATCTGTGAGACCCGCTCGATAATGTCGGTCGTCGGACATTACTATACTCTTTGGTCGTAGGTTCTGTCAATAGTTTGATCCGGAACGATAAAAAAATTTAATTGTAATCATCAATACTTTGATGCGACACGGGTCAAATGAACGAATTATTCACGAAACTGTAACTATTAAAGTTAATGTTGCTGCACTTTTTACGTTTTCATAATTCATTACAGCACACTTAATCAATCTTTTATAATTATAAGTATTAAGCTCAGTCTAGTCCTAGGTCTCATACTTACATAGAAGTCCGCCAATACACACCAAAGCTGCGCGGCTGACTTTTTTATAGAATAAGGGTGACAAACGAGCACACAGTCCACCTGATGGTAAGTGGATGCTGTGGCCCTACATCTATCCTCGATGAAGAATGCATTGTCGCCCCTGAGGTCTAAGTTGGAACGCCTCATTTCCAGTAAAAAGGGTCGTCGTTTCTCTACATTTACCATACGAAACACAGCAGCAATAAGCTGCTATATTACGCTGGTATTCAGTGAGAACGTGGTCCTGCTCCGGTCGAGCCGAACCATTTTCTCTACAACTATAATATTACCGAACCATTTGCGCTACAACTACAATATTACCGACCCATTTGCGCTACAACTACAATATTACCGAACCATTTGCGCTACAACAGTGGGCCGTATTTATTTATTTAATTCTTTATTGTAACACCTTACAACTAAGGTAACAATAGGCGAACTTAATGTCTGTTGGCGACGTATATAGGTTGTATCTTTACTTTACTCACAAAGGACTTGCAGCTGGAACTCTGTCACCACCGGTGGTCCCACACCATTGTCGACTGTGCAGGCGTAGCGTCCACTATGTGACCGCTCTAATCTCGACAACTGTAGCTGAGGGCCATCGGCGAGGCGGACATTTGTCTCGTTCTGATGAGTGTTGTAGGAGTCCACCTGTTGGAAAAGAAATTGTGGTATGGCATTAATATATAAATGACTTCAGAGCTGGACTTGTGTCATTCAGTGAACCGATCATTCGAGTATTGATTCATCCTCCGAACCGGGTCATTCGGGTTGATCATTCAAATGGATTAGGTATTTCGAGTTTCAGTGCTCTGTGATCTGTGAGTCTCACTCTCTCACAGTGTGAGATCCGCTCGATAATGTTGGTTGTCGGACATTACTATCCTCTTTGGCCGTAGGTCCTGACAATCGTTTGATCCGGAATGTTAAAAAAATGTTATTACAATCATTAATACTTTGATGCGACCCGGGTCAAATGAAGGAATCATTCACGATTGACACATGTCTACTTTAAACAGAGAGTTTTTGTGAGTAAAATTTTGGCCGCGGTAGAAAAAGTGGAGATCACCCATCGGGCAGTGTTCAGCACGGGGAGCAGCCAACGCTCCGTCTGTTAATACAGAGCTGTTTTATGTATCGCAGTACTTCGGAACTTTGATAGCGTGATTCAGGCTTCATTGCGTTGCGCTTGTGGCGCGACGACGACCGCGCCGCCACTAAATAATTTGAATAAAAATGTTATGACGTTGGAAGATTGTCGATATATGAGATTGGTTTAGTAAAATGCTGCTGTGTTTCGTATGATACGTGCAGAGAACCGAAGACTCTTTTCACTGGTAACGAAGCTCTCTTAGTTCTCAGCTGTAACAACGCATATCCAACAGTAGACATGTTTTTAGAGTATAAAGGTGACAAGCAAGAAGTCAAGCTAGCTAATAACAAATGAATGTTGTGGCTTGTAGACACGGTGGTGGTGGTAGCTGGTGAGCTATCTTCAATTTTTGTTTATACGTGGTAGAGTCATGCTGCAGCTATATCAGTAGAATAGTTGTAGCACGAATGGGATCGGCTCGACCGGGGTAGGACCACGCTCTCACAGTATACCAACGTTAAATAGTACCGTGTAGAGAACCGGAAACCCTTTTTACTGGAAACGAGGCATCTCAGTTTTCAGGGGTGACAACGCATCTGCATTTTGGTTCTTAATTGAGGATAAATGTAGATGTCTATGGGCCACAGCCACCAGTAAAAAGTGTCTCCTGCTCTTAACAGTCACCATATGAAACAGTAGCATTAACTTGTTTTTTTACACTGGTATTCCGTGAGAGCGGGGTTCTTCCTCGGTTGAGTCAATCCATTCGTACCATAAAATAAGTGAAGCGTGCCTCTACCATGTGTAAAAGTTTGCACAAGCAGCATGCTTGCGATGGCGGCTCCGTGGCGCAGTGGTTTAGTAATAAGTTGCAGCGCTAAGTGCCGCGGGTTCGAATCGCGCCCGGAACAAGTATTTTTATGGCCTAAAAATTATTGTTCCGGGTCTGGATCTTTGTCCTTGTGAAATTTATGTATGTAAACTGCCCCCACGATACAGGAGAAAATCCTTTTTTTTATAGGATAAGGGTGACAAGCGAGCACACAGTTCATGGTAAGTGGATGCTGTAGCCCATAGACATCTACATCTATCCTCGTTTGCGAATCAAAATGTAGATGCGTTGGCAGCCGTGAGGAATAAGATAGAGAGGCATCTTTTCCAGTAAAAAGGGTCTCCGGTTCTCTACACTCACCATATGAAACACAGCAGCATTAAGCTGCTATTTGACGCTGGTATTCTGTGAGAGCGTGGTCCTTTCCCGGTCGAACCGACCCATTCGTGCTACAACGATACAATTAATATAGCTGGAGCATGGCTCTACCACGTGAAGGAAACGTTATTTTAAAAGAATAAAATAGATAGAAAGAAAAACATACCATTTTATGCCAGGTAACACTAGGCACAGGGTTGCCTGATGCCCTGCATTCCAGCACAGCGGCACCACCACGACGCGCAGCAGCATGTCGAGACTCTGGTGACGCTCTCACACTTGGCGGCACCAGCACTTCAACTGTGTGGACCTGGTCGCGGGAGATGCGATCTGATATCTGGCAAACGTAGTCGCCTGCATCCTGGAAAGAAGAGGCAATTTGACAATCAATTTTGATCTTTGCGACATGTGTCGGAGACATGGCTATGTCTTAAAATATATCCAGAGTAGCATAATATGTACGAGTACATTTTATATAATGTATTGTTACATAAAATAATATCTGTCTGGGCAGACGTAGTCCTGTCCATTCCAATAAATGGTGACGTTAGTTTCCCCCAAAACTCCAGATTTTTACAGTGCAAATATAAAATTAATCTACTACCTCATATCATCCCGTGTGTGTCTTATGGGGCAACAGAGGGAAACAAATCAGGAGATGAGCAGCAGCGTCTTCCTAATTACGACTAAAAATAAAAACTGCGGTTGCCAACCCGCTTGGCAAGCGTGGCAACTATGGCAAATATCCCTCCTATGAGACAATCTATATGAGGACCTATTCAGCAGTAGACTTTAATAGACCGTAACGGTAACAATGCAAGAATCAGCGTCAGCGTTCTTCACTGCGGAACACGTGATAAATCAGCACTTAAAATTTTAATAATCAATTCCATTGATTCGAACCCGGATTGCTCGCGTACTGTCAATTTACAACGAGGTAGCCCCTGAGCTACTACGGCTCATCCTGAAGGACATCCTGAGGATTACGAAACAGTGACTAACGACGACCGGAAACCCTGAAACAGTGACTAACGACGACCGGAAACCCTTTTACTAGTAAATCATTCCATATCGTCCCGTGTGTTTCGAGGCAACAGAGGGGAAAAACCTGGAGATGGGCAGCATCGTCTTTCTGATGGCAACTAGAAAATAACTTTTTTTTCTTTTAAAAATATTATATAAGCGATGCTATAATGCTCCGATTACAAACCTATTAACGCTGGTGTTCCACAAGGCTGCGTGCTATCACCAATGCTGTTTCTTCTGTATATCAATGATATGTTGCAAACTGGTAACATTCATTGCTATAGAGACAACAGCACTGGTGATGCTTTATATTCCGGCCGTGCCAATATTTCTCGGGAAACGTCGCCAAGTACCGGAACAAACTTGTGACTGAAGTCGAGACTCTTTTGAACAAAGTCTCGGACTGGGGGCGACTAAATCTAGTCCAGTTCAATCCCCAGAAGACACAAGTTTGCGCGTTAACACGACTCGAAAGTGACAAAATCTGGAACCGATAGGATATATTATGAATATGAGTTTATTAATAACTTGACACCAGTGCCATCTATTGGATCTTAGCTATAAACCATTGTTTCGACATAAACAATATTATTTGTAAATATAACCTCAATTGGTCAAGTCATATCGATGTTACACGATCACTAACAGACGCATCACCGGTTATACAGGGTTATTTTTCAAAGAGTAGCCAAATTTTATACTAAGATCAAATACATATATAAATAATGATATACCGTTATTGCAGTTTAAGAAAATACGAGTAAATAAGGTTTCTACTTTTTTTTAAACTATCTCCAATTGATTGTGTACGCGCGCTCCTCTGTGTGCGATTCAATTCACAACGTTCTTGCCAACCGATCGACCCTTACGAATGTGTGCGTGCGTAGTAAAATAGTAGGCGTTAGATATTAATGAATGACAATCAGTTAAATTAATGCATTACCACGCATTCTGAATTTAAAAGATAAAAAGGACAGAATATATGAGATTATTTTTAATAATATTTTCTTCATTCGCATATATCACTTATTCTGAACCTTATCCGCAAATTTGGCCGTATATTGCAAAATAAACCTGTATATTTCCAAATGATGGCAGAGTAAGAGAATCACCTCATATCTTCCCATGGGTGTCGTAAAAGGCGACAATGGGAAATGAAAACAAGAATCATCTAATGGCTTCCAATAGATAGCGATATACCATCTCATTTACACCAGATGTTAAATACTCAGATAGGTGACGGGAAGCGTCACTAAAAGTGCTCATGTCTGGTACTGGGGTCGTCAATCCACCTTCTCTCTATAATGGGGGCAGCCCAAGACCGGCAGGGAACTTTTACCGGCTGATGTGCAAAAACGTATCTATTATAGTCTTTCATCAGAGAGTATGGATTCCGTTGCACAAGAGATAAGCCCATAAAGAGGAAGAGGAAGGTGAAGGTTACGGCTAAGCCCTAGCGGTCAACCACCGCAGAGTCTATTTCACCAGACGATGCCTAGTTTAGAGGCGAAACATGTCTCGTATAATCGACGGTGGTGTGTCTTTCCTAGTGTAGTGCTGTTGGAATTAGTGATGACCGAGATAATTTGCGCAATTGAGGGAGAGCGGGAGGTGTTCTTCAAACCAAATAAGACATTTTTTTATGTAGATTTTATTTTATTACGTGGACTTAGCTAATTAACTTTTAACATCCTTAATATAATGAATTTCCGTAATATAACGTCTGATTCTATCAATTTTCATATAACCATCTGACGTGTTTTTCTGCTCAGGCAGTCCGAGTAGTAAGCACTGCCGCTAAATACCAGTTTGAGTCCATTGTCGCTTCTGGGATCCGGCTCGAATGATCAATGCGCAATAATTACACTTACTCCTTGATCTGGCTCGAAGGATCAAACAGTTGGTATTGTACTAGTTCTTTGATCGTTTAAGCCTACAGCCTATGGATCTTTACCAGTGCCTTTTCTTCATCAGCCCGTAAAAGCTCACACCTGGGAATAGGTCTTGCAGTACTAGACGCCACGCACCGTTAACTCTGCTCCGCGTCAACTGTCTTGGTATTTCAGGTCTGGCGAAAAAGACATATTCCGCTATCCATCATAAGCCATATGCTTTTTATAACATTTCCCATGAACGTCTTCCATGACACCCACGGGACGAAATGTGGTGATAGACACCACCACCACATAAATCTTTAATCATCGATCAAATAATTCTAGCATATACAGAGTGGCGCTATGTTAGACCCAATAAATATTACAGCAACTCTATATAGCGTTTTATTATTGTACACAAAAATCAATCAAATACATTCAGTAGTTTAGCCACAATAAATTTATTTCGTTCTAGTAATTAATGCACATGATGTTTCTTCTTATAGAACACAGGTGATGATCGAGCACATAGTCCACCTGATGGTAAATAGATGCTGTGGCCCATAGACATCTACATCTATCCTCAATTAAGAATCAAAATGCAGATGTGTTGTTACCCCTGAGGACTAAGATGGAATGTCTCGTTTCCAGTGAAAAGGGTCTCCAGTTCTCTTACCACTCGAAACAGCAGCATTAAGCTACTATTTTACGCTGGTAGTCTGTGAGAGCGTGGTCCTTCCCCAGTCGAGCCGATCCATTCGTGCCATAATATAGCTGTAGCGGGGCTCTACCACGTATCATCATTTCAGCCTATTTAAGTCCCCTGCTGATATAGCTCTTCCTCATAAGGGGGGTACTGCCATTAATAAAACGCTGCTGATCATCTTCTGGCTTCGTTCCCAATGTCGCCTCTAACGACACCCACGGGACGATAAAAGTATAACAAATGTAAGTATAATATATATATATGCCTACAAATATTCCGACTTATTCGCAACAGTTTATAACTGTCGCGTTCCATATTCCTCAGAACTTTTATCATTTAATCCGTAGGCTTACTGAATTTCCGTCAGTGCTGAGTTTCTCTGAAAAAAGTTTTTTTACTAAACTCGGAACGCGCGTTGTAGTGAATTTAAAAACTTTTCCCGCCTGCGAAAATTGATATGCGAGAGATCTATTATATCCAACGCAATGTTTTTTTTTTACCTTACATACTTGAACGTGTAAACTTTTTCAAAAGATAAAAGATATCACGCTGTTTGGTAAGTTTTGAATTACTCGTTCAACAACTTTTTTTTAAAATACCGCACACTATTTACAATCATGGCGTGCAAGAGAATTGACCACCCCAGCGAGAGACAGGAGATTTGCAGTAGCATATTCCTGTTATGAGATTAAATAATACATGGTAACTGTGGAATATATATATATATATATATATATATATATATATACAGGGTATTTTGAAACGCTCCTGAAAACGAAGACAGATGATAGTACTAGGATACCTATGATGATGGGTCACAAAAATTCGATCCCGAGGAAAAAAATCATTCTTCACAACGTTTTATTAACTTTTTCACGCTCCATCATGTTATTACAGTTATGAAACGATCTTCACAAAAAAATCATGAAAATACTGAAAAATAAAACCAGCAGTGGAATTACTGAATTACAATCAGCTGACTAGGGTTGTACGCGCGAACGCCGAATTCGCGCGGCCTGCAACTAGCGATGGTACCACAATACCTAATAATTTACAACACTTGTCTAAATACCTAACTTATCTACTTAACCTACTAATTTGCCACTGTGCTTGTCTCCACGTAGCCACTTTAATTGAATTCACAGGTTAAATAAACCAAATAACTGGTCTGATTCCCGCTAATGAAAAATACTTAAATAAAATGTTTACAAGGTTAGAGTCATGCTTTGTTATCCATTGTGTAGGTATTTTATTATTCTGATTACGTGGTAAAGCCATGCTGCAGCTATATTAGTAGTATAGTTGTAGCACGAATGGGTCAGCTCGACCGAGGAAGGACCACGCTCTCACAGAATACCAGCGTAAAATAGCAGCTTAACACTGTTGTGTTTCGTATGGTGAGTGTAGAGAACTGGAGACCCTTTTTACTGGAAAAGAGGCATTCCATCTTAGTCCTCACGGGTGATAACGCATCTGCATTTTGAGTCTTTATTGAGGATAGATGTAGATGTCTATGGGTCACGGCAACCACTTACTATCAGGTGGACTGTGTGCTCGTTTGTCACCCTATACTATAAAAAAATTATAGTCCAGAATAAGTTAGTATTCAGTTATGTACCTATTCAGATCAGTTCAGTACTAAGTTATTTAAAAAATTAGGTATGAAACAGCTTACCGATCCTCCGTGACCTTATGAGATTCTTCAAGGCACATTAACATGTTGCCGTATTCACGAGCACTATAAACGTACCTACGCGTTAGACATTATTAAAACCAAACAAAAAACACAAAACGTAACAACAAGAACAACATCATTAATTAATAAATAACAAGTAATAACGATAATAATTTAATAAACAAAACAATTCAACTATCGCTCGTGATAGTCAACATGGCACTGTCTCAAAAACTAAAATTATTGTAATGTCCTTGAAGCATGTGTAAATTCCACAGCGCAAGGCGACACGAAGCAGCGTGTGTGTGAAAGGGAAGGGTAGAGTGAGTAAGTAGTATAACCTAATGCATTGTTTCGTACCGATCTAGGAAAGAGTTCGATGCCCGCGAGGATATTGACCCTATTGTCAGCTGATTTTCTTTTAAAGTTTCACTGCTGGTTTTATTTTTCAGTATTTTCATGATTTTTGTGTTAAATATCGTTTCAAATAACTGTAATAACATGATGGAGCGTGAATAAAGTTAATAAAACGTTGTGAAAAGATGATTTTTTTCCTCGGATCGAATTTCTTTGTGACCCATCATCATAGGTATCCTTAGTACTATGTGCTGTGTGTGTGTGTGTGTGTGTATAAATTATTAGTTTTACATTTTATATTAACACCAAATGTTACACTTACAATTAATATTTTGAATTTGAATTTGTGTGTGTGACTTTATTAAATATTAACCCCGACGAAAACAGAGACTTGTTATATGTTTGTAGTGTGAATCTGTGTGTCTGTCTGTGGCATCATGGCTCTTGAACGGATGAACCGATTTTAACGGACTTCAAAAGTAGAAGATTCTTAATTGAGTGTATGTTTTTCTACCGACTTCAAACAGGAGGAGGTACCAATTGACTGTATGTTTTTTTAATGTGTGTTACCTCATAACTTTTCGTGGAAGGGCGATACCGGGGAATGTGTACAGCCTTAAGAAGATTGTTCTGCCGCCGAGATCGGAAACGATTGTGCCGGTTAGTCTTCCTCGGAATCCTGGGCAAGCTCATCGTTGTGTACTCGTGGAAAGGGTGGACAATGACCTTCCGTGGAAAGTGGCTCGAACCTTGGTCAGAACCACCGACATCTCAAGAGTACGTGTGCTGAACCTTTGTGATCAGGAACAGATTATGGAAAAGGCACACTGGTTGGTACCAGAGGAAGTGGATTGGTTGCGTAGGTGCCAATATCCATCGACTGGGACCCCAGCAAGGATGCACAAACGAGGGTGACCACACTTTTAGAAGACTGTCGCAGCGTTCTCTCCCGAATGAAGTGGTCAAGGCGAAGAAGTTGTTACTCAAGTACGCCGATGTTTTCTCGTCAAACGATGCTGACATAGGAAAGACTGGCTTAGTTCAACACAAAATAAACACAGGAGAAGAATTGCCTATCCGTCAGCGCCCAAGAAGATTGCCGGTAGCACGTGAAAAGAAGTGGAAACCATGATTGAGGAATGGTGAAGGATGGTGTTATTGAACCTTCATCTAGTCCATGGTGTTCACCTGTGGTGCTGGTAAAGAAGAAGGATGGCAGCATGCGGTTTTGTGTTGACTACCGCCGTCTGAACGACGTTACAAAGAAGGACAGCTATCCTTGCCAAATTGATGACACGCTGGACATGCTTACAGGCGTAAAGTGGTTTAGCACACTGGACCTGAAAAGTGGCTACTGGCAGGTTGAAATTGACCCTAAGGACAAGGAGAAAACTGCATTCTCGACAGGAAAGGGTCTGTGGCAATTTAAAGTTATGCCGTTTGATTGTGCAATGCTCCAGCAACGTTTGAAAGGTTGATGGAGCTTGTACTACCGGGCATTGGCGATGCCTGTCTGGTCTACTTGGATGACATCATCATCGTAGGCCGTACGTTTGAGGAACACCTTCAAAACCTGGAACGCGCGCTCATGAACATCCAGAGTGCCAACCTCAAGTTGAGTCCGAAGAAATGCTCACTATTCAAACGGCAAGTTAGCTTTTTGGGGTATGTAGTGTCGGAAGAAGGTATCCGCACGGATCCAGAGAAAATTGCCGCTGTCAAGGATTGGCCGGTCCCAAAAGACAAGACGCAGGTTAGAGCATTTTTGGGATTGTGCTCCTATTATCGGCGATTTGTAAAGAACTTTGCAGATATAGCCAAACCTCTGCACAAGTTAACCGAGGAGAAGCGACATTTCTGCTGGAATGAAAGTTGCGATATCGCATTCCAAGAGCTCAAGGACCGTCTGTGCGAAACACCTATTTTGGCGTACCCTGATGCGGGCAAGGAATTTATAGTTGACACAGACGCAAGTGATATAGGACTTGGCGGTGTGTTGTCTCAACGGAATGGTGATCAAGAGGTTGTGATAGCGTACTTCAGCAAGTCATTGTCAAAGCCGGAAAAGAACTATTGTGTCACAAGGCGAGAATTGCTTGCTGTGGTAAAGTCGTTGCAGCATTTAGCAAATATCTTCTGGGGCGGAAATTTCACTTACGAACTGACCATGCTGCACTGAAATGGCTATTGCAGTTCAAAAATCCAGAAGGACAAGTTGCGAGATGGATTGAACTACTACAGGAATACGACTTTGTGATCGAACATCGCAGCGGGAAATCTCATGGCAACGCAGATGCATTGTCAAGAAGACCTTGTCCTGAAGATTGCAAGCATTGTACTAGACAAGAGGGTAGAAGTGGTATCTGTGAGGATGCTTATGACAGACCAGCTCAACAATAAGTGGAAAGACAGCCTACGACATGCACAGCAGGAAGATTCGGACATCAAGCCGATTCTAGAATGGATGAAGGCCAGTGCTCCTAAGCCCAAGTGGAGCGACGTTTCAGCGATGAGTTCGACCACGAAAGCTATTGGGCCCAATGGGACAGCTTGCTGATTCAGGATGGAGTCTTGTGCCGTAAATGGGAAAATGGTCGGAAGACAGTTGTCATTTGCAAATGGTTGTCCCAAAGCTAAAGTACCGGATGTTCTACAGCTGTACCATAATGGTTGTTCAGGAGGTCACCTGGGAGTTAAACGAACTCTACTGAAGATCCGAGAACGGTTTTACTGGGTCCACTGTCGTAACGATGTCGAGGACTGGTGTCGCAAATGTACAAGTTGTGCGGCTGTAAAGGGACCTCAAACTCGTAGTAGAGGTGCATTGAAATTGTACAATGTTGGTGCACCATGGGAGAGGATAGCCGTTGACGTTGCGGGGCCGTTTCCGGAAAGTGAAAGTGGTAACAAGTATTTCATGGTTGTGATGGATTACTTCACTAAGTGGCCAGAAGTTCGCCATTCCAAATCAAGAAGCTTCAACAGTTGCAGATAAACTAGTTCATGAAGTCTTCTGTCGTTTTGGAGTACCTTTAGAGATTCACAGCGATCAAGGAAGGAATTTTGAGTCTCAAATATTCCAGGAAACTTGCCGAGTTATGGGTACTCATAAAACAAGAACAACTTCTTACCACCCACAATCTGATGGAATGGTAGAACGATTTAATCAGACATTGGAGAGGTACCTAGCAAAGTTGTGGAAAAACGGCAACGAGACTGGGACAGGCACATACAACCGTTTTGTTGTCATATCGAAGCGCTGTTCACGAAACTACATCAGTGACACCAGCTTTAGCAAATTTTGGGAGAATTACGGCTGCCTGCAGACCTGATCAACGGAATACCACCTGATGCCCCGCAGTATAACCGATTATGCAAATGACTTGCGGAACAAAATGAATGACATTTATGAGCACGTCAGACAATCAGGACAACAAACGTCTGAAAAGATGAAAACACGGTATGACCGCAAAATTAACAACAAAGGGTTTGACGAAGGTTCACTAGTGTGGTTACACAATCCAGTTCGCAGCAAAGGGAAATCTCCTAAGCTTCAAGCTAAATGGGACGGACCGTACCGGATTGTGACAAGGATCAATGACGTAACCTACCGGATACAGAAAGATGCAAGAGGTACTCCTAAGATCGTCCATGTGGATCGACTGGCGCGTTATTATGGGGCCAATAATGCTCGGGACGAGCATGTCTTAGGAGGGGGCAGTGTTGCGCGCCACTATTAATGTCTTTTACATGGCAACACTAGCCACTAGCGCCCTCTAGTATCGAGTAGCAGAACTAGGAGAGTCAAGATCTTTCTAGAAATTTCGGGACCGATATGTACTCGAACATTCTAGATGTTTCCACAGTAGAAGGTTCTGGAAAGTATCTGAGGCGCTATATAAGGCCGGTATAGACCACGACCGAGTCAGTATTGAATTGGCGATACAAGCGAATACTTCGAAGCGATACAACTGCGAATTAAAGTGATCTGTAGTACAATTGTATTTTGTTATTAGTGTGGTTTTTAGTTGTAATTAGTGTTCTGTAATTAAAGTGTCAATTTTGGTAATTCAATCGGCAGTTTTTAATTGTCTCGAACCCCAAGCTCGTAACAATATATATATATATATATATATATATATATATATATATATATATATATATATATATATATATATATATATATATATATTCACATTTTATATTAACACCAAAAGTTTCACTTACAATGAATATTTTGAATTTGAATTGGAATTTGTGTGTGTGTATGTGTAAACTTTATTAAATATTAACCCCCGACGAAAACAGAGACTTGAACGGATGAACCGATTTTAACGGACTTCAAAAAGTAGAAGATTCTTAATTCGAATGTATGTTTTTTCTACCGACTTCAAACAGGAGGAGGTACTCAATTCGACTGTATGTTTTTTTTAATGTGTGTTACCACATAACTTTTTTTCTGGGAGACCGATTTCGATGATACAGATAACCGAACGAAAAACTAGGAGATTAAAAAGAAACTAACAAAAAATTGATAAAATAAATGGTCTTTGATTATTGAATAAAGCTATTTTTACGGATTTTATCGCGTCTAATTTTGCTTATTTTTAATTCCCGATGTTTCGGGTGCTTTGCAGCACCTATGATCACGAAGGGACTGTGTCCAGTCCGATACGATAAACTAGTTAATAATACGAAAAAATTCGTAAAAGTGTCTAGTTTTATTCAATGTGTAGTGTTTGCGTAAATATAAGAAATCGTTAGGTCTTTGATTATTTTTAATCTAAATAACGCCTAAATAATAACATTAACTAAAATTACATTATAAATAACAAATTAATAAATCTTATCCGGGCGAAGCCAGGCCGGGTAGCTAGTAAGAAATAAAAAAAGATATAAATACAAGCAAACATCGTCCTGGACATGATTTATAGGATTATCTTTTGTACATAAAATGCAAACAGAGGTCAGTCCATTAGAGCCGACCCCGGGTAAGTCCCGGTTATCGTAATTTATATTAACTAATGGACGAGGAAAGAGGATTATGTCCGCTAGATAAGTGTGTTATTTTGCTAGGAAAAGATATTAAGGGTAACCGATTTAGTAAACGTTCAACCTACACAAAGTTTTTTCGTTATTAAGTAGATAAAAAATCTTTAGTAATTAGGGCTAATAATCTTCGGCTCACTAGATGTCGCTAGTTGATACTGAGGTGAAGTTTTTGTTACACAATGTCATTTAATTGAGAAATTAGTTTTAAATAAAAGTTTATCAGTTTATACAGTATTATTGTATTATTGTAATTATAGGTTTGCTCTTTAATTTTTTGCATATTTTTACTCCATTTTTAATTTTTCTACTTTTATGAACATCTGTGGTTTGGTTTATTAAATTTTAATCTTATTAATATAAAATATAACTAACAGTACGGAGTTTTGGCGGGAGCTTGACCGGCGGCGGATTGCTGCTCCTGTATTATTGTTTAAATAATGGTTTGAAGTGATTTTGATATGTAAAAGTGGTACGATATTGTGTATTAAATGTATGCGCATCGCCAACTGTCTGCTGGCTCAAGTTGCCGTTAAAACCTCCCGATAACTAAGCAATGTGATGCATCTACATATTGTGAAGCAGTATACTATAAAGGAATATTATCACTTGATACTGAGATAAATGAAGACATGGCTAAAGGACAAGCAGCCAAGCCAAAAATCTTAATAAAAAAAACTGACAGTACAGAATGAAACATTAACCTTTACATGTTTCGATTTGTGACATGTTTCGATCAAATTAACTTTCCCACTATGAAATCTGTAAAATATTACACCTCATTTTTAAGTGGCATCGCCCTGGTGGCAGGAAGAATCGTGGATGACCTCATTATTTACAAGTATTTAAATGTACATCTATTGGCGCGCCTTGTCAGTATAACTGACTCGTATGCCGTGCAGTGTATCGTAAAAATCTGAGCTGCCGTATGTCACAGTCTGGTTTGCCGTATTTTAAAGAAAGAAAAACTAAATTGCCGTATTTCATGGTTTATTTCAAAATTATCTATTCCTCATTTGTTTCTCCTCCGTAAAAGTTTTTGAATATGACGTGCAGTCTTACGACTGAAAGTTTATATTTATTTTTTGTGTTGGTTGTTTATCACATGTTGTCGCAAAGTTGAAACTTCACACGATAATTTAACGATGGATACTGTGCACTTTGCTCTTTACTGATCATCATCCACAAGAGAAGCGAACGGTAACCTAATGGCAGTGTATGGACCGCGAACTCAAAAGGTCGGGTTCGAATCCACCATTCGACTACTGTGAACCACTCCTAACTGTTTTATATGTTTCCTCTTTATTGTCTTTCTGGTTGCCCTTCAGAGTCACATGCACTCATATTATCGATTATTAATTACAATACAACACAGAATATGGAATTATTTCACTCGCAACCGTAACGTATTTTCATCAGTTAAATTACGAATGAGCACTAGGTCGTACTCGACTCGTAGGTGAAACAGTTATAACTAACGTTAGTAGAAGTACGTCGTCTCATTTGCAACCTTTTCATTCGATTTTACCAAGGCGAAAGAGTCGTAATTTACCCGGTTTTGTTCATAAAAGTGGTACCTATGTGCGTTTAGTTTTGTTCATTGTACTAGTGAAAAAACGTTTTGTTTCACATTAGTCAATTGCTGTATTTTGTGATACGGCAATGAGAAGTTTGACGTATTTTTTTTAATAGAATAAGGATGACAAACGAGTCACACAGACATCTACATTTATCCTCGATTAAGAATCAAAATGCAGATGCGTTGTCACCCCTGAGGACTGAGATGGAATGCGTCGTTTCCGGTAAATGGGTCTCCGATTCTCTACACTCACCATGCGAAACACAACAGTATTAAGCTGCTATTTCACGCTGCTATTCTATGATAGCGTGGTCCTTCCCCGGTGGAGCCGACCCATTCGTGCTACAACTATACTATTGATATAGCTGCAGCATGGTTCCACCACGTAAAAATCCGTATTTTCTAAAAAACGTGAACTGCCGTATAATACGGCAATTGCCATAGCAACGCTGATGCCGTGACGGCAAACGGTATTTAATAATAATAATATTTACTTTATTTGCTCTCACAACTTTACATTGCCTTGTAATAATATTGGAGGTAAACCATTTTAATTTGTGAGAGCCTGGTGTTAGTATTAGGAAAGACCTGTATGACTAATCACCATAATCTGTAACATTTATCAACATACTTTTAACTTTAGTACACTTCGTGCGACAATATGATTTATAATTGCTGTTTTTGTAGTTAAAGTTACAATAAAAGAGAAAAAAAAAACAATTTTAAAAACTAAATTAAATTTACACGTGAGCGCTGTGTGTGTGTGTGTGTGTGTGTGTGAGATAGAGAGTGAGTGTGTGTATGTGTGTATGTTTGTATAATATTTTAAATAATGGACGTTATCAGGGATTCTGTTTCAGTGTAGTTTAAGCCCAAAAGCCATTCCGTTATTCTTGTTTTTAAGGAATATTTATTCATTGAATATATTGGTATAGCCTTATTTATCCTATTGTGAAGAAGACTACCAAGATAACAGAAGAATCTACGAGAAAAATTTGAATTACATTTTTGACTTTTACAAACTATCCTACCCCTTCCCGAGATTGGAGAAAACATGCTATTGTATGGTAGCGAAGAATGTTTTTTTAGCATAGTTTGTAAAATAAACACTTGCCTAAGAGTAAGTACCCTGCAACGATTGTATAGTTCAGCAATTGAAAATAAAAATGGCAATGAAAACCCAACTTTTAGAATGGCTCTTTGCGTGCGTTCCAACCCTATAAGACGGGTTTTTGCCGTACCACCCCATGAAGTTATACCGTACAGCAAAAGAGATTGCACAAATGCAAAATAAACAGTTTTGATCACTTTTGTATCCGAAGCATTTCTAAGGTTTTTAAAAACATAAATCAACTTTCTCAATCTAGATGCCAGTGTAGCTATATGTTTTTCAAACGTTAAGTTGTTATCTATTATAACACCAAGACATTTAACGTACTCAGATTTCTCGATAGTTGGGCAGGTACAATGCATAATCGAGTCTGAGGCAGTCTGAGAGTTGGTAAGATAACAGAGAGAGTTACAGGCAAAACAGGAGTGCACATTTAGATAGAGGTAATTTTTTAGTTGATCTTGTGCTCTGATGGAAAAGGTTAAAAATTTAGTTTTTTCAGTATTTAAGGTAAGTACGTTTTTGTTTAGCCAATTTACAACAATATTTAATCCTTTTTGAGCATTACTAAATGTCTGGGGCCTGGGTCTGGGGCAAAGGTAACTATTTGTCTATTGGGAAGATTTAGATTGCATAAGTCATTTATGTAGGTTAAAAAGAGTGTAGGGCCTAGTATACTGCCTTGTAGTACACCAAAACTAACAGGCAACTCTTTACTCGCGTAGTCTTGTACCTTGACACACTGAGTTCTTTTCTGCAAATAATTCCAGAAAATTTTTAGCTGGAGATCACGGATGCCAAGGCTTTCTAGGATTTTTATAAGTATGGGCAATGAGACTGTGTCAAACGCTTTGGCTAGATCAAGGAAGACGACCAGTACTTTTTTCCTTGCATCCAACTTGGTGACAACAAAATTGGTTATGTTATGAATAGCAGCTTCAGCGGATTTGCCCATCCTAAACCCAAATTGGATACAAGAGATTAATCTGTTTGTTTCTAGGTATTTCCTCAATCTGGTGTTCATAAGGCGCTCAAGGATTTTGGACAAAGTTGGAAGAATGGATATTGGCCTATAATTACAGACACAGCTTTGAAGATGGGATGGATCAGTGATGTTTTAAACGACGTGGGAAAGACAGCTGTTGTAAAGGAAATATTACAGATGTAAGTAATGGTTGTGACTAGTATATTCTTGAAGGTCTTTATAAAACTTGTTGACATATTATGACATAGTATGACGGCTCCGTGGTGCAGTGGCTTAGCAATGAGTTGCTGCGCTGGGGACCGACAAGGGCCGAGGCCTACAAATAATTGTTCCGGGTCTGGATGTTTGTCCTTGTGCAATTTGTGTTTGTAAACTGCCTCCACGATACAGGAGAAAATCCTAGTGTGGGGGTAACGTTTTTTTTAAAAAATAAGAAATAAGAAATAAGATATTATCAAGGCCTACTGCGCAATCGGATTTTAAGTTCGAAATGATATCTAGTACTTCGGATTCTGTAGTTGGTAGGAGTACAAACGAAGAAGGAGTAGAGTTATAATTGCTGGTAGAGGTTAAGTTAGGATAATTAAATATTTATTCTATATTTTTTCAGCTAATGTCTTACCGATATTAACAAAGAACTGGTTTGCAGTGTTTACAGCATCTATTGGGTTTGCACCATTTATTAACTCAGATGGGGGCAGTATTTGTTTTTTGTTTTTTGTTGTTTGTTATAATTTTGAGCGTTTCCCATAATTTTTTATTATTCAGTTTTGCCATTTGTAATTCAGATTTCTCGTATTCCGTTTAAAGTCGCCTCAGTATCATATTTCAGTAATTCCTATATCTCTTATATGTTACTTTTAAAACATCATTTTGCATATTGTTTTTAAATTTTTTATGTAGTTTGTCCCTGTTATTCATACATTTCAAAAAGTACTGGTGTTATCCATGGTTTTATGATACGTTTACGATTAGAAATTTTAATAGTTTTGGTGTTGGTTTTTATGACGTTACTTAAGGTATCGATTAAGTAATTTGCTGCAAAATTTACATCTGTTGTATTATAAATCGGACTTAAATCAATATATTTAATCATTTTTGCTATAGAAGTGTAATCTATTTTGTTAATTGTTTTGAACCTTGAGCTATTTTTTAAATTAGTATCTTAGTAAAGGATAGTAGTAAAGTGATCTGTAATTGATGTTTTTATAACATAACAATATGCCTTCCCTTTAGATTTTATTAAAAATTGATCAAGACAGGTGTGGGAGTGTGTGGGTAGATTATGCGCTGGAAGCAGGCCAAAAGATTGAGATAGGATTCACATCGATTGTCATTATTAAATTCTGCAATATCAATATTTATATCTCCCGTAATAACAATATTACCATACGATGCACATTGCTCTAAACAATTATTTAAAGTTGTTATAAACTTTGTTGTAGTTTGACGGTAACCTATAAATGGCCAAGATGACGATTTTTGAATTTAACGTTATCTTCAGACAGTTTGCATCAAGTAACTCAGGCTCTTCAAGTGTTATATTAACGCCCCGGCTCTAAACGAATTAAATGTAATTAAAAATGTAATAAAATTAAAAATAATGTAGTAAAAGTAGTGTATGTGATTCGCAATTCAAGTTCATGTATGATTTTATGTATACTATAGAGGATAATCACTATGTATTTTTGATTGTAATTATAATTATTCATTTCTTGTATTATTGGTTGATAAATACATAAAAGTAGCATACAAATATTTTTTATTAGTGTGCTTTCGGTTTAACAAACAAAGAAGAAGGTTTTTGTGTGATATAGTATGATTGTGACATGGTATGAGGATATTATGAGTTTGTATTAAATAGTGTAAGCGCTTACTATAATATTTAAATGTGATATATAGATAAAAATTTAATTGAAAAATTAATGTTAGTCATTTAATTAATTTATGTAAGTCTTCTTCTTTTTCGATACTTACAGCAGGTTTTCCTTCTTCTTTCCGTGCGTACACCTTTCCAAATGCCGTCTGTCCGTCTGTCTGTCCCTTGCCAAGTAGTGTAAACGCCTGGCTTTGGATGTCAAAAATCCGTGCCATAAATATTTTTTTTGCACTCCGTTTATAAATATGTTCAACGTATTTAATTGCCGTTCATTTTTTCTTTCTTTGTTTTATTGTATTCCTTAAATTTTTTAAGAAAATCTTCTTTTCGACTTGTAGATATGTAATCGATGACGATAGTTTGCGTTTTAGTACGATATATATCTCTTATTTCTGCGTCTTGTAGATTAGGTTCTAACTGAATAATGGAACCAACTTTTTGAGATATCTAATAAAGTTTGTCGGTTCTCATTGTCTTGCTTAGGGATATTACGCATTTCTAAGGTTGTTGAACGAGAAGACTTTTCAAGATAATCAAGTATGGTAAGGTATGACACTCTCATGCCATTATGCCCCGTCTACACCATCGCTCTCGACTCCTTGTATGTGCGTGCGCGTATATATACATTTCGTTGCTTCCCTGTATGAGTTGTGAACTGCGTATGGCTTACAATTTGACTATAATATACTTGACGCGTTGATTATTATAATTAAAGTAATAATAAGAAAAATACATTGATTTTAAATCACTTTTTACTCCATATTTCTTTATTGGTTTTCTTTAATTATAAAGCTCTACCATCGACTAGGATGCTTCACATCTCCCGGACATCATAAATTGGTACCGGCGGGGATCGAACCCCTGTTGCTCCCGTACTGTGAAATTTACAGCGAGCGCTTAGCTCCTGAGCTACCACGGCTCTCTAAAGTAATAGTTAACGAAAGCCATTCTTATGTTTAATTTACCACTGCTTCGGAAAATACTTCTATCCTGGTAAGAACTAGCAAAAAAATTGCGGGTTTTTTTATTTTGAAATAAGAACAGTTTGCAATCATATATTATGTTACTCAATTAGTGACAAAAAACAAATTAGAAATAGCTTGTTAGCGATCACCTCATTCCCCATTCCAGGGGTTGTTATCATCGATATAAAATAGTCAAGAAAAAATGTAAAGCCACGAATACTTAGCTGCGCTATCGCTTCATCAAGACCTTCTGAGAAGAGTAAAGTAATACTCAAAAAAAATCACTACTACATATCTTTAATTGTGTTTGTGAAGACAATTTGGCAAAATACTTATAAAAATAATTAATATTAACATTAGTTTAAAGTGAAATACAAGGAAAAACAACAATCATTTTTTAATAAAATTTACATATCACCTGAAATGGATTAATTCTGAATTTTAAACAAAAGCATGTGTGCGTGCCTGCGTGCGTGCGCGCGCGTTTGCGTGTGTGTGTGTATATTGTGTGAGTGTGAATGTGTAAGTTTATATAAAATGTTACAGTTCTCGTTCACCAATACCGGTTTCAACATATCAACATAAGAAATATAAAATTAAATTAATTAGTATATTGCAATAAATATTCTGTGTCGTTATATGTTTTAGTATATAAATATTTTGTAACTATTTGTTTACATTTGTATGTGTTCAACTGATATATTATGTCTAAATTTTTGTTCAGTCTATTGTAGAGATGAGCAGATTGTGATAAGAACTGACGTTGAGCAAATTTGGCTTTTACGTATCTAGTTACTGCCACCCTATATTTTCTTCTTCTCATCATTATTTCGTAGTTAAACTATTGATAGGATATATATCTGTCTTATTGAAAGAAGCTCACTCAACTTGTATAGTTCTTCGGGAGGAAAACTAAATGGTTTAAAATACAAAACTTTAAGTAGACAACGCTGACTTCTTTCGATTTCTAATAATTTTGTTTTACCTGCACCTTCCCAGACTGAGATACAATACCCTATTATAGACTGTGCCAATGCAGTATATATTTGGTTTAGTAGTTTTTTAGAGGTGACATGTCTTAGTTTCCTAAATATCCAAATTAATTTCCGTATCCTATTACTCGTATATTCAACTTGAGAGTGCCAGTTCAAGTGTTGATCCAGAACAACCCCCAAATACTTTATCGATAACTGTACACTTACAGTTAGAACTATTAGAAATGCCACAATAATGTATTTTTTTCGTTGCGTTCTATTATTAATCGTAAAGCATACATATTTAGTTTTGCAATATTTAAGGAAAGAAGGTTACTTTGGAGCCATTTTGAAACTTTTATTAGGCCAGATTCAGCATTTCTAAATACCGAGTTCCAATTTTTTCCCGTAAAAACTATTGCGGTGTCATCGGCATAGGAAAATATTCGACCGTCAAATAAATTTAGGTTAGTTAATGTATTTATATAAATAAGGAACAATGTAGGACCTAGTACACTTCCCTGAGGAACACCAAAGGTAAGCGGTGATTCCTCACTAATGTAGTCACCTATCTTTACTTGTTGTTTACGTTCCCTCAGGTAGTCCTTGAATAAATTCAGCGGGATGCGCCTTATACCGATTGCTTCCAATTTGCGCACAAGGGTCGAAAAAGAAACGGTGTCAAAGGCTTTCTTAAGATCCAAAAATATAGCCAGACATTTATGGCCTTGATCTAGTTGTTCAGTTATATGTGATGTTAGCGCTACAACTGCATCTTCTGTCGACTTACCGCGCCTAAACCCGAACTGGTTATCTGAAAGAAGGTTTAAACATTCAAGGTAGTTGATAAGTCGTTTATTTATTAACTTTTCTATAATTTTAGAAACGGCAGGCAAAACTGAAATGGGCCTGTAGTTATTGACATCATCTATTTTTCCACCCTTGTACAATGGAGTCACTAAAGATTTTTTGAGATAAGACGGAAAAATACCCTTTTGAAAGCAGAGATTAGCCAAATGACTTATCAAGTTGCAAGTGATGTATAGTTAGATAAATGAGGTAGCGGTCTGTCTAAGCTAAGTCTACATTCGGTTAGCATAAGAACATCAACTTCAAAATTAAGGTGCGAATAGTGTAGATTCAAAATCATCAATATTTTTGTAAATACTACGAATATTTTGGCATATTAAGGTTAGGTCATTTTTGTAAACATTTATATATTTAGTTAAATCCTGTATTTCACACTGAGTAGAGTTCGCTATTTTCGACTCGTCCATATCTTGTATAGTAGTAAATGTACTGTTCATTATATTTTTATAAAATAATAAAATGCGTTAGCAATTACGTTGTAGAGTTTGTTGAATATTATAAATATTTTAGTAGAGGGTAATTTCACGAAGTGATTAGCACGATGTGTATTTCTAAAATTATTAAAAGAAAAGTTTTTATATATGTATAATAGCGACGTAATGTGCAGGTGGGTAGGGTGACAGTAGAACCAGTACAAAGTCAAAATAGTTACAATAGTCTGTGTATTCTCGAAATGTTTGTTAAGATGTGACTGTGTTGTATTACTGGAAGATGAATGTGTGAAAGTATGTCTGAGTGATTGCTTCTTTACATTTGTATGGTGAACAATTAAAAACAAAAAGTGAAATACGAAAAAACGGTTTTTAGTCAGGTGTTTATCTTCAGCTGCTGGATTTGCGATGCATTTTTAATTAGTATAATTTTGGAGTTATCGTCTTTTCTTAAATAAACCTTTCCGTAAGATGTCCAACAAAATTTATATGAGTGTGTCTTGCTAAGGTCGCGTACAAGAAAATAGCGTCGGGCAGCCTTAGCTGTTAACTGCTCTGATACAAAGATAGGGTTATTTTCTACGCCTGAAGACTTAAGTCGTAAATGATGAGCACTGAGTTTTGATTTGTTATTTTTTTTGTTGAACTCCTTACATTTTTTCAAAAAATCATTTTTTTGTATTGTAGATGATGTTTCCACAATGATAGGAGTGTTCTTAATATCTTCTCTTTTTCCACGGACTCTATACACATCCTTAATGTCTCAACTTATCATTTGGCAACCGATAGTGTTGGATAGACTTAAAACCATTTCAATAAGATGTGTTTTTCCCTCGTCGTTCTTTTTTGGGACGTTCTTGATTTCCAAGTTTGTTTTACGTCTATCTTTTTGCATGTCCTCTATTTTGTCTTCCAAAATAGCTATATAATTTCTGTCCTCCTTAATTTGTCCTTCTAGTTTGGAGATCCTTTCTTGAAATTCCTTATTTTGTTCAGTCAAAAAAGTAATAGAATTTTCGATATTTTGGTTAGTTTTTTGGATTTCTTTGAGAATGCTTGCATGTTTTTGAAATTCTAGATTTTGAGAATTCATAAACGATGAGAACATGTTTTTCATTTCTTCTTTTAAATTAGCCAGTTCCGAAGTGTAATCTTCATCTCTTCTTCTCTTTTTCCAGGCAGTTAAAAAGTTTGGTGGGGGTTGTTTGATGTGCAATTTCGACTTCTGTATCTGACAACGATTTGTTCATAGTATCAATTGCACAAGATTAGGAGACTATAAGTGAATAGGAGTTGTATTCTTCAAGATGTAGTTGCAAAATGGGGCAAAAACTGTGCGGGAGCAGTGTCCTATAGCAAGCAAGGGGTGGAGTCACGTTTGTGTGGGTTGGACCAAAACGCCAAAATGGCCGAAAAGTGCGTATGCAGATAGGCCAAGCGCATACGCAGGTAGGTTGATGACGACATAAAGTAGGTTCGCAGAAGGAGGACGCGTACTAGGCAATCAGAATATGAGGAGGTTTGACTCACAGTTTTGCTCGCCATCAATGCTTTCTGCACTCCTATGTTTTTTCTCGATTTATCAACACTGATTTAATTATTTAAATATGTAAACGTTGACCTAAGTTTTGCAAGCGAGTACACCTTGCGGCGGTCCTGAAGGAAGAGGAATAGTGAAGTTACAGCCTATATAGAATAAGGGTGACTAACGAGCACAAAGTCTACCTGATGGTAAGTGGATGCTGTAGCCCATAGACATCTGCATCAAAATGCAAATACGTTGAGGATTAAGATTGAATACCCCGTTTCCAGAAAATGGATTTCCGGTTGTAGCTGCTATTTTACGCTGGTATTCTGCGAGAACTTGGTCCTTCCCCAGTCGAGGCGATCCATTCGTGCTAACACCCTAATTTAGCTGCAGCGTGGCTCTACCACGTACAGTGGACAGCGGACTTTTCTATGTCAAATAGTGGACTGTTACAGGCTGATTATAATGAAGAAGTGAGTGCATTTACAGCGCAAGGGGATTTTCTGAGAGCATTTTAGTGCTATCTACTAGATGTTATAAGGGCCGAAGTTACAAAGTACCGACAAACGAAGGGGAGGAAAGTTTTTCAGGTGGTGTTTCCTTACTAGATGTAGTGACAACCTGATGTCCAATTCAGCGCTGGATATATGTTCAGCAGTGTATATTATAGTTGTGCTTTTGCATTAAGTTAAATTAAAGTAAATTAAAGTAATGGGTAGAAATGTATGTAATTCCACATGTCAGAGGAGTCACAGAAAAGGTTGGCTACATCTTGAAGCGAGCTTTTATTAAAACATACTACAAGCTGCCGTAGAAGATAAGTCAATATTTACCATCCGTTAAGTGTATTATCCTTCTACAAGATACATTAGTTTACAAGCTTGATCGCGAATTTGATCTCTCCAACATAGGATCAACAAAAATATCTATTAAAACCCGTGTAAAAAAACATACAGCTAACGTGAGGCACCGACGCTCAGGGAAGTCTGCAGCTGTGAACATGTTCAAGATCGTACCCACCATTACAGATTTGATACACCACAAATCCTTGTCAAAGAACACCGATTCCTACCAAGAATGATACGCGAGGCTATTGAAATTAAAAAAAACATCCTAATTTCAATAAAGAAGATGGATGGGTGCTGCCATCTGCTTGGGATCCTATAATTTACAACATTAAATCCAAACCCAAGCATACCACTGCCTGACTTTAAGATACTGTAAGCTCGTTCTGCGTAGATCGAACCAAAAATTAATATTCAAAGCCTGAAGGTAGCCGGGCTAACTATGACATCAGGACGTCTCACATCTCAATTCCCCCTGTTACCATGAGTACTGTAAAGCACCCAAACCGTCGGGAATTAAAAATAAGTAAATTAAACGTGGTAAAATCCGTAAAAATAGTTTTAATTAATATGTAGTATTCGCGTAAACCGTTGGACCGATTTTGATGAAATTTTTGTGTGTGTTGGAGCGGGCCCTGGATGGCCTAGATTTACAATTAGATCCGGTAGGTGGTACTGTCAAGATCCAGAAATCATCCGTGCAGGCCGGGGCGGATCGCTAGTTTATTATATAATAAATGATTATAAATTATTTATTATAGAATATAGCTAGTATATATTGCACGCCACATAACGCAAAGCGTTATTAGGTAGTGCTTTACTCTCGATACGTCAAGGTCAAGCAATTTTGTGTTCTTAAAATGCCTCTATCATAACCATATTGCACTTATACGATAATATGAGTAGCCGTATATTAAGGAAATACTCTAATTAATCCATCTTATACTTTCTAAAAAATAATTTTATATTGCTACTTTGAAAAAAAAACGGTTTGTAAAAATTTTTACGTGGACGTTCAAATGTTGTTTTGTATGTGGTCACGATAACTCCCCAAAAAATTGACGTATCGAGATCAGGTTTTTTTATTAGCTTCAGAATTACATCAACTGGTTTCCTATTTCATATCAATAGCCTAGTACCCGTAGTTTGTTAATAAAATGATTTTTAACTTTTATAAGTTTAATTGCTATTAACAATTTGAAGGCGCTTTCGTATTTTTTTTAGCCCTTCATAGGCAAAGGACAAATGTACCATAAAGCCTATAGCGATTTTATACTTTGTGTAATCGATTTATTTTGTTAAACAGTATTTTTTTTCTCTGTAGGCGACACTACCTGTTAAAATAATAGAGCGCTAAATTTAAAACACGTAAATAATATATTTTAAAAATCAGGGATAAAATTAATTTTTTTCATCAAGATTAAATGAAACGCTCATGAGGCGTGCCATTTTTATTTTATCATTTAATATAAATTAAAAGTAGCCAATATTTTTTTTATACAATTGCAGTAAATCCCATACGTTATCTACAAAAGTACTTAATCTGGCGCTCTATTTTTAGGGCTTCTTTGAACATTGCATTTTAATCTAGCATTATACCATAATCTCTAGGTTACTGACATAGATTAACCCCGCTTAACACGTTGCTATGTGCTATCGCTATATTACGAGTACACTAGTACGAATCGCGCCAAAAGCACTCATACGTAAAAAAAAAATTAAATATTATTTTTACTTAAAAATTATTATTTAAAAAATAATATTATTTATACTTTTAAAAATGACACTTCTTTCTAACCTGTGGATGGACGTGAGTCTATCCCGTTGTTGAGAAAATTTGCCCCAATCGTCGTACATTATGATAATGTCCTTCATATTTAAGTTTTTTTTTTATAAAATTGAAGTGACAAAGGAACTTAGGTACATTCTTCCTGATAGTAAGTGACTTTAAAGATGGTTATACAAGCATCAATCGGAAGCCAAGAGATCTTTCGACACCCACGGGACGAAATGGGGTAATGAATACCAACATTAGGCAAATTAGATTTATTTGTTTATTTATTACAAAAACAGTTACAGCGTGATAATGCTAAACCTAAAATTTTAAAAATATAATAATTTACATTATAATTAAGTCAACTACATTTCTTTGAATATTAAATATAATTATAACAAAAATATTCTGTGAATTCTGCCAGGCAGTAGTTTAAAATGTCCGTTTCTTCGGCAATGATATTCAATAATTGTAAAGCGCGTAATTACGCGTAACGAATTAGTAAGCTGAAATGGGATTGGCCGGCCATATGGCTCGACGAACCGACAAACGATGGGGACGAAAGGTTCGCGAGTGACAGCCTCGCGCCGGTAAGCTAAGGGCGGCCTCCCACTAGATAGAGTGACGGACGGCCTTGTAAGATATGCGGTAAGTCGAAGGATGCAGGTGGCTCAAGAACGTGCGTTGTGACATACCTTGGGGGAGGCCTATGTTCAGCAGTAGACTTGTGAAGAGCTGTAATGATGATGATGAAAACGCGTGACAAAGGTGCAAACTTAAGTAGATTTGTCCTGGTGTACGACACTTTAAAAATGGAATGTAGGCGACGCCTAGTTACTGTCTTATCGATAGACATCTTGATAGATTTTAAGCGTGGTAGAGCCACGCTGCAGCTATATTATGGTTGTAGCACGAATGGGTCGGCTCGACCGGGGTAAGACCACGCTCTCACAGAATACCAGCGTAAAATAGCAGCTTAGCGCTGCTGTGTTTCGTATGGTGAGAGTAGAGAACCGGAGACCCTTTTTACTGGAAAAGAGGCATTCCATCTTAGTCCTCACGGGTGACAACGCATCTGCATTTTGATTCTTAATTGAGAATAAATGTAGATGTCTGGGCCACAGCATCCACTTACAGCATACACATCAGGTGGACTGTGTGCTCGTTTGTCGCATTTATTCTATAAAAAAGATGAGAACCTCACAAAACATGTTCTTGCTTAATATTTTTTGATACAATTAGTAAGTAGGCTTTTAAATAGGTATTACATTAACAAAATTCTACCAAGCGAGCATAAGTGCGTAAGCTCCACATAAATTACGATAATAACACCGCACAGATTAATAATAGCTGCAATTACACGAACAGCAGGAATTAATCTGTCGACCGTTGACCCATACACAGTGATGTAATGGTGGCTTATCCGCTTAGGGATGCGTAAATGCGATATTATGAAACCCTGGTAGCGATGGCTCAGTTTGCTTGTTACAGATAATTATAAAATACAGCCCCCCGAGTGTGAATTTACTATCGTATCGGAATCGTATCGCAATCGAGAGAATTTGTATTACGTGCACTAGGGGCGCTGTTCAAATAATTATTATCCTTACATTTTTATATATTTTTTCCATACAATTTCAGTAAATAACGATACGAAAAGTTGTGCTGAGGACTTCTACTGTACACTACCGTTTGCTATGTGTAGAGTAGAAAAGGAAGAAGAAAGAATTCACACTTTTCGTTTTCTGGCGGTAGGACTCCTTTTCCGCCTAGGAATCTGTCTGGGTAGGTATAGTCTGTTCGTTTAGATACGGTCGCCTTTGTGTCGCGCCGCCTCGGTATGTGCCGCATCTTGTCCAAGCCGCCGCCGCGACTACAAAGGTCGCCGCGTGCGGCGTACCCCGCAGGAAAATTTGGCATTATAAAACGAAACACCACGATGAAAGGATGTTTTTGCTTGTGACTCTGATACGTATACAGAAAATGTTTTATCGTTCTTGGCAGGACAGTGAAGTACCTCAAGATGATATTTTGAGTGAACCAATTACAAAAATACTATCATAGTATGGATTCAGAACGTGATGACGTTGAATGCCTTGTTATAAACACAGGTGGCAATGACTCTGACACTTCGAGTGATGAAGAATAGTATACTCATATTTTGTATTTGAATTCTCTTTGCTACCTAACTTGTGTATATTATTTATATTCGTATTTTATTACACTAACCGTAATAATAAAATTGTATTCGATTTTATTCTTAGAATAGAAAAACATTTATTTAACAAACACAGTAACAATTAATAAAATAAAAGCTAAATAATAAGTTTGCCTCCGGGTGTACCGACAGTATCTTAGTGAACAGACTATAACACACTCTGACCTATTTCTGCCGCCAAATTGCAGTGCTTGCACTGCTCTGTTCCAATCTAAAGGTATGGAGAGCCAGTGTAATTACAGGCTGTGAGGATTGAACTTAGTGGTCAGAGGTGACAACACATCTGTAGCCTTCTTTGTGCGCCGGACGGGCGAAACTCGCGAGTAAATGTTGTCGAAGCTACTCCGCGAGTCGCTCACGTCCTACACCTATAGGTTCCGGTGAATACTTCTACTGCCGTCTTTGTGGGTGCGGCTGGGGCACTGTGGACTGACGTCCAATCAAAATGCACAAACTGTAGAATGGCAAGGCAGTGGCTGACTGCTCAACTGTTCGGCGGAAAACTTCTGACTATTGGTTATCGATCACGGTTGTTGAATACGATTGTTTTATATCGGTTCTATACTATCGGTTGGTCACTATATTCTTCAGATGATTTCTTCAGTTGACTATTTCTTTAAGTTGTTCAGTGATAACTTACTACTACTAGTACTATCTGCCTTTATTATCACTGTTTGCTAGCTGCTATTATCAGCTACTACGTTGTACTATGCTACTACTATCACTTGTTACTAGCTGCTATTATCAGCTACTATGCCACTAGCTACTAGTCACTATGTTCTATGTTCAGCTACTACTTGGTTCTGCTACTAGTCACTTCAGCTATTACAATGTTACTGGGCCCCGAGGCCCTAAGGTAGACTCGAGCTTTACTTTAAAGTGAGCCGCTTGCCATTGTCCGTTTTGCCTCTTTATTGTTTAACATTTTCACTATACAATTGTGTTAAATTACAATTTTTTCTATACACGATTAATTTTTGCGCTAATGTACTACACATTGTTAAATCGGTAATTCAGTTGTCTATTAGCACACCATAAAAGTTTCTTAATATATTAACAATGTAAAAAGTTATTAACAAAAATATCCCAAATTTTCACAATATTTGGGTACATTAATTCTTTAATTTTACTATAAGTAGGAAATAAGTTTCATCACGCTAAATATTCTTTTATTTCCTTAATCTATAAACTTTAATCTAATTAAATACTATGTTTACAATTCTTCTAGAGCATAAAAATTATTTCCATAATTTTCGGGTCTAAATACTACGCAAAGCCTAAATGTGTTCTAATAGAATACTAGAATACTATAATACTAGAATGTGTAGTAATGTAATTCTATAACGTGTCGCGCTCCGATTGGTCGACTTTTTGTTTATACAAATAAGAGTCATTTTCTTAACTATTACAAAACGATGCTCTATGTCAGTGGCGTAGCTATGTAACAAAGGTGCAAAACTACTTCATCATCAGCTCCTTGTCGCCCACTGCAGGCACATAATAAAGCAAAGCTACTTACTACTAAGTATTATGTGTAACGCATAAACAATGATGAAGTAGATTACAGTTAATAATATAGGCAGACACCAGACAACATAACAGCGGAAGAGCCACACGGCAGCTTTTGCTGTCGCACGGGTGAGCCAGACTAGATGGAGTGACTACCTGGTAAGACATGAAATGAAGAGTTGTAATGAATGAATGTAATGAATGGCTGGACAGGCTCGAACCGAGGAGACCCACGACCTTACAGATAACCAGCGTGAAGTAGAAGTTTACTTCGCCTGTTAAGTGCAGGTGGTCGGAGGCCTAACCCCTCTCCCCCTTAACATGGTAATTAGATAAGAAACCATCCCAGGGGGTACCAGCACCCCTAGTATTGGAGAATCCCTGGCTGAGCATCCACGCCCAAGCTACCCTACTCTTCCTTAGCGCGGGTGCTCAGGCTGCCTCGCGTATCCTGGGGGGGGGGGCGAAATTCTGCTCAAGACTAATACTGCTCATGGCAAGTAGAGCAATAAGAAAAAGGTGACCCCTGCACGCTATCCGTGAATTTCTGCAACATCAGGGAATTTCATTCGAACGTTAACGAAGTCCACTAGGTACCACCTGGAGACGGCGAAGCCGACCTTGGTCTTTCTAACCGAGACGCAGGTGTCCTCTCCGGTCGATACTTCTCTCCTATCCGGGGTACAAATTATAACACCTTTGTACCTCGGGCTGGAGTTTGCGTATACGTCAGAGAGGACATCTGTTCTCGACGTCTCGGCAGTCTTGAAGGTCAGCGACGACCATCCTCGCGTCTACGGGTGCCTCTATAGGTAATGCCTTGGCTTGGCTCATTGGACCATTGTCTGATCCTGACTATGGTGTCCTTACACTCCCATCGCAGTTGCGTTCTGCAGATTGCCGCCGTTTGGCACTATAGGTCGACCAATTGGGACAGGATGCGGTCTTTTTGCATCTTTCCTTGAGGACAGGGGCGGTATGCTTCTCGCCGGATGATCCCAACGTGATTCTGTCACTGATGTGGTACTTCAGGAATGGAACTTTAGGTTTAGGTTTAAAGAATTTATTCTCACAAAAAGATTACATAATCCACTTACATGAGAACAATAATATAAACTTAATCTAGATAACGGTCACCGTATTCACAGTTCCATCGTGACACTCTCCGAAATTGCAAGTCAGTAGCTTTCAAGAATGTAGTTGTGCAATTGAGACTTGAACTTGTTAAAGGAATCTATATTTTTAATATGAGAAGGTAGGCTGTTATAAAAGTGTGCTCCCTCAAAGGTAATATTTTTTTTCCCTAATTTGGTACGTGTCTTTGGCAATACGAGCAAGCTAGGTCGACGAAGACTGCGTTTGGATATTTGAGACTTTTTGGTAAAGGACAAACTAGTTTGGATGTTTTTACTCATGATCTTCCTAATTAGAATGCAAGTACTATATATATAAAGTTGTCGAATGTTCATTATTTTTGTGTCGTCAAAAATTTTACGAGTCGATGTTAAGTATGGGTAGGAGAAAAGTATTTTTATTGCTTTATTTTGAGCTCTTTGTAGTTCCTGCAATTTCGTTTTGGCGGCACTGCCCCATATTTCTATTAAATATAATATATGAGATTTGATAAGTGAATTGTAAATATTGAAACGTAGTTTCCTAGGTATACATTGATTTATGTTACAGAGTGAACCCGTTAGCGACGATAATTTGCTTTTTATATATTCTATCTGTTTGTTCCATGTTAAATTACTATCCATTCTCAGACCAAGATATTTTTCACAAGTTTTTTGTTCGAGTGGGATGTTGTCAATTGTTAAAGGAGCATGCGGGGGAATTATTTTATTTTTCGACTTGTAGATAATATAGCATGTTTTTGAGATGTTGATTGTTAACAGGTTGGACTGAAACCATTCAAACAATATGTTAAGGTCTTCTTGAGCTTTTGAGATGATTTCGTCCATATTAGTACCGAAATAGAATAGGCATGTATCGTCCGCGTACAAAGTTAAATGGCCGTGTAGTCTTAAATCCGTTATATTGTTAACATAGATAAGGAAAAGAAGCGGCCCCAATATGGACCCTTGTGGGACACCATATGTAATGGGTTGGGTATTGCTTTGGCTATTATCTATTTTGACTATCTGTAATCTATTTGTTAGGTACGACTCAAACATTTTAGGGCACTACCTTTGATACCAATGCTCTAACTTTTTAAAAGTAACTGGTGACTTACGGTATCAAAGGCTTTTTCAGGTCGATGTAAATGCCTAGAACAACTTTTCTTATCCAGGTTTTCTTTAATTTTTGTTGTTAAATCTACTATTGCCGCAGTTGTATTGCTTTTGACCGAAAACCGTACTGACGTGGAGATATAAAGTTAAATGAATCCAGGTAACTTGATAATCGGTTATGTATTACTTTTCTAGGATTTTCGACAATATTGGTAGTACAGAAATAGGACGATAGTTTCGCTGTCAGGGCCCGGATTTGTAAATTGGTGTTACTTTTGCAACCTTCAAAGTATCGGGAAATTCGCCGTCAGTCATAAGTTTGTTTATTGAATGTGCCAGGCCTTCAGAGATTAGATCTTGTAAACATTTTAGGACTTTTGTGCTGATTTTGTCTATTCCACTACTAGTATTGGGATTTAGGTTGTGAATAATTTTATTTATTTCATCTGCATTACATGGGGTAAAGGCAGACAGTTTATGATCGTTTATTTTTTGTTGTATGAAATCAGGATTCAAGGTACTATCGTGATATTTGTTAGGTATTTTGTTTGCTAATAGAGAACCTATAGTAGAAAAATATTTGTTAAAAATATCACAAACTTCATCTGTGTCGCTAATTAGTTCAGAGTCTATTAAGAGCTTTGGAGGAGCACTACTTTGTTTTATTTTGTTATTTGCTAGGTTATTTATAAGAGCCCACATCTTTTTAGGATTATTAGTATATTTTGTAAATAGTTTATAGTAGTAGGAATTTTTCGTATTTTGTATCAGTTTAGCTATTGTGTCTCTTTTTTGCTTGTATTCTTGTTCTAGTCTCTTGTCATCCTGATTTTTTTTTGTGTTGCAACCATAGGTAGTTCCTTTGGGCAATCCCAGTGATTATATCACTGTTGATCCAGTCATTTTTAGGCGGGTTCAGTGTTTTCGTTTTCACTACTCGGTTTCGTGCTGCGCATTGCTTTATTTTATTTTCAAGATATTCGTAAGTGTCTGCAGTGGCTTCTGTTTCATGATTCCATTTCACTATACATTCTTTTGTAATCTATTGCCTCATAAGTCGTTCTTAAATTCTTGTGTGGTTCATATTTATTCAATTGCAGGAAGATCTGTTTGTGGTCTGTCATGGACGAGTTAATAATAAAAAATTGAATTGTTCACATTGAAGATTTGTGCTGACATGGTCTAAGATAGATTTCTTCGTCTCTGACTCTAGTACAATATTTTTGTGAATTTTATTTAATAACTTGTGGCCTGATTCTCTTATTGTATGTTTGTACTTAGTTGAAGTTTTGTCATTCGTAAGTAGGTCTATGTTGAAATCTCCGAATATAATTGATCTCTTTTGTTGTAGCAATTGTGCACCATATATTTTTAAAAACTTTTCAACATTGGTATGTCCGGGTTTGTATACCACGCCAATATTGATTCCGAATTTTTCTAGGTGTATCCATAAGAAGTTGTTTCCTTCACATACGTCGATTCTATAGAGTGATGTTTCGTTGTTGTGTATGTACGCTGATACCTCCACCTATGATATCGTTCCTAGTTATAATAATGAGTGTAGTTATCGATCTGTAATTGTCGGGCTTGTTCTTCATTTCGTATCCAGGTTTCTGTTACTAATATTACGTGTATAGGTGTTGGTGTCGATTTCAGAATACATTTAAGTTCGTCTAACTTTCCTTTTTTTCTGATACTTCTTGCATTTAGGTAGAGAAATGAAACACCTGATTTTCTTGTCTGTATGAGTCTGTAGTCACTTACAATTTGATATAATATATCAGAATTCTTTGTATGCCTTATTGGCCGTTGGAGTTTTTGAGACAGATTTGATGTTTGTATGCCATTTATGTATCTTATCGTAATATCATCTTCTCCGTTATTTTTGCGTCTTGTAAGTTCATCCTTTATGGTTAGAAAGTGCTTTTGTTGAGCAGGAGTTTGGTCAGAGAAAATTTTGATGTTAGTTGGTACGCTTTGTTACGTAGTAGTACCATTGCAGGCTCTGGTTTGTTAAAACAGACTTTAATTCTACGAGTCTTTTCAGGTTTGTATTTGCCAATACGAAAATTTTAATCGGCTTGAATGTCTTTGCTTACCACGGCTGTTATGTTTAAAACCTCAGCTTCGTCTTTTGCAACCCTCTCCTCAGTACTGGTAGCAGTCTGTTCTGATATGCCAACTATAATATTTTTTTCTCTCTTTTTTCTCTCTTTAATTTCCTGAATTATTTCTTCATATTTCCTCAACTGGTTCGGCTCTGATGAATCAATAGTAGTAGTGGTAGATGTCTTGAGACTACCTTCAAGACAAATGAGCCTGTCTTCGTGCGTAGAAAATTTGCTATTTAAATCTGTTATACATCCTTTGATGTTGTCCTGGTCTTTTACTATCCCCGAAGTCGAGGATTTGATATCTTTGATCTCTTCGTTCAATGTTTTTATATTTTCACGCATATCGGTCATTAATTTCTCCTGTGATATAACGAACTTTTCTAATAGATTATTCATACGCGATACCTCACTGCGTAGTCCTTGTATCTCAGCTTTGCAGTCACAGTCGTGGTCCATTTTTTTTCTTTTACGGATACTAACATTACTTTCTTCTTCCGTCCTTCTGGACAAGTCTGGTTGTGAGTTGTGCTTTGATTCATTGCCATTTGGTGATCTAATCATGTTGTATCAGTTTATAAATAAGTCGATATAATAGAAATGCAAACGATATTTTTATTTACAAATGCGCAAGCGCTCTGATCAATAATTGTCTAGTCACTTATGCACCACACAATCACTGTTTCACTTTCACTTAAGCGTAGTATCGTACGTGCGACACGGAGTAACCGAGTAACCGAGTGGTCACTGCTTTTGTTCGGAAATAACCAGACAAACGAGACACTGTGCGCCCGGGTTGAGCGCCATACGCCAGGGGTCTTGACGGTTGGTTTTGCCGGTATGGAAGCGTCCAGCGACCGTAGACACGGAGGTTTGTGTTAAGCGCCGTAAGACAGGGGTCTTGATTACTGGTTTTGCAAGAGGATTCGCGTAGAAACGTGTGAATACGATGGCGACCTGCGCCGAACTTCCTTTATTGAACTAACTCTTTATTTTACCATCTGTGGTGCCTGGTTTGGTCGGCCCTATGACATTGCATCGCGCTATAATAAGAGTGCTTCACCAGCGCTGTTAAAAATAAGTATAATTTCGCCTTCAGGTCGGTACGATACGGTTTACACAGCGCTCGGTGCGCATAGCACTACTCTCCCTAGACGTCAAGTCGAGTGGGCCTGATGGAGTTCCTCCCATTGTGCTGAAGATGTGTGCTCCCTAGTTCGCACCGGTCGTAACGTGTCTTTTCTAAAACTCTTTCTCCCTAGACGTAGACCTGAACTTAAAGAAGACAGCTTTAGTGCACCAGATCCCTAAAAAATAACCGTAAATCGACCGCTCATACCTATCCAACTAGTTCTCAAAATAATGAAAACCATTGTGAACTGCCAGCTCATGAGGTTGAGAATCACCGACCGAAAAGTGACCGCCAGTACGGTTTCCGTCGGGGTTGTTCAGCTGGTGATCTTCTGGGTTACCTGACTCATAAATCAGCGGAGGCAGAGAGGAGACCCTGGCCGTTAGTTTGAACATAGCGAAGGCCTTCGATCGGGTTTGGCACAAAGCGCTTCTTTCGAAGCTGCCTTCCTATGGGCTTACCGAGAATTTGTGCAACTGGATCAGCAGTTTTCTTGCAGATTGGAGCAACAAAGTCGTAGTAGAAAGTGCATGCTCCATTTACAAGCCTATTTATGCTGGTATTCCACAAGGCTACGTGCTATCACCTACACTGTTTCTTCTGCTTATCAATAATATGCTGCAAACCAGTAACGTGCACTGGTGATGCTTTATACACCGGCTGTGCCTATATTTCTCGGGAAAACGTCGCCGAGTACCGGAACAAACTTGTGTCTGAAGTCGAGTTTTTACCGGATAAGGTCTCGGATTTGGGTGACTAAATCTAATTAAGTTCAATGCCCAGAAGACACAAGTTTGCGCGTTTACCACTAAAAAGAACCCCTTTGTCGTAACTCCTCAATTAACAAGGGTTAATTGAGGAGTTACGACAAATCGTTGACATATCGAATAACGTGCAGTTTCGTGGTCACTTGGAAGGGAAGGCTGAATTGGCCTCTAAAAAGCTTGGCGTGCTCAGCAGAGCGGGACAGTATTTTATGCCGGCACACGGCTTGCAACTTTACAAGGGGCAGGTTCGGCCTAACATGGAATACTGTTCTCATCTCTGGGCCGGGGCTCCCTAGTATCAGCTCCTTCCACTTGATCGCATTCAGCGCAGAGCGGCTCGAATCGTCGACGACCGACGAAGAGATGTTGCATCCCTTTGCATTTTCTATCGCATTTACCACGGGGAGTGTTCAGAGGAATTGTTCGGATTAATTCTAGACACAAAATTTCATCAACGCATGTCGCAAATCAGACCGAGGCCGAGCGCTAACCATCTGAGCCATGGTAGCTCAGATGGTTAGCGCTCGCTGTAAGTTTCACAGTACGCGAGCAATCCGGGTTCGATCCCGCCGGCACCAATGAAATTGTTAATTGTAATTTTAAGTGCTGATTTACCACGTGCTCGGCGGTGAAGGAAAACATCGGGGAAACCTGCGTGCCTGAGAAATAAAAAAAAATATTTCGAAGACATGTGAAGTTCGCCAACACGCATTGGGGCAGCGCGGCGGACATTTCCTTGCCCAAAAACCCTCTCAGAAATGAGAGGAGGCCTGTGCCCAGCAGTGGGACGTAATATAGGCTGTAACTTTACTTTTTTTACTTTTTACTGTTGGACCGATACGATTTAGGGAGCTTCAAGAAACGAGCTTACTCCTTTTTAAAAGCCGGCAACGCGCCTGCAATTCCCCTGGTTTTGTATTTGTTAATAGGCTGTGGTCGACACTTGCCATCAGATGAGCCGCATGCCCGTTTGTCCCACTCTTCTACAAAAAAAAGACAATTAAACGAAGTAGACAATTATCTTTAGCAATGTTATATTTATGTTCTGGAAGTGGGAGTAATTTTTGTGATTTCAGTTCGAGCCGTTCGCGGTCAGGGGCAAAAGATAAAACTCGAAAATTCTTTATACAACTAGGATAGTACATCATTTTTCGAACGTCGTTCTTGGAGGCCGAGGGGCCCCTTTAGCTTGGGGGCCCCGGGGCACTGCCCCGCCTAGCCCCTGGGTAGCTACGTCACTGTCTATACTATAATACTAAGGGTTGTAAACATGTTGTAAAATTACACTATTGCACCTTTTACTTAGGTTTGTTACTAATATTTTTCCTAATTACACTTTTAATATTGTTTTTAATCACTAAGTTTTTAAGCACTTTTTGACGTCGCGAACACTTTGTTTTTCAAATTCAATTCAAATTCAAATTCAAATTTATTTATTTGCGAATACTGGTAATGAGACAGAATAGATCTTTAAAAACACGAAGTTCGGTCCATTCAACCCTTAGGTATACAAATATTATAGTTACAATTAAATCTACTACATTTCCACAATAAAATTATTTCATTATATAATTTATATTAGAATGCTAAACAACGATGTAATTATTAATTAGAATAGGATATTTATAATGAAAAAAATGATATATGCAATGTCATTATAATATGCCTACTGATGAGTCGCATGAATATTCATTCATTGAGTAGTAGCATTTTCAACCGACTTCAAAAAAGGAGGAGATTCTCAATTCAACTGTATTTTTTTATGTATTTTACCTCAGAACTTTTTTCTAGGTGAATCGATTTTGATGATTCTTTTTTATTTGAAATCTGGTGCTTCTGATGTGGTCCCATATAAATTTGATCAAAATCTTACCATACTGGTCTGGTTTTTGAGTTATTCTTAATAATGCGTATTTAATTGACTTCGGCTACATTGATGATACAACCGACTTCAATATAAATAAAATGATTCTCATTTTATTTATATTGAAGTCGGTTGTACAAAATTTTTAATTTTACCACTTGTAATGTTTAAAGTTCGTATTGCTTTTTGATCAATCAATCGAATAACTATCGACCGACAGTTTAATTAAAATTACCATGTAGTGGGAGTCGCATACGCTAGAGATATATAAACTTCAGAAAGATATTGAGAAGGCATTGTCATTATGCCGCAATTATGTATACGGGTCGGTCAACAGCTGAGACCTAAATCACGCTATCTGGGCTTCCGAACGTTTCTGCATATATGCAATAAACATGAGCTGTTGTGTTGACATCTTTGTTTTAAGCTGCAGATGTCCGTGACTGCCTACTCACTACCAGGTGAATTGTCGCGTTTGTTACATTTGTAACGAAAAAGTGTAAGGTACGTGAGGGTAATATGGTCACATTAAGCTTTGCCGCCCTATAAAACCAAAACCAAGAGGAGAACAGAGAAAATACACAAAGTCATACACTATAATTAATATATTAAGAAAAAAATAGCAAACAAGCTTTGGCAATAATTAGGAACACGCCGAAAAATCATCTTAAAAAAAACGATCTATACTACACAATACATACTAAAATCAAAAAAAAATATTTACTATAAAGTCAACTGTCAAAATGGCGTCGATAAAGCAGCGCCCTTTTGACCCTTTTATTTCATTGGGCGGTTTTCCATTTGTCGGCACGGCGACGGCACGGCGACGGCCCGGCGACGGCGCTGTGGCTTCGTTTTCCACTGCGTCGGTGCCGTTGCCGTTCTACGCTCGGTTTTTGGGCAGAACTAACATAGACTTCAGTTCTATAGCACGTAAAAATGGTCTCGTCAAGTTGCCGTATTTGTTTGTTATATCTATTACATTTAAGACGAAAATATAATCAACGCAGAGAAGTCAAATTTTGAATTCATCCAATCTTAAAAATAAAATACTTAGAAGGAACATATTATACGCCATTTTAAAAGTTGAAAATGCACTCTAAAAATATTTCAACTACTTCCGCATGAACGAGGAGACATTTTATCATTTCAATCTTAACGCGTCCCTTCTACTTCGGCCCGCGCACACGCACACATGCACACGACTGCAATACGTATACACAATACATATTATGCAGTTTTACCGGGCGGCAACGAGTGGGAAGCTTGCTGTCACGGAACTGGTGACGGCACCGTTGGGAGTCATCGCCGTGCCGTCACCGGCGCCGGTAAGTGGAAAAACATGCCATATATTTCATACATTTTTTAAAAAGAAATAACACTCTTTATATAGCACCAAGTTTCGATAGGGACTGTCTTTATGTTGTGCCGTGTGTCCCTGTTACATCTGTCCAGTTGCTGCTACTGTTGCAGTGGTAATCTTTCACTACATGTTTATTGCCAAATTGCACAAAAAGTAACGTTGGGATTGCCAAAACAATGTTAAATTAAAACAATAATATAGTTGTTATTTAGCTTCCTTCTTTGATTTCGGTGATATCTTGTCAATGGACCAACCCCATAGCTCGAAGAACCGATGGGGAAGAACGGTTCTCAAGTGACAGCTACGTACCGGTAAAGGAAGTGTAGGGCGGGCTCTCACTTGGTGGAGTAACAGCCTGGTAAGAGATTCAGGAGTTCGATGGGTGCAGGTGGCACAGGATCGTGCTTTGTGGCAGTCTTTGTGAGGGAGACAAATGTTTAGCAGTGGACTTGTTGATGCGCTATAATGATGACGATCATGATGATGATATCTTGACGTAGCATAAATCTTGCATAAGTCAGCCAGCTCAATTGTAACGATACCACAAAATTTGTGTGTATCCGAATTAGGGTTGCCATCCGTACTATATAGTATCGTACTATATTGCAGTCCATTGTACTATTTTTTTTATTTTTTTATAGGAGAGGGGGCAAACGAGCATGCGGCTCACCTGATGGTAAGTGACTACCGTCGCCCATGAACAACTGCAACACCAGGGGAACCAGAGGAATCGTAAATGCGTTGCCAGCCTTTTAAAAAGGAGTAGGCTTTTTTCTTGAAGGTCCCTAAGTCGTATCGGTCCGGAAAAATCGCTGGAGGTAAACTATTCCACAAGGAAGTTGTGCGAGGAAGAAAACATCTTCTAAATCGCACAGTGGTGGACCGCCAATCATCCAGATGGTGTGGATGGTATCGGGATTTCTGCCGCGATGTGCGTTCGTGAAATTTGGCGGCTGGGATTAATCCGAACAGTTCCTCAGAGCACTCCCCGTGGTAAATGCGAAAGAAAATGCAAAGAGATGCAACATCTCTTCGCAGCGCCAATGAATCGAGCCGATCGGAAAGGACTTGGTCGTCGACGATTCGAGCCGCTCTGCGCTAGATGCGGTCAAGTGGAAGGAGCTGGCACTGGGGAGACCCAGCCCAGAGATGGGAACAGTATTCCAAGTGAGGCCGAACCTGCGCCTTGTAAAGTTGCAGGCGTTGTGCCGGCATGAAATACTGTCCCGCTCTGCTGAGCACGCCAAGCTTTTTAGAGGCCAATTTGGCCTTCTCTTCCAAGTGACCGCGAAACTGCACGTCACTCGATATGTCGACGCCGAGGATTCCGATACTGACTGAGTTAACAAGGGGAGTAGTGCCTTGAAACTGAGGAGATACGACAAAGGGGTTCTTTTTAGCGGTAAACGCGCAAACTTGTGTCTTCTGAGGATTAAACTGGACTAGATTTAGTCGTCCCCAATCCGAGACTTTGTTCAGCAAAGACTCGACTTCAGACACAAGTTTGTTCCGGTACTCGGCGACGTTTTCCCGAGAAATATTCGCACGGCCGGCGTATAGAGCATCACCAGTGCTATCATCCGCATAGCAATGAATGCTACCGGTTTGCAACATATCATTGATATGCAGAAGAAACAGCGTTGGTGATAGCGCAGCCTTGTGGAACACCAGCGTTATGGGCTTGTAGTCGGAACATGCACCGTCTACAACGACCTTGATGCTCCGATCTGCAAGAAAGCTGGTGATCCAATTGCACAATTTCTCAGGAAGCCCATAGGAAGGAGCTTCGAAAGAAGCGCTTTGTGCCAAACCCGATCGAAAGCCTTCGCAATGTCAAACTAACGGCCAATGCCTCCCCCTTGGACTCTACTGCCTCCGCCCATCTATGAGTCAGGTAGACCAGAAGATCACCAGCTGATCGACCCCGACGAAAACCGTATTGGCGGTCACTAATCAGCTGGTGATCCTCTAGGTACCGCATGAGCTGGCAGTTTATAACGGACTCCATTATTTTGGAGAACAAGGGGGTGATGGCGATAGGCCTGTAGTTGGACGGGTCTGAGCGGTCGCCTATTTTAGGGATCGGTTGGACAAAAGCTGTCTTCCATGATTTCGGGACTACGCCTAGGGAGTAGGAGTACCGGAAAAGACGCGTTAGAACCGGTGCCAACTCCGGAGCACACGTCCTCAGCACAATTGGGGGGATTCCGTCAGGCCCACTCGACTTGTGGATGTCCAGGGAGAGGAGTGCTTTGCGAACCAACTATATATTATAGAAAAATAATATAGTACGAAAAATACTATATTTTTATCCCTAATTCAACTGTTGCGCTTTTTTGTATTATCTGTGACTGGAAGACTGGAACAAGTAAGTTTTACGGAAAAAAATCCGTCATGAATGTAAAATGGAAATAAGAAATAAATAGAGCATGTATTAATTTGATTAAAAATGAATAGTATCAGTCTAAATTGCGCAGATTCCTAAAATTATATCAAAGGTAATAGATCACTAATGGCCAAAGCGAATAGCAATAACAAATATATCTAAAGATTAAAAATAAATGTGTACTTTTTTCCCTAAATTTCCAAAAAGTACTATATTTTTGCATATTTTTTGGGAAAGTACTACATTTGTTCAAAAAAAAGGTGACCACCCTAATCCGAATATAAAAACAGGTATTTGATGAGAACAGCTTTTTTCATTTTAGATAACCTTCCTAAGCAAGAACATGAAAGATCTTGTTTTAAGCTGTTTCAGTTTCAGTCATGTTTTCGAATATTATTCACTCGTGGAATATATAGGCTCGTGGAATAAATCGAAAATTATCCACTCGTGGAATATAATATCTTACTACCTTCTATCTTCTATACTATAATAAAACTCTAACACGACGTCTGTCTGAACACAACATCACGCAAAAACCTGTGAACCGATTTGGATGGGACTTTCACTGGCAGATAGCTGATGTTATAAGGAGTAACTTATGCTACTTTTATTTTAGGAAAGGAATTAGGATTCCGCGCAAAGAAATTAAAACCCATTCCACGCGGGCGAAGTCGCAGGGAACAGCTAGTAGAATATATAGAGTGTTAACTTGTTTAAATTAGTACGATTTTTCTAGTGTAGATGGCGTTGAGCGATATATGGATTGCTGTATAAAGATGTCATGTCATAGATGTTCATAGGGACGGATATTTAGGTTAATACATAACAGTTACACGTGGGGTAATTAAAAAAAAATACTCGTGTTACGATAAATATACTTCATTCTATTGCTATGTCTATTCTATTGCTGCTGTTTAGCACCAGCACCAGTAGAGTAGAGATTAATACTGCCAGCTCATTTGTGAAGCCATGCTGCAGCTATATGAGTTGTAGCACGAATGGGTCGGCCCGACCGGGGTAGGACCACGCTCTCACAGAATACCAGCGTAAAATAGCAGCTTAAGGCTACTGTGTTTTGAATGGTGAGTGTAGAGAACCGGAGACCCTTTTTACTGGAATATGGAATGCCTCGTTACCAGTAAAAACGGTCTCCGGTTCTCTACACTCACCATACGAAACACGTCAACATTAAGCTGTTATTTTATACTTGTATTCCGTGAAAGCATAGTCCGACTCCGGTCGAGCCGACCCATTCGTGCTACAACCATATAAAGATCCTGTGATGGTATGTGGCTATGATAACCCAAGTATAGACTGGGAGGCATTCCATTTTAGTGCTCTGAGGTGACACCGCATCTGCATTTTGATTCTTAATCGAGGATAAATGTAGATGTCTATGGGCCACAGCATCCACTTACCATCAGTTGGAATGTGTGCTCATTTGTCACTCTAATTCTATAAAAAAATTGTCGTTAGACGGGGGATCTAAAATAAACGATAAAATAGATCTTGTCATTTTTTATCTGTGCCATCGCTTAGGTTAAGCGCGCCAAATTTCGCAGCCATCTTGTTACACGTATTGTTCTCCATTGACTTTCAGTTTCGACGATGAAACAACAACACGTTTTATAGCCGCTAGAATGGAATAGCTCTTAACTGGATTACGTTGTTTGGGAAGAATTACGAAAAAACTGCGGAAAAATTCAAGGCAAGAAAAGACACTTCGCAATATGGCTCGACATGAATGTATTAAGTCTTTTTACGTGATGAAGCGAACACGTCAACTTTTTTAGTTAAGTAATTGCGCATTTTAATTCAACAACCTTGTTCTTATATTTTTCTACCGACTTTAAAAAGGAGGAGGTACTCAATTCGAATGTATGTTTTTTTTTTATTACCTCATAACTTTTTTCTGCGGGATCCGATTTCGATGATTCTTTTTTATTTGAAAGCTGGTGCTTCTCGTGTGGTTGCATATAAATTTGATCAATTTCCGACCAATTGTTTTTGAGTAATCCTTAATAATGCGTATTTAATTGACTTCAACTACATTGATGATTTAAATAAAACTAGTTTTACGGATTTTATCGCGTATATTAACTTATTTTATTTTATCGACGTTTCGAGTACTTTACAGCACCCATGGTCACGGGGAGACTGAGGTATTTGACGTCCTAATGTCACAGTTAACCACGGTTACCTCCAGATTAAAAATTATTAATTTTTGTTCCGATCTACGCAGTATGAACTTACAGTATCTTGAAGTCTTGCAGTTGTATGCTTGGGTTGGGGTTTAATTTTATTAATTATAGGATCCCAAGCAGATGGTAACACCCAGCCATCTTCTCTATTGAAATTAGGATGTTTTTTGATTTCAATAGCCTCGCGAATCATCCTTGGAAGGAATCGGTGTTCTTTAGCGAGGATTTGTGGTCTATCAAATCTAATGTAGTGACGGGGGCGATCCTGTACATGTTCACAGACTGCAGACTTCCCGGAGCGTCGATTCTTCACATCAGCTATGTGTTCTTTAACGCGGGTTTTTAGTGATCTTAAGATCAATAAAAACGGGAATATAAAATAAGTTAATATACGCGATAAAATCCGTAAAACTAGTTTTATTTAAATGTGTAGTGTTCGCATAAATATAAGAAATCATTATACATTGATGATGTTCTCATTTTATTTATATTGAAGTAGGTTGTACAACATTTTAAATTTTACCACTTGTTGGTTATCATATTATTTTATGTTGGTGTGGGTATGTGGAACTTATAACAAAAAAAAAATGTGCAAATTTGGCTATCATATTTTTTATAAAACTGAAGTGACAAACGAACTTACAGTCCACCTGATGGTAAGTAGCTACGGTAATCCATGAACATCTGCAGCCAACTACAAAGAAAGAGAAACTTTAGAAAAACTCCTAGGTCTTCCTCCTCGAGGTTATGACGTCTTTCCGACATACCACCCACGACGACACCCACGAGTGATAGATGCTTTAACTCTGCCATTTCACGGTAAATTGTATATTGTTTATTTTTGAAACCCTCACACTAGCATTTTTTTCTCTATCGTGGAGGTAGGTTACAAACATAAAATGCAAAAGGACAAACATCCAGACCCGGAACAATTATTTGTAGGCGATAAAAATCTTGTTTCGTGCGGGATTCGAATCCGCGGCTTTCTGCGCCCCAATTTAATGCCAAACCACTGCGCCACGGAGCAGTTAAGGTAAATGTAGAATTAGAGAAAGTATAATTTACTTTTCGACTCAATTTTGATCATTTGACATCAAGCCTTCAATTTCGGAGGCTCCATTTAAAACGTGATTATATACTCTTGGCTCCATTATCGGAATAATTGAAAAGCTTTCAAAGGAAGGTTTCCTTTGATATATTTCCATAGTGATTTATGCGACTGAGCGCTCGCGTTTAATTTCGTATCATGCCAGCAACTTTTTAGATCCTCGGCACGAGTAATGTTGCCATCTAACAAAAACTAAAGTCGCTAGATCAGTTTCCAAATGTTGCCGAATTGGGCTAAATTCGCCAATTGAAAAGTCGCCAGAAATTGTTGAGTATAAATTATTGTAGTAAAACAATATGTCAAAACATTTAAATTCTATTTTTTTCATAAATAAACTAATTCTATTATAAACTGTTTTTACCACGTGTAAGGAGGTGAAACATCTCGAGGAAAACTGCTTAACTGAGTTAGGGCGTCAGTAGATAAATCAAACACGAAATTAGTAAATAATTTAAATTTAATTATACTTATTCGGAGCGAGTTACAAAAGCATAATAATTGTGAATTGGCGTCCGAAACAAAATGATTATCTTTGTTCTAAACACTTCACAAACGACTGTTTTATTGGACATGAGAAACGTACCACTTTGAAAAAGTGCAGCATACCCACAATATTTTCTGGCAGTACCAGTACCAGTAAGTATAAAGGTATTAGATTATTATTTCGAATGTTTTTTTTTTATTTCTTCTCTCCTTATTTTCCCCCAGACTCAAGGGCCATAGCCAAGTGTAGAAAGGTCGCCTGATGATGACTTTGTGTTTACAAGATGTAAATTTGTTAAATCTGTTAAATATGACCAATTTATTATATCAAGGGAAAAAATTTATAATGGGTCCTTAGTGAGCTTGCGTGACAGAAATAGCTCATCCCTAAACGGGTTCCCGCCTTGTCGTGGGAGGGGGAGGGGGGGGGGGGTTAGTAGCCATGGCTTAGTAATCCATGGTAAACATAGGGCGACTCACATGGCTGGCCCGAAGTGAAGGGTTTACCAAGGTGGCCACTCTGAGTGGGCTTGTCGAACCCTTAGATATGTGTTAGTGGGCTGCGGCTAGAGGAGAGTCCTCTCCCTATATCGCTGCAGCGATGCTCCACTCGACTATCCTCCGCGACTTTGGCGGGGCTACACCACTTGGTGCTGGGGGAATCTGTTGTCCAGGTGGAGTTCGGCCGCGAAGGGCAGTGTGCCTTGTGTTCCTGGTGTGCTTTATCTGAGAAGGAAAGGGGGAGGAGAAGTCCTCTACTAAGGAGGGGCTGATACGGCGCTGGTGGGGCCGCGGATGTGTTTGAAAGCGTTTCCGTGGCCCTGTCAATGTGCGGCGAAGGTAGAACACCATGGGGTTTTAGTAGATGCGAGTCCGACATAATCCGTTCTTGTCCTCGCGAAGCGGGTATGCGTAGGCATTTCCTCATTTGAAACCCGGAACAAAACCCGTTCTGTAGTTACTAATAAAAACGTAGATAGACGAACGCAGCGTCCATCTTGGTTTTATATGAGGTATAAAGCTTGCGTCTAAGGCCTAGGTATTAATTGATACATTTATTTATTGTATGGCATTATATTAATATGATACATAAATAGAATTGTCGTTAGACAGGGATCTAAAATAAACGATAAAATAGATCTTGTCATTTTTTATCTGTGCCATCACTTAGGTTAAGCGCCATTTCGCAGCCATCTTGTTACACGTATTGTTCTCCATTGACTTTCAGTTTCGACGATGAAACAACAACACGTTTTATAGCCGCTAGAATGGAATAGTCTTAACTGGATTACGTTGTTTGGGAAGAATTACGAAAAAACTGCGGAAAAATTCAAGGCAAGAAAAAGACACTTCTGCAATATGGCCTGAGATGAATGTATTAAGTCTTTTACGTCATGAAGGAACACGTCAACTTTTTGTTAAGTAATTGCGCATTTTAATTCAACAACCTTGTTCTTATATTTTCTACCGACTTCAAAAGGAGGTGTACAATTCGAATGTATGTTCTTTTTTTATGTATTATCATAACTTTTTCTGCGGGATCCGATTTCGATGACTCTTTTATTTGAAAGCTGGGTGCTTCTCATGTAGTTCCATAAATTTGATCAATTTCCGACCAATCGTTTTATGAGTAATCCCAATAATGCGTATTTAATTGACTTCGACTACATTGATGATGTTCTCATTTTATTTATATTGCTAGGTTGTACAAAATTTTAAATTTTACCACTTGTTGGATATCATATTATTTTATGTTGGTGTGGGTATGTGAACTTATAACAAAAAAAAATGTGCAAATTTGGCTATCATATTTTTATAAAACTGTCACAAACGAACTTACAGTCCACCTGATGGTAAGTAGCTGCGGTAATCCATGAACATCTGCAGCCAACAAAGAAAGAATAACTTTAGAAAAACTCCTAGGTCTTCCTCCTCGAGGTTATGACGTCTTTCCGACATACCACCCACAACGACACCCACGAGTGATAGATGTTTTAACTCTGCCATTTCACGGTAAATTGTATATTGTTTATTTTTGAAACCCTCACACTAGCATTTTCTCCTCTATCGTGGAGGTAGTTTACAAACATAAAATGCAAAAGAACAAACATCCAGACCCGGAACAATTATTTGTAGGCCATAAAAATCTTGTTCCGTGCGGGATTCGAACCCGCGGCTTTCTGCGCCCCAATTAAATGCCAAACCACTGCGCCACGGAGCCGTTAAGGTAAATGTAGAATTAGAGAAAGTATAATTTACTTTTCGACTCAATTTTGATCATTTGACATCAAGCCTTCAATTTCGGAGGCTCCATTTAAAACGTGATTATATACTCTTGGCTCCATTATCGGAATAATTGAAAAGCTTTCAAAGGAAGGTTTCCTTTGATATATTTCCATAGTGATTTATGCGACTGAGCGCTCGCGTTTAATTTCATATCATGCCAGCAACTTTTTAGATCCTCGGCACGAGTAATGTTGCCATCTAACAAAAACCAAAGTCGCTAGATCAGTTTCCAAATGTTGCCGAATTGGGCTAAATTCGCCAATTGAAAAGTCGCCAGAAATTGTTGAGTATAAATTATTGTAGTAAAAACAATATGTCCAAATATTTAAATTCTATTTTTTTTTTCATAAATAAACTAATTCTATTATAAACTTTTTTTTACCACGTGCTAGGAGGTGAAACATCTCGAGAAAAACTGCTTAACTGAGTTAGGGCGTCAGTAGATAAATCAAACACGAAATTAGTAAACAATTTAAATTTAATTATACTTATTCAGAGCGAGTTACAAAAGCATAATAATTGTGAATTGGCGTCCGAAACAAAATGATTATCTTTGTTCTAAACACTTCACAGACGTTATACTTGGGTTTTGCTAGACCACTGCTAGACTTCAAGATACTGTAAGCTCATTCTGCGTAGATCGAACCAAAAATTAATATTAAAAAACTGAAGGTAGCCAGGCTAACTATGACATTGGGACGTCAAACACCTCAGTCCCCCCCGTGACCATGGGTGCTGTAAAGGACCCGAAACGTCGGGAATTAAAAAATTAAACGCGATATAATCCGTAAAAATTAGTTTCATTTAATGTGTAGTCTTCGCGTAAATATAAGAAAACATTATACTTCACAGACGACTGTTTTATTAGACATTAGAAACATACCACTTTGAAAAAGTGCAGTATACCCACAATATTTTCTGGTAGTACCAGTACCAGTAAGTATAAAAGTATTAGATTATTATCTCGAATGTTTTTTTATTTCTTCTCTCCTTATTTTCCCCCAGACTCAAGGGCCATAGCCAAGTATAGAAAGGTCGCCTGATGATGACTTTGTGTTTACTAAATAATAATTATCGCCCGATTGCTATTCTTCCAACGTTTTCAAAAATGTTTGAATCTGCTATGTCTAATCGACTGTACTGTTACTGCGAAAAGTTCAATATATTAAATGACAATCAATTTGGCTTTCGCAAAAACAGATCAACAACTACAACAGTATACAAATATATCAATGAAATACTAAATATATTCAATAAAAAGAAATATGCGATTGGTATTTTACTGGACATGACCAAAGCCTATGATCGAGTTCGATTTCACATACTTTTACGGAAATTACACGGAATAGGAGTAAGAGGCCCACCCTACAACTGGTTCGAGTCATACCTTACCAATCGAAAGCAGTGTAGAGATAGAACACCATGACCTAACCAGTGGAAACGTGGTTAAAGTCAGATCTAAATTTGCACCTGTCACTAAATCAATACCACAAGGTAGTGTTCTCGGTTGTTTATTATTTTTAATTTATATTAATGATTTGCCAAAAATAATCAAAGCTCCCTATACCTTATTCGCCGATGATCTTTCTGTAGTCATCCCATTTGACAATAATAATAATAAGAATCTTAACAAATGTCTAGATAGTGTACTAACAGTAATCTCTAAATGGTTAATAAATCACAATCTCGTAATAAATAACACAAAAACTAAGATAATGCAATTTAAGCCGTATCAAAAATACCCCTATCTATAAATTCTTCTTACAACGATACTAAATTAGAATGTTGATTCATACGTTATTAGGTATAAACATAGATTCGGGTATAAATTGGAAAGAACACATAAAGAAAGTATCATCTAAACTTTCCCGTTTCTCGTATGCTCTATACGAACTTAAAAAATTCACAGATTCAAAAACGGCCACGCTTTATGCTATACTATGCTTATGCCCATGCATGGCTCAAGTATGGCATTATACTGTGGGGAAACAGCACACACGTAAATAAATTACTTATTCTACAAAAAAAATGTATAGATAACACTGACAGCTGTAAACCTTACTTCATTTCGTTAAAAATATTAACACTTATACATCTATATATATACTAGAACTATGCACATTTGTTAAAAAGAATATGCACCTTTTTTCAATATACTCCCGGCCTTATTTTTTACGTCCTAATAATAAATTAGCTCCACCTATCACAAAATTACAAACATTCAAATCAGGACCTTTTGGTATGTGTGTCAAAATTTATAATAAAATCCCTAAATGTTTACAAAAAGAAGAATCATTAAATAAATTTCAAAGAGAGCTTAAAAAATATTTAATTGAAAAAAGTTTCTATTCGTTGCCAGAGTTTTTCGGTAAAAAATAATAATTGTTTAATTGAATATATACATATATATTATACGTTTTTATTAACATTGTATTAAAAATTATTGCAAATGTTTATTAAACCTAAAAGTAATGTTTAGCTTAAGTAAATAAAATAAGTAATTCTTCTTTCTAAATCAATTAAATTAAATTGATATATAATGTTGCTAAGCCCTACCAGGGCTCATGTTTGGCTCTATTATATCCAACATAAGAACTATTTATGTAACCACATGAACGCAATAAAATGTTTGAGTTTGAGTTTAAAGATGTAAATTTGTTAAATCTGTTAAATATGACCAATTTATTATATCAAGTGAAAAAAATTATAATGGGTCCTTAGTGAGCTTGCGTAATAGAAATAGCTCCTCCCTAAACGGGTTCCCGCCTTGTCGTGGCAGCGGGGAGGGAGTGGGGGGGGGGTTAGTAACCGTGGCTTAGTAATCCATGGTAAACATAGGGCGACTCACATGGCTGGCCCGAAGTGAAGGGCTGGCCCAAGGTGGCCACTCTGAGTGGGCTTGTCGAGCCCTTGGATATGTGTTAGTGGGCTGCGGCTAGAGGAGAGTCCTCTCCCTATATATCTGCAGCGATGCGCCACTCGACTATCCTCCGCGACTTAGGCGGGGCTACACCACTTGATGCTGGGGGAATCTGTTGTCCAGGTGGAGTTCGGCCGCGAAGGGCAGTGTGCCTTGTGTTCCTGGTGTGCCTTATCTGAGAAGGAAAGGGGTAGGAGAAGTCCTCTACGAAAGAGGGGCTGCTGATGGGCGGCTGGCGCTGGTGGGGCCGCGGATGTGTTTGAAAGCGTTTCCGTGGCCCTGCCAATGTGCGGCGAAGGTGGAACACCATGGGGTTTTAGTAGATGCGAGTCCGACATAATCCGTTCTTGTCCCCGCGAAGCGGGTATGCGTAGGCATTTCCTCATTTGAAACCCGGAACAAAACCCGTTCTGTAGTTACTAATAAAAACGTAGATAGACGAACGCAGCGTCCATCTTGGTTTTATATGAGGTATAAAGCTTGCGTCTAAGGCCTAGGTATTAATTGATACATTTATTTATTGTATGGCATTATATTAATATGATACATAAATAGAATGGACTTTAAGGGTGGGCCTGGGTATAGAATTTTTATCGATATGTTTTGTCACACTGTCTTATCTCTATTATTAGTTCTTTGGACGTTCACTTCTGCTGTCAGCGCCAAAATGGCGAAAATCAAATCGCCTCATTATGTCACGGTGTATAGAAAGTCCATATATAGAGGTCAGTGATTCTGAAGTTTTATTACAAAAAAGGGAAAAATGCGACTCAAGCCGCGAATTTTTTTTTGACGTTTATGGACCTAATGCAGTGTCTGAAAGAGTAGCACAAAGTTGGTTCAAGCGATTTTAGTCCGGGAATTTTGATGTAGCTCTGGTCGCCCTCATACGGATAAAGTCGATGTCATTTTTCATAAAGTGGAGCAAGATCGGCATATTAGTAGTTACGACATAGCCGAGGAAATGAGGATTGACCAAAAAGCTCAACCAGAAAAGTCTCAAAAAAGTTCGATATTTGGATAACACACGAGCTCACTGAAAGAAAACTAATGAATCGTGTACTAATTTGCGATTCTCTATTGAAAAAAACAGTCTTGAATTTGTATAAATGTATAAATTTGTCTAAATAAATATCATAAAATGTTAAATATTATTCTAATTGTAATATTTCCACACTGGATACGGTGGTATATGTGAACCATTTTATAATTTCAACATCTGTAATTACCATATACTAATTAATAAACAATATTCTATTCTATTCTATATAAAATACGAAGAAAAATTTTCCCCGACCTCATATTAACTATGGCCTTTCAGTACATTACGAAAATTTAATGTATGTTCACAAAAACAAAAGTAGTTTTAATAAAATAAATTATATACATTGTGTTAACAATAGAAACGAACACAAGCTAGTGATACCAGTAGCTCGACTCCACAGAGTCAGTAATTTATTCATGGAGCAATATATACGCTTTTATAACAAGGTCCCAGAAAATATACAAGGTCTCTCTTTTTTTATTTAATAAAGGTGACAAGCAAGAACATAGTAAGTAGATGCTGTGGCACATAGACATCTCCATTTATCTTCGATTAAGAATCAAAATGCAGATACGTTGTCACCCCTGAGGACTAAAATGGAATGCCTCGTTTCCAGTAAAAAGGGGTCTCCGGTTCTCTACACACGTTATACAAATCACAGCAGCATTAAGCTGCTATTTAACGCTGTTATTCTGTGAGAGCGTGATCCTTCCCCGGTCTAGCCGACCCATTCGCGCTACAACCATAATATAGCTGCAGCGTGGCTCTACCGCGTAATAAATGTCTATTTCATCGACCTCATAGCGCCTCGAATGCCTCGTTTCCATTAAAAAGTCTCCGGTTCTCTAAACTCACCATACGAAACACGGCAGCATTAAGCTGGTATTTACGCTGGAATTATGTGAGACCGTGGTCCTTCCCCGGTCGAGTCGACTTTACGTGCTACAACCATAATATCAGCAGCGTGGCTCTACCAAGTTTTAATATTTTACTAAACAAAAACTGTACAAAAAGGGGTTATTATAATATAAACGTATACATGGTTGATAGTAACCCTCGGGTATGAAGTGGTCGCTTCCAAGCTGTTTATTAAATAAGTTTCATAAGTAGTTTGTACAACTTGTGTTTCTATTGTATAACTAGCTGTTCCCCGCGACTTCGTCCGCGTGGAATTTATTACGGTTGGATTTCATGAGTTTGTAATTTTTCTAATATAAAAGCACCTTAATATACCCCTTATAACATCAACTATCTGCTAGTGAAAGTCTCGTCAAAATCTTTCCAGCCATTTCGGAGATTAGCCGGAAAAACAGACAGACTGACTGACAGACAGACCGACAGACAGACAAACAAATTTTTTTTTTGTTGTTCTAAGTACTTACCGTGTATACTTTCATATGCATTTAGTAAAAAGTTGTTATTTTGACATTACAAACAGACATTTTAATTTGATTTATTTGTATAGATTTTACTTTGAAAAAAAAAGTCCCCTTAGTTTAATACTGGTTCTTCCTAGAGGTTTTTTCCGAACCTGTGGTAAAAGTAAAAAGAAATACTTCCCATAAGAATTACTTGTGATCTATCTATATCTATAGATAAAATTGAATTGTCTGTCTGTAATATCGAATTAACTGTCTTAGATTGAGCTGAGAAGTTATTTGCATGCCATTGATATATGAATTACCATTTATAAAATTTTTGTCTGTCTGTATGTCCGGGCTAATCTTCGGAATGGCAGAACCGATTGTAATGAAACTTAATGAACAGATAGAGAGCAATGCTAAGAGGGATCTAGGCTATGTTTTGTCCGAAAAAATTACATTAACAGATCCTATCCAGGCGAAGCAGGGGCAGATCGCTAGTATAGAATAAAGAAATATTCTATTCTATTCTGTGAAGCTCTCTCTCCATAAATGCATTGAGTGCCATATTTGAGAAGACACTGTAAAAGTCCACTGCTGAACATAGGCCTCCCCCATAGATTGCCTCATACGGGGGATATTTGCCGTAGTTGTAATGTTACTGTTGATTTAATAATTTCACCTCTCAATGGGTCATGTGCTCCTGGTAGATTATCTTCTATACATACATCCATTACAGCCTATTAAAGTCCACAACTGAACATAGGCCTCCCCCATAGATTGCCTCATAGGGGTGATATTTGCCATAGTTGTAATGTTACTGTTGATTTAATAATTTCACCTCTCAGTGGGTCATGTGCTCCTGGTAGATTATCTTCTATACATACATCCATTACAGCCTATTAAAGTCCACTACTGAACATAGGCCTCCCCCATAGATTGCCTCATAGGGGGGATATTTGCCATAGTTGTAATGTTACTGTTGATTTAATAATTTCACCTCTCAGTGGGTCATGTGCTCCTGGTAGATTATCTTCTATACATACATCCATTACAGCCTATAAAAGACCACTGCTGAACATAAGCCTCCCCCATAGATTGCCTCATACGGGGGATATTTGCCATAGTTGCCACACTTTCTTTTAGTTTTAGTCGTTATTAGGAAGACGCTGTTGCCCATCTCCTGATTTGTTTCCCTCTGTTGCGACACCCACGGGATGATATGGGGTAGTGGATATTCTTACACCGCCACGACACGGTACATACATACAATAAATACATCATTTAACAGATAATTCATCCAACGATTATATTTAAAAAAAAAAACGTAACCCCTACTAGGCTTTTCTCCTGTATCGTGGAGACAGTTTACAAGCATAAATTGCACAATGACAAACATCCATATTCAGACGTGGTAGAGCCACGCTATATTCTGGTTGGTAAAGCTCACTCCCTGTAAATGCGTCGGGCGCCATATTTGAAACAGATTCTGTAAAATTAATTTCAAGCACCATGTAAATAAAATTGAGGGCGCGGCTTATCCGGACTACATTTCATTTTCCTCACCGCTAATACGCCATTTTGTTCTCGGAATTCAATTATTGAAAGCGTTTTAAGATCCCTTCCAGGTCATTAATTAATTAGATTCAAGATTCTATTTAGAGATAACCATTTAATATTGCCTGGGGTTTTTATGCAGTCACTTTTTTATGAGCTTTAGTAACTAAGCGCTCGCTGTAAATTTCAAAGTGCGCGAGCAACTCAATTATTAGTTATTTATTGTTTTATTATTTTTTATTTATCCTTAAACATAATTAGCAACCGCAGAGTCTACTTCACCTGAGGACGCCTCGTTTAGAGGCGAAACAAGTGTCGTATTATCGACGGTGGTGTGTCTTTCCTAGTGTAGTGGTGGTGGGAGTAGTGGTGCTGGGATTAGTGGTGACGGGGATAGTGCACGCAATTGTGGGAAGGAGGGAATTGCTCTTCGAACTAGGTAAAACATATAATTTTAATTTATTACGCGTTTCTTAGCTACTTAATTTTTAGAATCTTTAACCGTAGTTATTTTTTAATTTGTTATTAGGAAGACGCTGCTGCCCATCTCCTAGTTTGTTTCCCTCTGTTGCCTGTTACGGCACCCATGGGATGACATGTGGTAGTGTATATTCTTACACTGCCTTTACAGAGTTGCCACTCACGCTAATAGTGACACGGAACAAAACTAAAATAATTATAGCTTTTAACGAAAAGTACAAACCGACTTGAAATTGCTAAAAAAGTAGTTATTTATTTGCTACCTTTAAGGGTGGAATTTGTTCTCTAAACTTGTCACCACCCTTGAATTATAACCGTTGTAGAGCCATGCTGCAGTTGTAGCAAGGATGGGGTCAGCTCGACCGGGGAAGGACCACGCCCTCACAGAATACCAGCGTAAAATAGCAGCTTTACACTGCTGTGTTTCATATGGTGAGTGTAGAACCGGATACCCTTTTTACTGGAGAGGCATTCCATCTTAGTCCTCACGGCTGACAACGAATCTGCATTTTGATTCAAAAATGATAATAGATGTAGATGTCTATGGGCCACAGCATCCACTTACCGTCAGGTGGACTGGGTGCTCGCTTGTCACCCTTATCATGTAAAAAAAAGTATATAAACTATTTAATAAAAAAAGAATCATCAAAATTGGTTCACTATCTGCGAATATATCGCGTAACATACATACAAAAAAAAAACAACATACACTCGAATTGAGAACCTCCTCGAACTCGGTCAACAAAATAAACAAATAAGAGAACAGTGTTGTATAGTTAATTTGATAAATATACGTGTTTCTCATATTGCCATAGTTCGCAACATAACAATCACACCGGGCGTGCACAATCGGATTCCTCCGCTCCATTACGCGATACATTTTGCGGGTAGAATTATGGTGTTAGTATATAGTATCGTGTTCTGGATTGACGGAGCGAACATCCTCGTGTGCGGCGAGCGGAACAATGTTCCTTATGGAACATTAGTTCCTTTATATCGTAGACAAAAGTACATTGTCTTTGTTATCTCAGACATTTCTTCTTTTGTACTGGCATCTTTTACCTTCATCATTAGCATTACGATAAATAATGATTATTATCGCCCATGAGCCAGCGGAACCAGCGACCCTCAGCACCGCAACTAATTACTACGACTCAGCGCTATGAGGTCGATGAAATAGACATTTATTACGCGGTAGAGCCACGCTGCAGCTATATTATGGTTGTAGCGCGAATGGGTCAGCTCGACCGGGGAAGGACCACGCTCTCACAGAATAACAGCGTTAAATAGCAGCTTAATGCTGCTGTGTTTTGTATAGCGTGTGTAGAGAACCGGAGACCCCTTTTCACTGGAAACGAGGCATTCCATCTTAGTCGTGTGACAACGCATCTGCATTTTGATTCTTAACCGAGGATAGATGTAGATGTCTATGTGCCACAGTATCCACTTACCATCAGGTGGAATGTGTGCTCGTTTGACATCCTTATTCTACTAAAAAAAAAACACAGCAGCATTAAGCTGCTATTCTGTGAGAATAGAATAGAATAATTTTTATTCACTGTAGAATTATTACATAATACTTATTGAAAGTAATTTTTTTATTTACCACTGGTTCGGAAAATACCTCTGTCCTGAGAAGAACCAGAAAGAAACCCAGCGGGACTTTTTTGCCGCAGTATCTACTTACTATCAGGTGGACTGTGTGCTCGTTTGTAACCCTTGTTCTATAAAAAGCATCTATATAAGGCAGCATATATCCTAATAACGCCTAAAAATAAAAACTGCGGTTGCCAACCCGCTTGCCAAGCGTGGCTACTGTGGCAAGTATCCCTATGAGGCAATCTATGGGGGAGGCCTTTGTTCAGTAGTGGTCTTTAATAGGCTGTGACAGTATGAGCAATTACAAATTCCCTGGTGTTGTACATAGGCGTGCGGACATTTACCATCAGTTGAGCCGCACGCTCGTTTGTCCCCTCTTCTATAAAAAATTATGGACTTGATGGTATTTATAACAATAAGGGTGACAATCCCGCACGTTGGTGCGGTTGGTGATTTTAACGAGGATCTGCCATTGCCCGTGTGCTTTTTTTTATTTTATCTGTATGGTTTTAGATTCTTTTGTGACAAAATGTCTACCCATTGACGTTAGTAGAAAAATATTTCTCAGACACCTTAATGCGACTGACATTGAAGTCATATTTGTTTTGCAAAAGGGACCGAACGGGCGATTTATAACTTAAATTGTAAAGAGGCCCTCCGAGAAAAATTTAAAGAATAAAATAAATATTCATATACAATAAACATATTAGAGCTTTGGCATCACAATATACTTATGAATATATAACTTATGTACTCAAAAACAAAAATAAAAAGTATAAATGAGAATGGTGAAAGCCGAACACACACAACGTGACGAACACTTTCTTTCGTCATAAGAAGATTCACATGTATACATGGGAAAGAGGTGGTGGTAGAAGCATGATAGATTTCATAATTGTGGATGAAAGAATAAGGAGCGCAGTGGTAGATACAAGGGTTTACCGGGGGTCCAACGTAGGGACGGATCATTACTTGGTCTTATGCCGAATTAATGGTCTATTCAGACGTTGGCGGCATCGGACATCTGTGTCTACCACTGTGTTACAACCTATAAGAACAAAGAGGTTACAAGATGAAGGTGTGAAAGAGAAGTTCAAATGTAGATTGAGAGAAAATATAAGTGGTATGGATGAATTGTGTATGAATGATTTAGACTTGGAGACTGTGTGGTGTAATGTCAAGAAAGGTTTGGTGGATGCAGCTACCGAAGTATGTGGTGTAAGTAAGAGAACGAATGAAAGCAAAAATAACACTTTATGGTGGGATGATGAGGTACGGATGGAAGTTAAAGCAAAGAAGAGAGCATAGCTAGATTTACTAGCAACCAAGGCTAGTTATTCTAGCGGTATGAATGATGATATTGAAAGAAAAAGGCAGTCTTAGACATGTAAATGTAAATAAGAGAGTAAAAGAAGTAGTTGAAAGGAAAAGCAAGAAAGAACGGATAAGAATGATAGAAGAATATTGATAACTTCCAGGCAAATATTAAAATGTTCTGGAAACTAAGAACTGCCAGGGACATTCAAAATAACCTAGAGGAATCCACGAGACCAGAATGGCTGTATTCTGAATGACGAAGTTTGAGTTTAAGGAGATGGAAGGAATACTTGAAAGCGTGTTTATGAGTGATGAGGCGTTTGAATTATAGAGAGATGCATAGATGAAAATAGAAAGCAATGAAAAGTATGAAAGCAGATAAGGCAACCGGATATGACAGAGTATCACTGAAATGAGGGCTGAGAGGGAGTGGTCAGACCTGCTGTACACCTTGTTTAATTTATGTTGGGAACTAAGCGGGTACGGGAGACTGGTGCAAAGCCGTGATAGTCCCAATATATAAGGAAAAAGGATCGCAGCAGGACTGTAAAACTACAGTGGTATCAGTGGTGGATGGAAAACTGTATGCTTACACTAATTGAAAGAGTTATTAAAGATACTGATGGAAAATTTGGGATGCAAGCGGGATTTAGAAAGGAATGGGATGTACGGATCAGGTCTTTCCATGTGCATGATCGTGGAGAAGTTTTGGATAAAACCAAAAGGTTTTTGTGCGTTCGTAGACTTGGAAAAGGTTTATGACAGAGTGGACAGGGATGTTATGGCAAACACTGAACTCATTTGGGTTGAGCGCTGGATTGATACAGGCAATGAAGTTCTGTATAGGACCAGTGCTTGTGTCAGGATCAACGACCTACTGACTGGTTTGGTATCCATAAAGGTGCAGACAGGTGTGTGGCTTCCTGTGGCTGTTCAACCTATTTATGGACAGTTGTTTGGAAAATTTGAAAGTTGAAGAATGCGGGTTAAGAATGGGTGAGTTAACCGTCAAATGCCTTTTGTACGCCGATGATCAAGTCATACTTACGTGGTCAGCGGCCGAGTTAAATGATGGCGCATTAATGAACAGGTCATTAAAAGAAAGGGGAATGAAAGTGAACGCAAGTAAGACGAAAGTTATGGTTTTGAAAGAGAAGAAAGTAAAACGATATGTGAAATTAGAATAGAAGGAATTGGTCGAGCAAGTAGATGAGCTTGTGTATTTGGGATGTATTTAGCAGGGATGGTAGATATGATAAGGATATAGAACGACGAGTGAACGCAGGTAATAGAGTAAGTGGGGCTCTACACTCTATTGTGGAACATCAGAATGTGTCCAAAATGGCACGTATGGTAATTCACAACGCTATGTTAGTCCCTACTTTAATGTATGGTAGTGAAAGTTGGGTGTGGTAGAAGAAGCACGAGTAGAATAAATGCGGTACAAATGCGGTCATTAAGGAGTATGTTAGGGCTGAATCTGAATGACAGAGTGAGAAATTGTGTTATAAGAGAAGTGTGGTTTGCAAGATGACGTTGTGACCAGGATTAAGAAAGGAATGCTTCGGTGGTTTGGTTATGTAGAAAGAATGAATGAGGAAAGAGTGACAAAGCAAATTTATGTTGCAGGTGAACGGCAGAGTCGGGAAGGACGCCCTAGGCGAAAGTTCATCAACCAAATAAGGATATATTGAAAATGGGCCAAATTAAGAGTACCCTTAACCGACGAGCGTGTATGCGTAGGTATATGGATGTGGAGAAGGCGAGAGAGGTGTGTTAAGATCGTGCCAAATGGAAGTCCATAGTTTCTGCCTACCCCTCTGGGTGACAGGCGTGAGTGTTTATATAAAAACAAAAATAGCTTTGATAAGAATTAAGATGTTCATACTTTAAACACTAGGAACAAACATAAGGTTGTAATAGATACCAATTACTAGACTCCACAGAATTAGTAATTAATTTATGGGGCAATGTATGCGCTTTTACAACAAAATCCAAAAAATGTACAAAATTTGTCAATAAATAAGTTTAAATCTTTTATTAAAGAAAAAATGTATAAAACGGGTTATTATAATATCGAAGAATACATGAATGAAAATAACCCCTGGGAATGAAATGATCGCCACCCATGCTGGTTTTATTAAAATCATTTAAAATTATAAATTGTTTATAAACTGTTTACGGATATCGCGCGCATTATCTTTTTACACCCGACGTTTCGGTGCTTTACAGCACCCATGGTCACGGGGACTCAAAAGCACCCGAACGTCGGGAATTAATAAAAGTTAATTAAACGCGATATAATCCGTAAAAATAGTTTTATAAACAATGTAGTGTTCGCGTAAATATAAGAAATCATTATGTAAATTGTATAAAATTATTGTAAAGTGAAATATGTTTAAACAAAAATCTCGCTGGGTTTCTTGCTGGTTCTTCCCAGGACAGAGGTATTTTCCGAACCAGTGGTAAATAAAAAAAAGTATTATGTAATATGTTTTTTTAGGAGAAACGAGCAAACGAGCATCCCGCTCAACTGGTGGTAAGTGACTACCGCCACCCATGAACAACTGCAACACCAGGGGAATTGCAGGTGCGTTGCCGGCGTTTTAAAAAGGAGTAGGCTCTTTTCTTGAAGGTCCCTAAGTCGTATCGGTCCGGAAAAATCGCTGGTGGTAGTCGATTCCACAAGGAATTTGTGCGAGGAAGAAAACCTCTTGTAAATCGCACAGTGGTGGACCGCCAATCATCCAGATGGTATGGATGTGCGATGGTGAAATTTAGCGGCTGGATTTAGTCCGAACAATTCCTCAGAGTACTCCTAGTGGTAGATTCGATAAAATATTATGTAATCTACTCGTACTTATATTGAATAAAAATCATTGTATTCTATTCTATTCTATTCCTTTATATTTTCTTTTGAACACAGTCAAATCATTTACAACGCCGATAACTATTACCATAATTTATTTGTATCTGTGAAGCTTATCTCGTTGAAGAAAATTTATTTTGTCTATACATTATACTTTACCGCGAGGATCCTGATATTTTTTTCTAAGCAATATAATCCAGTGGAGAGCTATTCCATTTCGGTAGCTATAAACCGCGCCGCCATTTCCTCGCTCGAGTCGAAAATCAACATGGAGGACAATACTCGTAACAAGATGGCCGTGAGAAATTGCGCGGGAATCGTACCTTAGTGTTGCCGCGCATAAAAAATAACGAGCGTTGGTTTTTTATGTGGCAATTACCGTTCGTTTTTTTCGTCGCCAATTACCGTTTAGGGCGCTGTTTAGCATTTCTGGTTGTAGAAAAATATAATAACCTTGTCTTGGGCTTATCGAGTAGACGATTGACGTGATATATGCGATCTGGTTATGTTCGCAGTAATTGGGAGAAAGCGTTTGGATTATTTTACATTACACTTTATTTTTAATGTTATTTTTAGATTGTTTAAGCTAAAGATTTTTTTTTGTGTGTTCAAAATGTTTTTAAAAGTTCTTTATTTAAATTTTCCTATGTCAAAGTTAATCCAGGCAACCTTGTCACCATGACGTGAACGGCTACAGTAGTAGTATGGAGATAGACTAGCACTGGCTTATAATAGTAAAAAAAAAAACACAGTCATTCATGACCATGAGCGATGTTCCGGTCATTTTTACTAGCTCATTGAAAAAGAGAAGGCGGAGAATCATCTATACAAATAAATAAAATTGAAGTGTCTGTTTGTAATGTCAATATAACAGCTTTTTACTAAATGCATATGAAAGTATATACGGTACTTATAACAAAAACACATTTTTAAATTTTTGTCTCTCTGTCTGTCTTTGTTCCGGTTAATTTCCGAAACGGTTGGACCGATTTCGACGGGATTTTCACTGGCAGATAGATTATGTTATAGGGAGTAACTTAGGCTACTTATATTTTAGAAAAAGAATTAGTGTTCCGTGCAACATAATTAAAACCTTAAATTACACGCGGGCGAAGTCGCGGGAAACAGCTTGTTTAAGAATAAAAAAAATTAATCCTATCTCCTGATTTATTTCCCTTTTACGACACCCACGCGATGATATGGAGTAGTGGATATACTTGCACGGACACTACACTGTCAATAAAACACACACACTCACATTACGTATCACAGTAGTCATAATAAACATGCCGTATCAATTTAATTAATCAGACCTACCTGTGGACCAACATCCGTGATCTGTAGATTGTACCCATCGACGAGTCGGAACCTCTCGTCCCTTGTGACCATCAGGCTAGCGGCTGTGAGGACAGCTGGCCCCCTCCTCCACAGCAGCACCAGGGACCCTGCACGTAAATAGTATCATTAATGCATCACGTTTTAAACAAGTTCGTACAATGAAACTTATTTTACGGATTTTATCGCGTTTAATTTTAACTTTTAATTTCTGACGTTTCGGGTGATGAACAGCACCCATGAAGCATGCTGTGATTACCTTTAAGTGGCTTTTACGTTAGAAATAAGACTACCGTCAATTCTTTTATCGATTATATTAATCGTTGGTAATCCTAATAGAAAAAAAACAAAAAAAGAGAGCATCTTTAGCTGCATCACTCACCATCAGATAGGATGATACTCGTAGTAAAGCATTGACTTAGGCCCATATTAATAAACGTTACTCAGCTCAAGTACACGCACTTGAGTACAATCTTGAGGTTATGATCTTATTAATAAACATATCTCAAGATGCGGTTTAGGTTTACGATATCAGCTGAGTGCCACACTGATTAATAAACGAAACTCGACTCTCAAGTGTGTATACTTGAGTGCAAGTCACAGAAAAGTATTCCTAAGTACAGCGTTTTGAGATACTGTTTTTATGTGTTTATTAATTAGCAACGATCTTGAGATGCTGATTTCGTAATGAGGGCGTATCAAATGATTACGCACTTGAATTCGTCGTTGAGTAACGTTTATTAATACGGGCCTTAGAATAGTTAAAGAAAGTTCCTAGAGAGAGACAACAATAGCGGTGACGTCATCCGTTTTATAAATGACGGTTTAGCCCTCACACCATTCTCCACTCACCCAAGTTCTGCACCTGGCAGGGCAGGAGCAGAGTATCACCGACCACAGTCCTGAAGGAGTGGCCTCTCGACAGGAACCTTGGCCCGTCATCTGTAACAGAATGAAAAGAGTATATAAAGTTACAAAAGCAATCAAATCGTGTGGTGGCGGTGTAAGAATATCCACTTTCCCATATCGTCGTATGGGTGTAGTAAGAGACGAAAGAGGGAAACTCAAACAGGAGATTGTCAGTAGCATCTTCCTGATATTAACCCAAAATAATAAAAAAATGCGGTTGCCAATCTCACAAGCGTGGCAACTATGGCAAAAGCTCCCATAAAAGGCAATCTATGGGGGAGGCCTATGTACAGCAGTGGATAATAGGCTGTAATGGATGTATGTATAGAAGATAATCTACCAGGAGCACATGACCCACTGAGAGGTGAAATTATTAAATCAACAGAAACATTACAACTATGGCAAAATCTCCCCTATGAGGCAATCTATGGGGGAGGCCTATGTTCAGTAGTGGACTTTAATAGGCTGTAATGGATTTATGTATAGAAGATAATCTACCAGGAGCACATGACCCACTGAGAGGTGAAATTATTAAATCAACAGTAATATTAGAACTATGGCAAAATCTTTTTTTTTTTTTTTATAGGATAAGGATGACAAACGAGCACACAGTCCACCTGATGGTAAGTGGTTGCTGTGGCCCATAGACATCTACATCTATCCTCGATTACGAATCAAAATGCAGAGAATCTCCCCAAAGAGGCAATGTATGGGGAGGCCTATGTTCAGCAGTGGACTTCTATAGGCTGTAATGGAATGGATTGCAAGCAATCTTACTAGCAGACTTAGCTCTGCAGTATATGCTTTGAAAAAATTTTAAACAGCTGGATTAGTTTTCAACCATCTTCAAAAAAGGAGGAGGTTCTCAATTCCACTGTATTTTTTTGACTTTAAAGATTCTTTTTTTAATTGAAAGCTGTTGCTCCTCACGTGATCCCATATAAATTTGATTAAGATCTGACTAGTAGTTTTTGAGTTATCCTTAATAATGCGACTGCGACTTGATTGATGATGTTCTCATTTTATTTATATTGAAGTCGGTTGTAAAAAAAAATTACCACTTGTTTAAGTGAGACTTTTCAACCATCTATCCATAACAATTTATCAAAATACGAGGGGTGATCCAAAAGTAATGATAATGAAAATAAAACACTGTAATTAAAGTTAAAATAATAATTTATTTTTCTACATAGTCTCCTAACAAATCAATGCATTTAGTCCATCTTTTTTCTAAACCCAGGATTCCCTTTGAAAAAATTCTTTGTCTTGACCCTCCCAAAACGCTTCAACAGCGGTCATTACTTCGCTATCGTCTTCGAATTTCTTGCCTCGGAGGCGTTCCTTGAGCCGAGGAAAGAGGTAGAAATCACTAGGAGCTAGATCTGGCGAATAGGGAGGGTGTTCGAGCAGTTCAAATCCCGTTTCTTGAATGGCAGCCATCGCAACTGCGGCTTTGTGAGCCGGTGCGTTGTCTTGGTGAAACAGCACTCCAGCTCGCAGTTTGCCGCGTCTTTTTTCCTTAATGGCCTCCGTAATCTTCTTATTTGGTCTGCGTAGTAAGAGCCCGTAATAGTGGCTCCCTTTTCCAAATATTCCACCATAATTATGCCTTGAGCGTCCCAAAAAACAGATGCCATAACCTTTCCCGTCGAACTTGAAACTTTGAATTTCTTTGGCGTCGGTGAGGAGGCTCGCTTCCAAGTCATCGATTGTTGTTTCGTTTCAGGATCAAAATGGTGGATCCAGGCCTCGTCCATAGTTACAAAACGGAACAAAAAATTTTCTTAATCTGCTTGGACCTTTTCGAGATTGACCCTCGAAATGTCAACTCGATTTTTCTTTTGCTCGTCGGTTAACATTCTGGGTACCCAACGCGCAGAGACCTTTTTCATATGCAACTCGTTCGCAAGGATTCTTTGAACGCTGCCATATGAGATCCCTGTGACTTCAGCTACATGCCTGATGGTCACTCTTCGATCTGCCAACACAACATCTTCGACTTTTTTCACGTTGTCTTCAGTGAGGGACGTGGATGGGCGTCCTTCGCGATGTTCATCTTCAGTGGATGTTCTGCCCAGTTTAAACTCCTTGGCCCAGCGTGCAACTGTAGAATATGGAGGAGCAAAGTCCCCCAATGTTTCCACTAAGTCACTGTGTATGTCTTTTGAAGACATTTTTTTCAAACAGAGGTACTTGATGACAGCTCTAATTTCGTTTTTCTCCATGTTGATGTTATCTCTTTGACAGTTCGTATTCAAATGAATGTATCTCCCGGAAATCGTGATCTATTTATATGATTTTTTTAGGCTGACGTAGTGAGTATATAAGCAAGCAAAAAAAATTTTTTTTTGATTTGATTATACTGCAGAGCTAAGTCTGCTAGTAAGATTGCTTGCATTCCATTCCATTACAGCCTATAGAAGTCCACTGCTGAACATAGGCCTCCCCATACATTGCCTCTTTGGGGAGATTGTACCATAGTTGTAATGTTGCTGTTGATTTAATAATTTCACCTCTCAGTGATCTCTCCTGGTAGATTATCTTCTATACATACATCCATTATAGCCTATTAAAGTCCACTACTGAACATAGGCCTCCCCCATAGACAGCCTCATAAGGGGGATATTTGCCATAGTAACCACGCTTAAGAGGCGGGTTGGCAACAGCAGATTTTTATTTTTAGTCGTTATTAGGAACACATCGCTGCTCATCTCCTGATTTGTTTCCCTCTGACACTTCTTACGACATCCTCGGGATATAATGGGGTATTAGATATTTTAACAGCGCAACTATATATCTAAGTTTAACAATATATTGTTAACATTAGAAATATTAAAATATTTCCAAAAATTGCTTGCGGGGTAATTACTCGCGCAGGGTAATAAATAACGAGTCTGCCACCCTCATACCACTTTTGTCGGATACAGCCGACTCAATGTTGCGATCTCAGCGAAAAAATTAAGTGGAACTCGGCAATATTGTTCTGCTCTGTGAAGTACCTTGTTATATTTTTGAAGTTAAACTTATTTAGGAGCGACATTAACTTATATCTTTTTTTTGATGGAAGTAACCTTCCGTTTACGAAGTTTCCGCATTTATAGGCAGCGACTGATGTATTACGTGAGTGTATGTGTAATATACATGTACTAGCCTTTTCCCGCGGCGTTTTTTGCGTGGTTTGCATTACAAACATCAATGGTGTTCCGTACCAAATATCGGGATCATCATATGGTTATTATATGGTTGAAGCACGAATGCGTCGGGGCAACCGGGTTAAGAACACGCTCTCACATAATACCAGCGTAAAATTGCAGCTTAATGCTGCTGTGTTTATTAAGGTCAGTGTAAAGAACTGGGGACCCATTTTACTCGAAACGAGGCATTCCATCTTAGTCCTCAGGGGTGACAACGCTTCTGCATTTTGTTTCTTAATTGAGGATAAATGTAGGACTCTATGGTCTACAGCATCCACTGTCCATCAAGTTGACTGTGTGCTCGTTTGTCACCCTTATTCACGGTTATATAATATTTCATATATACATGAAAACTGTCCCGTGTAGTGGCGGTGTAAGAATACCCACCACGCCATATTGTCCCGTGGGTGTCGTAAGAGGCGACAGAATGAAATTGAAACAGGTGATGGAGAGCAGCATCTTCCTGATAGCAACTCCAAATAATAAAAAACTGCGATTGAGAACCCGCTCGTCAAGCGTTGCAACTATGCCAAAATGACCCCCTATGAGGCAATCTATGGGGGAGGCCTATGTTCAACAGTAGACTTTTATAGGCTGTAATGATGATGGTACATGAAAACTCGCAAAGTTCTCCAGTTCGATAACGTAATTGGCTATTTCATGCAATATGAAGCCGAATAGAGAAATCTTTGCACCCCGGTCGAGACGAGGGTTGACGCGTTCGTTAGACATGATTTAAGTTTTCCTACGCGGGATTTATAGTCAATTGTTCTCGATTTTATTTTAAGGTATTGCTATTATATTGAAATTCGCATTAAAATATAGGCAATATTTTATGTGAAAAGATTGAAGATTTTTTTGAAAAATCAAAAAATTAATAAAATAAATTGTCTTTTATATTAAATCTAAATAACGACTCATTTGTAGATCCTATCCAGGCGAAGCTGGGGCGGGTGGCTTGTATTAAATATGTGAATAAATAAATATAACTGATTAGGCTTCGTTTTATTGTTTTTTTTTGATGATGATTATTTAAAAGTTAACAATGCGGATACTTAGGGAATTTCTTTAGACTTTTTTTACTTTTTATATTAAGGGTTATTTTTCAAAGAGTAGCCAAATTTTAAACTTATTAAGTTGAAATATATAAATAATGATATAACCGTTATTGCAGTTTTTGGAAATATGAGTAAATAAGGCTTCCAATTTTATTTGAATTTATCCCAAATTGAATGTGATTTATGGGCAAAAACTACGCGTACGTGCGTTCCTGTGTGCGATTCAATTCACAACATTTTTGCCAACCGAACGACCCTTACAAATGTGTGCGTGCGTAGTAAAATAGTAGGCGTTAGATATTTATGAATGACAATCAGTTAAAATAATACATTAGGACATATTCTGAATTTAAACGATAAAAAGGACAGAATGTTTGAGATTTTTTTCATAAGTTTTTCTTCATCATTTGCTTATATTACTTATTCTGAACCTTCTCTGCAAATTTGGCCGGTTATTGCAAAATAACCCTGTATATAATATTGTATATAAACAATATAACGATATTTCCACAATTATTTCTTCTGCAGTGGCAACGCGCCGGGTACCAGCTAGATTTGAAATAAAATAAAGTCAATTCTTATGACATCTCCAAAGCGAGATATGTGGATGGAACCTTTAACTTTAAAGCAGTAAAAAACTAAACCGTTTCCATTCGTCTTGTTCATCCGAATAATTCTTTAGTTCCATCGCCAAACTTTCCAACATAAATCTCAAACTTTCCCTTTGCATTTTAACCCAATAATGGATTTGGAGGAAAGAATTTCTCAACGCCTTACACTGCCCGCGTAATAGAAAATCAGATCTCTTATGAATTGTGTTCTACTTTATGTCTGGATATTTTGAAAGTTTGAGATGCCGTTCCAATGGGGGATATCATAAACGTGGACTTAAAAGAAATATGGAGAGGGTTCAGTCAGCCCGACAGTCGGAACAGTGAATTCAAAAGTTTTAAACAATCGAACAAAACGAATTCTTCGGATTTTTAACCAACTTCAACGAAAAAAAAAATGAATAAAGGTTTTAGGGATGGCAATAGGATCGACAGAACCGTGGTAGCTCATCTAAGCGCTTGATGTAAATGTCACAGTACGCGAGCAACCCGGGTTCGATTCCAATGACAATTGTTAATTACAATTTTAAGTGCTGATTTTACCACGTGCTCGGCGGTGAAGGAAAACATCGTGAGGAAACCTGCATGTCTGAGAAATAAAAAAAATATTTCGGAGACATATGAAGCCTACTCAAAATGCCTAACACTCTCAGAAATGAGCGGAGGCCTGTGCCCAGCAGTGGGACGTATATAGGCTGTAACTTTTAATTTGACTTTAATGCAATAGACATAGATATACATAAGTATATCTTACCAGTGTGGAAACAGCTAGACTTGTTTACTTTAGCTATTTCCATAGCATAATGTCGTATGGTATTTTGCTATGGGGACACGCGACTGACACTGAAATTATATTTGTTTTACAGAAGAGGGCCATAAGAGCAATCTATGATTTAAAACCTAAAGAGTCGCTAAGACAAAAATTTATGAAAATATAATGTACGTACACAAAAATAAAAGTAGTTATACAAAAATAAGTGATATTCATTCTGCAAATACTAGGAACAAACACAAGCTAGTAGTACCAGTTACTCGACTCCACCGAGTCAGTAATTCATTCAAAATCCCAGAAAATATACAAAATTCGACCTGCTCAAAATTCAAAAACTTTATTAAACATAGTTTGTATAAAAAGGGTTATTATAATATTAAGGAATTTATGGATGATAATAACCCTGGGAATGAGATGTTCGCTACCAAGCTATTTCTAATTTGTTTTGTGTGGTTAATTGTGTAACATACATGATTGTAAGCTGTTATTTTTAAAAAAAAGTCCCGCTGGGATTCTTGCTGGTTCTTCCCAGGACAGAAGTTTTTTTTCGAACCAGTGGTAATTAAACAAAAGAGTGACTTTCAATAAGTATTATTTATAATCTATATTGAATAAAAAAGTTTCTGTTTCTGTTTCTGTTTCTATAAGTACAAATACTATTACAATTTTGTAATACAGTTTTCACTCACTTCCAGATGTCTGAATAATCTGAAATTTATGGCTATGATCTAGTATTTTCACTAGCACCACCACTGCTCACGATCTATACGTGTTGCTTAGGTTTTATTATTTACAGGTAAAAGCTAATAAGCAAAATAAAAAATTTGTAAGCTCGCTCGCGGATACGAGTGTTCTTTTATTGAACATGAGTGACAAACGAGCACACGGTCCACCTGATGGTAAGTGGATGCTGTAGTCCATAGACATTTTACATTTTACATTTATCATTGATTATAAAAATCAAAAATTAGATGCGTCGTAACTCATGAGGACTAAGATGGAATGTCTTATTTCCAGTAAAAAGGGTCTCCGGTTCTCTACACTCACTATACGAAACAGCAGCACTGAGTTGCAATTTCATCGCTGGTATTCTGTGAGAGCGTATTCCTTTCGCGGTCGAGCCGACCCATTCGTGCTGCAACCATTATATTATAGCTGCAGCGTGACTCTGCCACGTATAACGTGTTTCCGAGGTCCTACTGGTATACCGTTCAGTGCGTGAAACACCCTGAGTTTTTAGTTGGTATAAGTCCGCTATAACTCTTCCTAGCCGCCATTTTAAAATAAAAAATAAAACTTTTTTTTTAAATTTTGATCTCCTTATTGTTAACCACATACAGTCTACATCTCATACAGCTTTAACCGACTGCCTCGTTGGTCAAGTGGTCGTAAGCAGGACTGCTAATCTTGTTCTCCCGGGTCGAATCGGTTCGAAATCGGCCCGGTTCCCGGTATGGACCGGGGTCGGACCAAAATCAGTTATTGGGTTTTCTGTCAAGAAATTCTCAGTAGCGATTTGGCGGTGTTTCTTTCTTTCTTTCTTTCTTTTGAACAAATAAAAGTGTAGCCGGAAACGGGTTTGAGTTTCTTAACTGTTTGTCTAGTTCAGAGTTAATCTTCTAAAACATTAATTCGATGCGTCATGCGATTTTATTCTTTATTTTAACTGTAACAAAACCTAAAATGGCCTGCCTTCGATCTGTTAAGCAGACGTGTATAAAAACTGGCACACATTGCTTTTATTTTTCTTTTAACGCAACTGAGTTATGAATTTATGACAGCTTGAGGGATATTGATGTATCGTAAAGTGTCAAGGGATGGACGTCGTCATAAAAAATTCAAAATGGCGGACCTTTCCCGCCTTAAAATGGCTAAGAAAAGCGATTACTCTATACCGGCATCAGATGCGAGCTCTAGATGAAAGGAGTTTCATGAATACATAAAAAATAGTAGATAATAAATTACTTGATCCAAAGTTCTAAATATAAAAATGAAGTTTTGAAAAAAATTGCCGCCAAAAAAAAAGCTAACGGAAAACTGACAATATATTAAGATATTCATATATTTTCATAATTGATTTTTGTTCACATTACCTCTTCTCCCAACAAGAATGATTAATATACTATTAGGGCAAAATTAACTAGTTAAAATTTTATTCATTATTTGACTTAATGACGCTCCAGGCATGCAATAATTACTTATCTGTTGTCCTTTTAAGCAGTAAATAAAAAGTAAAGTTACAGCCTATATACGTCCCACTGCTGGGCACAGGCCTCCTCTCATTTCTGAGAGGGTTTTAGAGCAAGGAAATGTCCGCCGCGCTGGCCCAATGCGTGTTGGCGAACTTCACATGTCTTCGAAATATATATTTTTCTTGTTTCTCAGACATGCAGGTTTCCTCACGATGTTTTCCTTTACCGCCGAGCACTTGCTAAATCAGCACTTAAAATTGCAATTAACGATTTCATAGGTGCCAGCGGGGATCGAACCCGGATTGCTCGCGTACTGTGAAACTTACAGCGAGCGCTAATCATCTGAGCTACCACGGCTCCGCTGCAGTAAAGCGTCAGTTTACAGAACATCTAACATCGAACTTGAAGAAAATAATATTAACGTTTTATATGTATGACAATATAAAACGTTAATATTCTATAATCTATACACTAATTCGAAATTCGATGGAACCGTGAGCGCGCGAGAGAAAGAAGGAATACGAAATGAAATGTGTAAAACAGATATACTCGTACCTACTCCGTCTCTTCGTTGTGGGATATATTAGTTTCTAAATATGTTAATACGTATTCGTTAGATATTAACGAATACGTATTACTTATTTATTTATTTATTTACTTTATAGGTTTCCTCACGATGTTTTCCTTCACCGCCAAGCACATGGTAAATCAGCACTTAAAATTGCAATTAACAATTTCATTGGTGCCGGCGGGGATCGAACCCGGGTTGGGGATCCAATTCGCGTAAGTTTTAAGCAGTTATTTAATGATATTCCCAAACCTATGTCATCACTATACACAATAACTTTATTTTTTTCATTATCTGAACTAATTTTTAATTTATCCTCTTTTTTATGTTACTGTCATAGAATGTAGGTGAAGAAAATGAGTCAATACTGCTTGTCATGTTATTTACACACACTGTCCTTAAAGAACCTGGCATTGAGCGCTGATACTCATTTTGATGTTTTAATACTAAGCCAAAACGTTCCTCGTTAAACGTTTTATCGAATTGTATTTGTTCTGGCATAGTCGCCACGTTTAGCAAGGAAGATGCTGTTGATTGTTGATAATATTTCCTGATTAGTGTGGCAACTATGGCAAATATTATTATTGAGGCAATCTTTAGGGTAGGGTTATGTTTATCTGTGGAATTTTAATATACTGTAATGAATAGTGAATGACAATACACGTATTTCTTAAAACCTTTAAATAAAACGCTTCTCGCTCAAAGGCTAAGTGTAGCCATTCAGCGAGGAAACGTAACCCTTGGCACGATACCACGGGGAGTAGGACTGTATGACAATTTAAAATTTTCTACCGACTTCAAAAAGGAGGAGGTACTCAGTTCGACTGTATGTTTTTCATGTTTTTTATTTGTTCCTCATAACATTTTTCTGGGTGAACCGATTTCGATGATTCTTTTTTTGTTTGAAAGCTGGTGCTTTTCATGTGGTCCCATATAAATTTGATCAAGGTCTGACCAGTAGTTTTTGAGCTATTCTTAATAATTTATATTGAAGTCGGTTGTAAAAAAAATAATTTTAAATTATACTTTTTCTTTATTATAGTTTTTTTTTAATATTGTGTGTAACCCTTTAGTTAGATTTGATTTTATACTATGTTTTAACAATGTAAATAAATAAAATAAAACTAAATAGATATAGTGATGACTAAGATAAGAGACGGCTCGAATCATCGACGACTGGGTTCTTTCTGATCGGCTCGATTCACTGGAGCTGCGAAGAGATGTTGCGTCCCTTTGCATTATCTATCCAGCCTCCAAATTCCACCAAGTATTATCAATTAAAACCTTAACACCACTTACGACACCCGCGGGATTAAATGAGGTAATGGTTTTACACCACCAGTACCCTTTCCTACGCACATTATAATGTCCTCCACCCCTGAGGACTAAGATGAAATGTCTCGTTCCTAGTAAAAAGGCTCTCCGGTTCTCTGTTCTCACAATACGAAACACAGCTGCTATTTTGCACTGTATTCTGTTAAAAAAATCGAAGACATGTGAAGTTCGCCAACACGCATTAGGGCAGCACGGTGGACGTTTCCTTGCCCTAAAACCTTTTCAGAAATGAGGGGAGGCCTGTGACCAGCAGTGGAACGTATATAGGCTGTAACTTTAACTTTTTGACTTTATTCTGTGAGAGCGTGGTCCTTCCCCAGTCGAGGACGGCTCTATCACGTATAAAATGATGACTAGAACGACATTTTCATAATTCTTGTATTCTTGTATCATTCCCTTATGCTTCGTATTAAACATCAATCATGCAAATCGTTTCCACGCGTCCGTTTCGAACGACTCTAGTTCTTTTCTCGAACTTTCGAACGTAAATCTAAGAACAGCCGTCGACAAACTTTTTCCATTATTTGCATTTCAAACTAACAACGGCTTCTATTTTATTTTATACTAACATTAGGCTAAGGATTGTTTTACTAATAATCTATGACTATTGTTGGTCGAAATAAAGGATTTATTTATTATATTTATTATTTAGAAGGAATGATTTGTTTGTCGCTTTGTACCGCCAGTGTAGTTGAAATTCAAGTTTATGAAACATCCGATTTTACCATACGTTCTGCGGGCTTCTATCGTTTCCATTCTTTTATTGTCGACATTGACTGCCTCGTTGGCCTAGTGGTTGTAAATGTGACTGCTGATTGTAAGGTCCAGGGTTCAAATCCCGGATCGGGCCAAAAAATAGTTACTGAGTTTTTCAGTCAAGAAGTTCTGATCTTTTACACCTAATAAACTTAAAACGGTTTATTGTTCCTTAATTCTCACTAAACTGTAAAAAAACGTTAAAATGGAGATCTTGAATATCCGCGGGAGTTGAAAAGATGCTATTTAATCGAGGTCTATATGGACACTGAATTAAATAAATAATTTATTTATTTAATAATTGCTTTACATGTGATATTGTAACTGTATTAACGTGACATCCCAGAGGACGAAGATGGAATGCCTCGTTTCCAGTAAAAGGGCTTTCTGGTTCCTTACAATCACCATGCGAAACAGCAGCATTAAGTTGCTATTTAACGCTGGTATTCTGTGAGAGCGTGGTCCTACCTCGGTCGAACTGACCCATTCGTGCTACAACTATACTACTAATATAGCTGCAGCATGGCTCTACCACGAATTATAAGTTAAATTTTAGTTTCCTTATATGAGCATGAAATTAGGGATATCCATAATGGGATCAATAAACTTAACGACAACTTATCAGCTATCAAAGATTGGTCTACTCGTTATGGAGTTTTGGTCAATCCTTTGAAATGCCAAGCTATACTGGTGGGTAGCTCAAGGATGCTGGCTAAGATTAATCTTGCAGATTTACCTCCTATTTATTATGATAGTATTATAATTCCGTTCAGTAATTCTGTTAAAAATCTTGGCCTACACATCGACAGCACGTTGAATTGGAGAACCCAGGTTTCAGAAGTGAGTCGTAAAGTCATTGCCACGTTATGCTGTCTGTATCGTTTAAAACATTTTCTTCCCACAACATCGAAAATCATGCTTGTCCAATTGCTCATATTACCCATAATTGATTATGCAGATGTGTGTTACCCGGATCTGTCCCAAGATCTTCTGAACAAGCTGGAACGCCTTCTTAATAACTGTATAAGATTTATTCGGCTTCGCAGCATGACCATATTTCGCAATATAGATCTAAGCTTAATTGGCTTACAATCCGTCAGAGGCGCAATTCCAGAAAATGGCTTGTTCTTTTTTCCATTTTAATTGACCCATCTTCGCCTTCTTATCTTAAGAGTAAATTTCACTATCTCTCGTCATCTCATGGTAGGGTCCTACGTTCTTCTTCTTCTAACAACAACATCTGTATTCCTGTTCACTTCACCGAGTTCTATGGCAACTCCTTCACAGTTCAGGCTACACGCCTTTGGAACTCCTTGCCCGATGACATCAGAAAAGCGCCCAATAAGTAGGCTTTTAAAAAATTGGTCCGTAATCATCTATTGAAGACAACGCATTTTACATGATTCATCCATTTAATATGTATTGCTAAACAGACGCATATATTCATAGTCATTTGTATGTACTAATTATATATGTATTTAAATATGTATATTTGTATGTATATATTTGTATATATATGTTATATATTTGTATATATGTATGTATAGGCCACATGTATATAGTTTATTTATTAGTAAAATGTATATGTTATGTAGTTAATTATCATTTGGTGTAGTGTTCTTTTATTCTATATTGCCACACCTACGTCAAATTCTCACCACTCCATGGGTTGACTAGTAGAGAGAATGCATCAAGGCATTAAGTCCGCCCTTTGTATTCTTTTGTTTTAAGGAATGCAATAAAGAATAAACAAATAAAAAATAAAATAAATCATTAATTGTGCATACAATAGTTCTCCACAAGTGCAGCTTCACCCGGATTTCCTTACACCGTTCATTTGTATCATTACCCGTATTTCAAACCCGGTTAACGATGCAGGTATTTGTGCATTTAACCGGGTTATATATTGCTCTTGTTTGGTAACGGATGTTGAATGCGAATGTTCCTGGGAAACCGAATTCTGTGGATGGTTAACGTTAAGGAATTTCGAAGACGAGATTGCTTCAGTGAGATGCTTTTGTCTTTGTAGATATAATTTCATGTCTTATTGCTAGGTCGCTTCTTGCTTCGCTGTATAATTTGTTCATATGTACATGACAAATACTATGCTGTTGTTGAGTCAGTTGAGTGTAGCGGTTTTGCGGCAGCGCGGCGTCAGAGTATTCCCAACCCTATATCACGTCAATAAGCTTTAAATTTGAACTTTTTATTTAGTTTATTATATAACACTTCTCTATACGAGATAGAGCCATGCTGCTGCTATATTATTGTTGAAGCACGAATGGATCGGCGCGACCGGGGAAGGACCATGCTCTCGATATAGTTTTATTTGCTGTTGACTGCCTCGTTGGTGTAGCGGTTGTAGTAGTACGACTGCTGATCATGAGGTCCCGGGTTCGAATCTCGGGTCGGGCCAAAAAAAATCAGTTATTGAGCTTTTTCCATCAAGAAATTCTCAGTAGCTACCCGAGTCAGGAAGTTGGCGGTATCACCCCGTGCCCCGAAAGCACGTGTGCCGTTGGTCCTGCGCCTGATCTCCGGTCGTGTCGGTATACCGTCCCATCGGACTATGAGAGTGAGGGACCAGAGAGTGCACACAAGCTTGTGCATACACTTGGAAACTATAATCCTGTCCTGTGCCGATGGCTAGTCTCCGTTGAGGCTGGCTGCCGTGACCGAAATTCGGTCTTGAAGAACATTATTATTATTTGCTGATAAACCTCTTTAATTTTCAAACTCAAACGACAGTCAATTAATTTTGATAATGTTAATAATGCTCTATCGAAGTTAGTACATTGGTTTAACGCCAACAGTTTGTTCTTAAACTTAAAATGTATTAAATTTACAATACCTCATATTATACATCCAAATAATTGGTGCTCTTAAATGGGGAGGAGTTGAGTCTTGTGGATACCACTGTTTTTCTTGGTATTACTATTGACGCGAAGCTTCAATGGAGCCACCTTATATCTAAATTAGTAAGGAGACTCTAGTTCTGCAGCATATGCTGTAAGAAAGATTAGATGTCTCACCAATGTTGCGACAGCTAGATTAGTTTATTTTAGTGACTTTCATAGCGTGATGTCTTGGAATTTTGCTATGGGCAATGCGACTGACATCGAAGCTATACTGTATTTGTTTTGCAAAAGAGAGCCGTACGGGCGATTCATAACTTAAATTGTAAAATTAAAGAAATAAACATATTAACTTTGGCATCGCAATATATTTATGAAAATGTAATGTATGTACATAAAAACATAAATAGCTTTATAAGAATAAAGATGTTCATTTTTAAACACTAGGAACAAACATAAGCTTGTAATAACAGTTACTAGACTCCACAGAATTAGTAATTCATTTATGGATGAATGTGCTTTTACAACAAAATCCCAGAAATGTATCAAATTTTTTTTATTTAAAAAAACAGCGATTTAACAATTTTAAGGACTTAAAGTATACAGCTTAAATGTAAGGCCTATTAAAGTTTTTTTCAGGTATATAAACAAAATATATTATGGACGGTACAATTTAACTAAAATAAATTTTTGGATTTATTATAATATGTATGTACTAATCTAATTATATATATGTTCACAGATATGTCACTAAATATTTATATTAATTACACTTTTGTATATGTGTATATAGAAGTATTTTATTATTTATTTCTTTAAAAATGTTTAAATTTAGCTAAATATTATCATTCTTTATGTAATTTAATTTAATGAAATATCACAACTTTGTTTATTTATTTTTTATACTGTTACACTTATGTCAAATTTTCACCACTAATGCCATAAACGATAAACAATGAAATTAAGAAATGATTATACTAAATGATTCAAAGTATAAATTCATTTTCATATTATAATTGAGTTGATTTATGTCGCTTTACTATTTATTTATTTTTGTGTAGGGAGTCACACTAGATGGAGTGACGACCTGATAAGACATGTAGGAAGTCGATGGACGCATGCGGCTCAGGACCATGCCGTGGCATTCCTGGGGAGGTCCATGTTCAGCAGTGGACTTGTGATGGTGATCATCATGATTTTGTAAATCAAAATGATTTACTCATTTTGCACCTCATTTAGAATCTTAATAGCTTTAGTTTTAAAGGCTGGTTTACTAAAAACAAAGAGGTCTATATCACTAAAGATCTCATTGTACGTCCTGAGCAATCGGTTTATGGGCGCATTACGTGCATAATTGGTGACAGCAAACGGCACATGCAATAAAGGGGACGGCCGACGGCGGACACGACGCGACGGTACGTTGTATGTTATGCTCGCCACCAACTCAGGGCAGTCTACGTGTCCACGGACAATATCATACAAAAAACATACGTCCATTAATTTACGCCTGTTTTCGAGTGTCAATAAATTATAAGATTGACAAGTATTTTCATAGGTTACCAATGGTGATTTGAGAAACGATAATTTAGATGATTGATGAATTTTTCTTGTATGCGTTCTATACGATCTTTATAGGTAGCGTATTGAGGTGACCAAATTGGACTGGCATATTGTAATATACTACGAACATAAGCATTATACATATAATTTAAGGGTATTAATATCTTTAAAAGGCTTGCAAGTTCTCATTACAAATCCAAGATTTTAAAAGCCTTGTTAACAATTTTGTCAACATGCTCTGATAAAAGCATTTTACTATCTAAGTGAACTCCTAAATCTCTAACAGTGGATGTTCTTTGTATTGGAATACAGTTAAAATTGTAGGAGAAAATGAAATAGGTTCTTTTACGTGTAAAGCTAATACATTCGCATTTATCAATATTAATTGTTATTTTGTTGCAGAATAATAAGCTAACAAAGCGTTTAAATCAGTTTGCATTTGTTGACAGTCCTGTTCAGTACGGATATTGTAAAAAATTTTTTGTCATCGGCGTACATTAAATGTTGTGAATTAAAGCAAGTAGTAATATCATGGATATAGGCATTATACAGTAAAGGTCCTAGATGTGATCCTTGAGGAATGCCTGTTGGTATTTCGATAAAGTCCGATCTATAGCCACCTATTACAACAGCCTGAGACCTGTTACTCAAATAGGATTTAATCCACCTGAGTAAATCCCCATGTATACTAACAGTTGTAGTTTATTCAATAATATGACGTGGTCCACACGGTCGAAAGCTTTTGAAGTCTGTGTAGACCACGTGTTTCCGCCTCCATCCATATTAGATAAAACATAGTTAGAAAAGCACGCCAGATTAGTGATAGTAGAACGACACCTTAGAAATCCATGTTGAGTGGTTGGCAGTCCTTATATTACAGGATATATCACATCATAAACGGTTTTCTCAAACTTTGCTAATAATATTTAAAATTGAAATGCCCTATAATTTTCAATTTTAGTTTTAGTTCCTTTTATGTACAGGAACAATGTGTGCTCTTTTCAGATATCCGGAAATACACCTTCGCTAAGAGATATATTAAAAATGATGGCGATAGGAACACACAAAGTTTTAGCACAGTTACGCCAAATAAAGGGGAATGCTATCGCATCCTGCTCCTTTAGAAATATCAAAGTCTATTTTCTCAATAGTGGATGTAGGGATAAACAGTTTAGATATATTATCGCATGTAGAAGTGGCATTGCCTTCCTAATATTTTATCAGAAGGGTCACCGAAAACGTTTTTGAAAAAGTATTAAAAGTATCACATATCTTTACCACCCGTTACTTTATTGCCGAGATATGTTAATTGATTTGGATAATTCGATCCACCACGCAAGACTTAACGTATGACCAGAATATCCTCGGTTTGTATTTAATGGCTTCCTCGGTACGTTGAGTATAGATAGCAAAGCAAGCACCCTGAACCCGATTTTGTCGTTTACGTAATGAAAACTCGTCGTAATCTAACAAATTGCCAAAACGTTTCCATTTTTCTGTGCTTTTGATTTTTCTTTAATTATTTTATTAAAGGGACTATACCAGATAGGTATTTATATTTATTATGATATGACTTAAGTGGTACGTGTTGGGATATAGCATCATTTATTACATTATAAAAGCTATCACAAGCCTCTTGGACCGTGCGAGATCGTAATTGTGTTCGCCAATCGATGCTATTTAGAGTTTCATTTAGTTTCTCGTAATTGGCTTTATTAAAATCATATTTAGGTTTAGATGTTTCAGTAAACGGTGTGATTGAGACGTCTAAAATTCCAGTACTAGCGGAGGATGGGCGCGGTCCTTCAACTATAAAGGCGAGTTGCAAATTGTGACTTCAAGTAGAAGATTTGAAAATGCCAAATCTAAAATATTACCGGCATAATTTTTAAAACTATTATATTGCTTGAGACCGAGAAAGCTCAGTTCATCTGTTAACCTTACACCAGCGCTTTTAATTTCGGCATTGCCTTTATTTAAATGTGTTGGGCCCTGAGTACTCCATGAGATGCATGGAAGATTAAAATCACCAATAACTAAAATATTTTTTCCAGTACTATTTGAGATTACGACAGATTTTAGTTTTGCAGTAAGTAATCTATTTCAACTGTGATATGTGATGCATTAGTAGGGATATAAATCGCAATAATGTACAAATCCGCAGTAGCAGAAATTGCATGTGCCGGGACTAATAGCATTAACATATCAGGCGGTGAGCAGTTATTCAGACATTCAGTGACTACGGGAGTCGCACATAACTCATTACGAACTAAGATCATGACCCCGCTTCCCGTCTTTTTATCGCATGATAATAAGTCTCGGTCACACCGAAAGACTTCATACCGATCGTCACATAATTCTCCATGCAACCATGTTTCAGTTATTGCAATAATATCATAATCATTTCTTAAAATCTGTTGTCTTAATTGCAAACATTTAGTTCTCAGCCCCCGTGTATTTTGATAATATATTTTTATATATTTACTTTTATTTAACGAAACGAAGATAGAATGCTACCAATTGTTTACAACTTATAGTATAAAAGTTATTATATAACTGAATATTACTAATAAATATAATTGTTTTGTAAAATGAAGGGCTGAAATACAAAACATAAATTACAATATTGTGTACAAGAGTGATGTTGATTATAGGTTGACAGAAAAAGCGATGCATAGTTTTCGTGTTTGGTGCATTTGATATAAGTATCGAACAAGTATAACGTATTATGTGTTCATCTTTTGTAAACCATATATATAAATATGTGTTAATGTTAAAGTTTCCTACTAATGTTAATAGAATGAATAAATGTGTAAATAGGTCCATATTGAAAGTTTAAAGAATGCATGATTATTAACAATTTGAAGGTATTGTAAGAATTTATTTCTACGCTCCGGCACTAATGTTCTTTTAGAGAGATAAATATGACTACAATGAAGTTAAAATGCGTTAAGCCGATCACTATATACAGGTGCGATAAATGATTTTAGTGATAACGTTAATGTATATAATATGATGTTAAATATTAATACATAAAAAACAGTAATTTTTAAGCGGCTTAATGGTAGTTTATGATTGGTTTGTTTGAAATATGCAAAGTAAGTTATATTTTTAGGAATGCGATAATTTTGTTATCAGTGCTGTTATGACAATTAGCTGCATCATTAACATTCTGCAAATTTTTTGTAATTATAAATTTTGTACATAAAATGTGGCCATGCACAATTCTATGCACATTAATTAAGCGTACAAATAACATAGTAAGTAACGTGTTTTCTAGTATAGAGTACCTATTCCGAACAGAACTGGCAGATAAAGGTTTTTTTATAAACATTAAATATTGAGAATTTAAACTAAATATAGCTATTGAGACACGTTTTAGACAATTAAAGTTATAAATACAGTACACATTATATGGTAGGGAAATATATAAGTTCAACAACGAGAAAAGATTATTAAAGAGAATACTTATTTGAAACACTTAATTTCTTGAGGTCCTCTTCGCTTATGATCTGTAAAGCGGAGAGTTGTCGTTTTTCACTTTGAATATTATTCCATTTTTACCCAGACGAACTGATACTGTTTTGTTTTGGCCAATTCCTTACATTTTTCAAAAGTTGTTTATTAAAGGGTTAAATGTTCGTTAATATATATGGGTCTGCTTTCTCCTGTTACATCGATATCCCTTGTGGTAATTCTGGCTTTGCGGCCACGTGAAATTATGTTGTCCTTCAGAGCCTTGTTCGCATTTTAGCTATTATGACTCTGGGACGACCTTGTAATTTTATTTTGGAGAAACTCTGTTCGCTTGTAAAATATCGTTTGGTGGAATATCGACACCAATATGTTTTCAATGTTCAAAATAAGGTCTTGAAGATTTTCGCTTTTGCTTTCCGGCACACCGACAATTTCAATATTTAACAATCTCTCTCTGTTCATTTGAGTTCAGTTGTGATTGTAAATGGATATTTTGCAGTTTTATTTTAACAATTTCCGTCTCTATCTCATGTGTTTTCTTAATATCGACAGCTAAAGTTTCAATTTTTTGCTTGCTCGTCTTGTTGATCAGCATTGAATTGTACTGACTGCAGGAGACTATTAATTTCTTTTTATGTTGCCACTTGCTGAGTTTTAATCTTACTGTCAGTCTTAATATCTGTGTATTCCTTACGCATATTATTGGTCTCTGCCTTCATCTCAACACTCTCGTTCAGTTTGCAAGGTCGTTTTAATCAAATTATTTAAAGTGTCATTAATTTGAAGTAAATTATTATTAAAGTTTGTCTTCCAATCATCCATCTTTTTCAATATATTATCAGTGAATAATTTGAATGAATCTGAAATATCGTGATCATACTTGCGTTTTCGAGCGGCAATATTGGATAGATCCGGATCGGAATCAAAACGTTTATTTGTTGGAGAGCGCTGCATTATCAAAAAATATCACTTCTTTACGTTTATTAATCTATGTATGTGCGAATAGCTTGAAATATATACCGATCTTTGTGGCGCAGAGGTGGGGATCGCAGTCACACGTAGACTGACTTTAACTGCCGTTGATCACCGAAGTTGACTACGATTCTCAATATTATAACTATAGAAATAAGATACTTTTTCAAAAAAATTTACTGTTTCAATGTTTTAAAATCCTCGGTAGCCTGAATACGTCCGTCCACAATAACGCGTCGTCGTAAACTCAATTAGAATTAGATTCAAGTAAATTGTCAATAAATAAATTTAACTGTTTTATTAAAGAAAAATTGTACAAAAAGGGTTATTATAATATCAAGGAGTACATAAATGAAAATAACCCCTGGGAATGAGGTGATCGCCACCACGCTGGTTCCATAAAAACTCATTTAAAAATTGTACAAACAAAAAAAAAATTATTGTAAAGTGAAATATGTTTCAATAAGTATTATGTAATAATCTATATTGAATAAAAATTATTCTATTCTATTCTATTCTAATGCTGCTGTGTTTTTTTAAACAGAATAAGGATGACAAATGAGGACACAGTCCATCTGATGGTAAGTGGATGCTGTGGCCCATAGACCGGTCTATCCTCAATTAAACGACGATCAAAATTCAGATGCGTTGTCACCCTTAAGGATTAAGATGGAATGCTTCGTTTCCAGTAAAAAAGGTAGCCAGACCTAGATACCCAGACCGGTGACGGTGCTTACGTATGGTACTGCAAAAAAGAAAGAGAGAGAGAGAGCGAGAAAGAGAGGGAGAGAAAGAGAGAGAGAGAAAGTGAGAGAGAGAAGAATTTCTTACACTGGCTTTGCATATTCTTAGAACCAGAATTTTTGTCATTACGTCGCCGGCGCTAAAAATCAAATATAAAGGATAACACGTTTAACAACATATATGGATCCCAAGAAAAGCGCGCGAAATGCATTTTTTAAAATTAAGATTTTTGACTTGGATGCTTGTCCTTTAAGCCATGTCTTCATTTATCTCAGTATCAAGTGATAATAATCCTTTTTTAACTAGTTATGTTATCCATATTTCTATGTAGTTTTCACTGACTAGCTTTCGTGTAAGTCTGTTCGGGTAGAATTTAGTAATTGATTTTAAACTAACTTCATTATGAGCTAGAGACTTAAAATTTTGAACATAGCTCAGAATCGTATGACAATGTAAGAATATAAAAAAAAAATGGTAGAAAACATAAAGGAGTTTTTTGTTATTGTATCATTGGCCCGCGGAGCTCTTTTCGCTGTTTTTTCTCCGAATAGAAAAACCTCATTTTGAATTTGTAGTACATTTAAATCATTTGTTTATAGAATGGGGTGACAAACGAGCATACAGTCCACCTGATGGTAAGTGGATACTGTGGCCCATAGACTCTTACATTTATCTTCGATTAAGAATCAAAATGCACATGCGTTGTCACCGTGAGGACTAAGATGGAATGCCTCTTTTCCAGTAAAAGTGTCTCCGGTTCTCTACACTCACCATACGAAACACAGCAGTGTTAGCTGCTATTTTACACTGGTATTCTGTGAGAGCGTGGTCCTTCCCCGGTCGAGCCGACCCATTCGTACTACAACTATACTACTAATATAGCTGCAGCATGGCTCTACCACGTAAAATCCTCATCTCACGTTAATTCTCTCAGCTGGTTTCTACGTAAATGTTAGATAATATCGTTAAAAACAGTCATCAATACTTCCAGACACTTTCCGTCGGCAGTATCTCTAAGCTCTCAAAAAATTACTCAATTTCACTTACATTCTGAAGCTCCATTTTTAAATATGTTTGCCAGACAACTGTTTTACAAGAAGGCAGACCCATCCAAGGGGTCAACCATCCCCTAGACCTAATTTTAATGCCTCTGTGGGTGCATGCGCGAGGGCATTATCCGCGCATGTGTGAAGAGTGGATAATTGACCCCTTGGATCTGCCTTCTTGTAAAACGTTATAAAATAGTTGTCTGGCTGACATATTATATAAAAATGGAGCTTCAGAATATAAGTGAAATTGAGTAATTTTTTGAGAGCTTTAAAGCGTCTGCAAAACGATATTGCCGATAAAAATTAGCTGGGAGAATTAACGTGAGTTGAGTAATGTTTTAACGTACCTTGATTGCCTGATACCTGGAAAATGTCCCTCTGGCCAAGCTAGCAGTTAGGCAAGCGATCATAGTACATACTAACACTACTCAATGATACACATTTCGTTCGTTAGAAAATAAGTGACGTCTGGTGGCCCTGGGATTTGGCTCTACTTTTGTTACACTAAGGCAATGCGCTTTTTTAAATCAAGTACTGGCATATAATAATTAAAAGAAAATTACATCCAGTTTACTTTTTTATAAAACTTTTTTATTTAACCCCTACCTCCTTTCACATAATGACACTTCAACCGGACGTAACTGGCATGATAGCCCAGTTTTATTTCTCTTTCAACGCGACGCAGCGGGTTATGAAGTTTTGAAGGCTTGACGGATTATGATGTATGAGGTATCATTAAGTGTTAAAGGATTGGTGGTGTAAAGAAAAAAAAATATATTAGAAGATATTTTCCACAATGATATGTCATAATAAGGAAAAGACTGATAATATCCACTTTGTCCTCAACAGTCAGTAAACAGTTTATACTATAGTAGTTGGCGATACCAATCCTATATAGATACAATATATATATATATATATATATATATATATATATATATATATATATATATATATATATATATATATATATATATATCGGCTACAAACTAATTATGTATAAGATACATAATTTAAAGTTATAGTTATTATAAGTCATAAGTTAAAGTTACAGCCTATGTACGTCCCACTGCTGGGCACAGGCCTCCTCTCATTTCTGATAGGGTTTTAGGGCAAGGAAATGTCCGCCGCGCTGCCCTAATGCGTGTTGGCGAACTTCACATGTTTTCGAAATATTTTTTTTTCTTATTTCTCAGACATGCAGGTTTCCTCACGATGTTTTCCTTCACCGCCGAGCACTTGCTAAATCAGCACTTAAAATTGCAATTAACGATTTCATAGGTGCCAGCGGGGATCGAACCCGGATTGCTCGCGTACTGTGAAACTTACAGCGAACGCCAACCATCTGAGCTACCACGGCTCCGCTGCAGTAAAGCGGAGTCATCAGTTTACAGAACATCTAACATCGAACTTGAAGAAAATAATATTAACGTTTTATATGTATGACAATATGATACACTAATTCGAAATTCGAACGAACCGTGAGCGCGCGAAAGAAAGAAGGAATACGAAATGAAATATGTAAAACAGATATACTCGTACCTACTACGTCTCTTCGTTGTGGGATATATTCGTTTCAGAGTATCATAGACATTAACGAATACGTATTAACATATTTAGATACAAGCTGTTTTGTAATTTAGCATTTTAATTATGTTGCGCGGAACCCTAATTCTGTTTCTAAAATAAAAATAGCCTATGTTGCTCCTTATAACATCAGCTATCTGCCAGTGAAAGTCGCGTCGAAATCGGTCCAGCCGTTTCGGAGATCGCAACAAAAACCCAGGCAATCTTGAACATTGTAACGATAAAACGACTGTGTATGGATCTTTGCGATCGACGATCGCTTTTTGTCTCAGTCTAACTACGTACATCTCACGTATAAGTAGCGGCACGAAAGTCTAGCGGTGACCGTTATTGCGCATAAGTCGCGCTGATTGGCTTATTGCGCATAAGTCGCGCTGATTGGCTTATTGCGCATAAGTCGCGCTGATTGGCTCGTGCATATCGTTCGCACGCGCTGATTGGCTCTCCAATCGCATTCGTACAATTCAATTCGTGCGCGTCCCCTCCACGTTTCGTTCAGCGCTAGACTTACGTGCCGCGACTTGTACCACACGCGCGTGGTGTTGGCGGCGCCTTGCGCCTCGCATTCTACCTACATTCAGAAAAACCGCCGCCTCGCCGTGCAGTACATCAAAATGGCTACATGGAGTAATGATCAATTGATCGAATTCATAGAATTATTGATAGAGCAAGAGCCTTTATGGAAAACAAAACATAAATTATTGATTAATTATTATTATTAACAAAACATCAAGCACCAAGCGTGTTACGAGGTCCTTCTGGAAAATATGAAAAATATATAACTCTACTGATATAAATAAAGTAAAAAAATAATATCTTAAGTCAGTGTCAGTTTTAGGTGGAACCTCAATTCCTTTAAAATACTTATATGCGAATATTACTTATTTATTTATTTATTTACTTTATTGACAAAACAGAAACAAAAGATATGAAACAAAAATCATACAAAGTAAAATAAACGATGGTAATTACAATTGTTACCTACAAACTGTCTCACTGAGAACATACATATCTATATTATGAAGCAGATCGTAATTGGTGCCGTCTGCACAACAAGCAGGGTAACAAGTCTATACTTAAATAAAAAGAAAACAATCATCTAAATACTAAAATGTACAATACTAAATATCCTTAAATATCTAATTCAAAATTGTTACCAATTTTTTTAATTGAGTTTTGTAGGCTGAACGGAGATAAAGAATATATTCTGTGTACTGGTGCTCTTTTACCAATGTTGGTCCTGGTTTTTGGTATATGAAATAAATTTTTGATCGTGTATTTTTTGTGGTATTCGAAAACCTTACTCGAAAATAACTGCGAACACTTAAAGAGTCGATTAAAGAGCGTCGGTCTTTTAATGAGAGCATTTGATATTTTGTTAAGAGATTTTCATACGAATCGCGAGGTGAATGCATTCGATAGTTAACAATGCGTAAGAATTTAAGTGAGAATATTGATGACGTTTTAATGGCCACTTTTTAACCCACACTTTTCTACGTTTTTTTTTTATATGTAGGTGAATTAAATTTACCGCCAAATACGCGTAGAAAAGCTCATTTTCCATTTCAAAATGTGGCACGTAATCAATTATTGGGATTTCTGTCTGTGATAGCACGTCCTTGTCGTTCCGTTTCAAACAAGCAAATGATCGATCGCAACGACCAATCGTTGCGTGTGTGAGCGGTAAGCTTTGAACGATCTATCGTCACGATATCCTATCAGATTGATCGTAACGACGGATCGTTCCGTATATGGGGCCCTTTATAAAGAGAACTGGTTTTCTATAACGCCGCCTGTGTAAAACGCAAAGGAAAAGTTTGGCGACAGCCGTTCCGAGATTAATGTCGATTCTTAAATATGTTGAAAATCTATGTGATTTCTCTCTGACCCGTTTGGATTTGCTATGGCCTGATGTACTCTAAAATTTTACGTAAGTATGTTTTTATCAAGGTGCAGTGGCGGTGTAAGTATATCCACTAACCCATATCCTCCCCCCCCTCACACACGCACGCTCGCACGCACGTACGCATGCACACACACACACACACATACACACACACACACACACAGAGAGAGAGAGAGAGAATAAGTAAACATTTTGTAATTATTGCCTAAGGACTTTGTATGGTATGCAAATAAATATATATTATTATTATTATTAATATTATTAACTAGAAAATAGTAAACTGCAGTTATCAACCCACCAGTTAAGCGTAGCAAATATGGCGGCGTACGCTAATAAGGTTTAACAATTTAATTATTCAATTCTATTATTTCAACGAGATTTAACGACGTAAGAAGCATTTAGGGTATCTCAATTTATGAATTCTCTAAATAACAAAACGTACTTAAGTTATTTTAATTGAAACGGCGGAAAGGTCGGCCATTATTCAACGCATTCTTGTTTTGCTTAAATTAGGGAGTCGAATCATGTTGTTGTTCGAGCAATTTTCCATTTAAACTGGGTCAGGGATAATTGATAATTCTTACTGCGTGCTTTAGCATTATTATACGTGGTAGAGCCATGCTGCAGCAATATTAACAGTATAGTTGTAGCACGAATGGGTCGGCTCGACCGGGTAGGACCACGCTCTCACAGAATACCAGCGTGAAATATCAGCTTAATGCTGCTGTGTTTTGAATGGTGAGTGTAGAGATGTAGTGTAGGTAGGTAGATAGGTAAGAGAATCATATTGAAAAATCAAATCACTTTGGCGGCCTCTCATCTCAGGGTACCTCGTTCAGAGCCGGAGCGGCATCAGAGGCAGCTGAACTGAGTAAGTGGCTGAGGAGATGACTACATATTTGTGCCATTTTCTGTAGAGACTATCGGTCCGTGGGGTCCACGTGCGATGAAGTTCTTAAAGGAACCCATCCGCGGCTGGTTGTTGCTGCTGGTGATAAGAGGGCTGGCTCTTTTCTCGCTCAAAGGCTAAGTATAGCCATTCAGCGGGGAAACGCAGCCAGCGTTCTTAACACGATACCGCGTGGAGTAGGACTGTTTGATAATTAAATTACTAGTTTTAGTTTTTTTTTTATTATAGTTTTTAATATTGTATATAATAAATATTGTATATTATGTTATGTAAACAGAGTTGAATATTAGAATCAAATTGGTAATCAATTACCATTTATACTGAGAAATATATTTGAGACTTTATTCTATGTAACTCGAGGATTTATCAATATAAGGATTGTAATAAGATCCCATGTACGAATAACTTGAATATAATTCATTGGAAACCGTCACTTCGAAGCGACCTACATACCAACGGGAACACTAACCCTTCTTTGTTAGAATTAATTATATAAGAACTGTAATATTCTTAATGATAGCAGTCTCGTCTAGTTAGTCTAGTAGGCAGTCGACTAGCCTAGTAGTCTTGTTTGAACCATCGTCACGAGTCTTTCATTAACCCAAAGCTCCCCACGTCAGAGAACCGGAGACCCCGCATCTGCATTTTGATTCTTAATTGAGGACAGATGTAGATGTCTATGCGCCGCAGCATCCGCTGACTATAAGGTGGACTGTGTGCTCACTTGTCATCCTTATTTTATAAAATAAAAAAAAATCATTAGTCCTCATAATCTGCAACTGGTCATTGGCCTCCCGTAACCTACTAAATACGGCCCTGAGCTACTTGAATCCATCGATTTTGTACATCTTTTACCAGGTTGTCACTCTATCAAATTGGAGGGTCAGCCTAAATTTTTAAATATCGTGTATATTTAAAAAATTAGGCTGACCTTCATTATTTTCTTATTTCCTTATTTTTTTGTTATTTTTCAAAGAGTAGCCAAATTTTAAGCTTAAGTTCAAATATATAAATAATGTAAATATATAAATATATACCTTTAATGTAATAAAATATTTTTATTGCAGTTTTGAAAATACGAGTAAATAAGCCTTTTTTTATAGGATAGGGGTGACAAACGAGCACACAGTCCACCTGATGGTAAGTGAATGCTTTGGCCCATAGACATCTACATTTATCTTCGATTAAGAATCAAAATGCAGATGCGTTGTCACCCTTGAGGACTAAGATGGAGTGCCTCGTATCCAGTTAAAAGGGTCTCTGGTTCTCTACACTCACCATACGAAACACAGCAGCGTTAAGCTGCTATTTTACGCTGGTATTCTGTGAGAGCGTGGTCCTTCCCCGGTCGAGCCGACCCATTCGTGCTGCAACTATATAGCTGCAGCATGACTCTACCACGTAAAAAGGATGACTTCAAAGTCTTAAAAGGCTTCTACTTTTGTTTGAAACTATCCCAAATTGATTGTGATTTATGGGCAAGAACGACACGTACTCGCGCTCCTGTGTGTGCGATTCAATTCACAACGTTTTTGCCGACTGATCGACCGTTACGAATGTGTGCGTGCGTAGTAAAATAGTAGACAATCAGTTAAAATAATGCATTACGCACATTTTGAATATAAAAGATAAAAAGGACAGAACGTTTGAATTTTTTTTAATTAACTTTTCTTCACCATTTGACTAGATTACTTATTCTGAACCTTCTCTGAAAACGTGACCAGTTATTGCGAAATAACCCTGTATAATATATGCGCCAGTCAATCCGTCACTATCTCTTTCGTCGACTGCCCCTTTGTCAATGCTGTGCGTGCCCGATTCCGATGTACATTAATAATAAATCTTTTTTGATCAGGCTACCATTTTTCTTTTCTGAACATAACCAACAGACAATAATACATTTTTTTATGATAAACCTTTTTAACCGACTTCAAAAAAGGAGTAGGTTCTCAATGCGACTGTATTTATTTTGTGTGTTTCCTCAGAAGCTTTTTCTAGTCGAGCCGATTTTGATGATTCTTTTTTTATTTGAAAAATTTTCCTTCCCATGCTCCATATAAGATCAAATCCCATATCCCATCAAGATGTGAACAATAGTATTTGGGTTTTCCTTAATATTGCGTCTTTAATTGACTTCGACTACATTGATGATGTTCTCATTTTATTGTTTATGTTTCTGAATTGATTTAATTTATCTATATTGAAGTCGGTTGTACAAAATTTTTAATTTTAGCATTTGTTTCATATTAATAATACCCTGTCTATTATTCATTACAGCCAAAAAATCCTCTTCTGAATATTAGGCCTCTCCCATAGATTGCCTCTAAGTTGGAATATTGCCATAATTGTCTCATTTTGCAATCGGGTTGGCAACCACGTTTATTTTTAAGTTATTGATTTCTTATTAGGAACTATTTCAAATTAGTGGCCCCCACTAGATGGAGTGACGAACTGGTAAGAGGTGTCGATGGATGCAGGTGGCTCATGAGCGAGCTTTGTGGCATTCCTTGGGGAGGCCCATGTTCAGCAGTGGACTTGTGAAGGACGGTAATGATGATGATGAGGTGCTGCTGCCCATATCATGTTTTAGTTTCCCTCAGTCGTCTCCTACGACACCCACGGTATGATATGGGGTAGTCGTTATTCTTACGGTTTAATATGGGTTAGTAGAAGCAGCAACATGGCTATACCACGTGATAAACTTTTTAATTCCTGAAGTTTCGGGTACTTTACTGTACCCGTGGTCACGGGGGCGACGTCCCAATGTCATAGTTAGCCCGACACCTTCAGCTTTTGAATATTAATTTTTGGTCCAATTCACGCAGAACGAGCTTACAGTATCTTGAAGTTTTGTGGTATGCTTGGGTTTAGATATAATTTAATTAATTAAAGGATCCCAAGCATATGGTATAACATATCCATCTTCTCTATTGTAATTGGGATATTTTTTAATACCAATAGCCTCGCAATTCATCCTTGGTAGGAATCGGTGTTCTTTTGCGAGGAATTGTGGTCTATCAAATCTGATGTAATGTGATCCCAGAGCGGTGGTGCTTCACGTCAGCTAAATGTTCTTTTCTGCGGGTTTTAGGCAACTTCTGTTTTGTAAAAAAAAACCTTGCTGAATATAAAAGTGTTATACCCGTAAAGCAAATTGTAATATTTCATTCATAAATTATTAATTTGTTTATGTTGTATTTTATTAGATTAAAAGCAACCCGGAGTCAGATAACAAATTTGTTAACATTATAATATTAACACAACGATGACTATGAATTAGCATAACGATAAGACGCAGTTTCATCATCATTATCATCACAGCCCTTTACAAGCCAACTGCTGAACAAAGGCCTCCCCCAAGGAATGCCGCAAAGCACGGCCCTGAACCACCTGCATCCATCGACTTGCAATTTTACCAGATCGTCATTCCATCTAGCCAGAGGCCGCCCTACACTCTGCTTATCGGTACGAGGGAAACACAGTTTATAAGAACATAATAGTTTTGAAATCGTAAAATAACGGGACTGTTCAAAGCTATATGTAATATCTACTATATCTACATCAGCTTAAAGGCACGAGAAATGCTCCGACATTTTGAGATATCCAAGATGGCGTCTTTACGCGAAGGTTTTATATTTCACTTTCATTTTAAAGCTATTACTAAACGGATTTGCTTTTTCTTTACTTAGCAATTGAGTCTAGAGATAAGACATATCATTTTTATGTGGACTAACCTACTTGGGTAATATCTGCATGTGTCTGTATGTGTTTTTATGATTAAAATACATATGGTTTAACTATGACAAATTATAAACTGAATTAACTCAAAGTGCAACAGATCAGGTCAATATCATCAGCTGTTCTATTAAGAGTGCGTAACGTTCGCGTTTAAGTGCTGGTTCAGCGGTTAGGTGCGGCTCAAAGGAACCATAAATAAAATGGTTTTTACAATTATTAACAACGTCCCGACTCGTAGAAACTAAAATAAATGGTTCAATATACTTTGGACAATATATTTTGCGTAAAATTCATTTAATTCGTTGGCTGACACGAAAGGGATGAGCTACTGCAGACTAGGAACAATAAATAAAACAGTTCACGAAAAGGATGGATAAAGCACAGTATATACGATGAGCTATGTTGACACTAAATTTATTCACAATAGAAAACGATTAAGTAATTTTAAAACAACATTACGCGATGACCGCGTGCGTTCTATCTATGCAACTCCCGCCATCTAGTGGGTCACGTCGACGACTGCCCCCGCGAACATGCTATGCCACGCTAGGTATGTGCCGGAAAAGGAAAGATAGGGAGTGATGTATCAGCCAACCTAACTAATAAAATACATCAACTTAAAAATACGAACTGCAAATGTGCGCGTTGGGCGACCAGGTGTCTTGTCTAGTAAATTGGTACGGGCGTGTGGTATAGTATGAATTTTATATAGTAATTTCCGCCAGACCGATATTCAGTCACGGCGGTCAATCTTGAAGGAGACTCGCCACCTGCAATCCTGTCCTACGGATTGTAGTACCCGAGTGAATACGCAGGCATAAGTGCACTCTCTATTTCCTCACCTTAAAAAAGTTCCTACTGGAAAAATGTTATTATAGTGTTGACGAATTTCTACATGCAATATTATATAACTTTCAATGTTTTAAAATTTTTGATGACATTTTTAAAAATAATCGTAATTTTTTTTGTGACAAATATTGTTATTATTGTTTTGTGATATTTTATTTATACTGATGAGATTTGACTTGTAATTTTTATTGTAAGTTTTATATACTTAATTGTAATTTTTCATAATCAAATTTTTATATTAATTGTTATAATAATTTTAATTTAATATTGGTTGTAAATTATATTTTTATTGTAATTTTATATAATTGTAAATTTGGTTGTTAAGAATTTTAATTGTATTTTTGCATAAATGATTCAACACCATTTGTATTGTTCAGAATGATAAATAAATAAATACTCTCATAGGCCGAACGGCTGTTAACCGATACGACTGGAGAGAGATCAGGCGCAGGACCTACGGCTTTACGTGCTTTGAGGCACGGGGATGAAACACCGCCAGCTTCCGGACTCCGGGCTGCTATTGAGAATTTCTTGACAGAACAACCCACTTTGATCCGATCCAGGATTTGAACTCGGTACCTCATGATCAGCAACTGCCTCTATATCTGATCATGAGACTTTTATTAATAAGTTTGCCAAAGTTGTAGATTCGTTATGATTTTTGATGTTTACGCGAACACTGCACATTAAATGAAACAAGTTTTTACGGATTCTATCGCGTTTTATTGACTTATTTTAATTTCCCCGACGTTTCGGGTAGTTTACAGAAGCCCCCGTGCCTATGGGTGCTGTGAAGTAGTTGCAATTAAATCCGTAAAAACTTGTTTCATTCAATTGTTCATTATTAAACGATTTCAAAAAAGGAGGAGGTTCTATTTTTTATATGTGTTACCTCAGAACTTTTTTCTAGATGAACCGATTTTGACGAATCTTTTTTTATTTGAAAGCTGGCCCTAGCTGGCTGGCTGTCCATGGAGAGGCTGGTGTTTTTTGTTTACATTTGGAACGAAGTTCTTTATCGCACGGTACGAATTTGGCAGATGGGGGCTAGGCGGGAAAAAGTGTAAGGTTTTTCCGTCACGACCCCTTCTGACGTAGTTTAGTGTAGTGGCCTTGGCGGCTATAAGGAAGCGAGATGGAATAATATCCATCTCCCTCGCACTTTTCTTATCTTGCCATGAAAGAAATACTCACTATACGAAACAATCAATTTTTCGAATAAAAAATTTTCAAGGTTTTTGAATAAAATATAGCCTAGATCACTTCTGGCATTGCTCTATATCTGTTCGTCAAGTTTCATTACAATCGGTTCAGCCATTCTGAAGATTAGCCCGGACAGATGCAGTTAAGGCCCTAAGAGCGGGTGAAATGCCTAAATCCTTAAGTATATTTAAGTAAAAATCACAATAACTGTTCATTTAAACCGCAAAGAAAAAAATACAGGGTGACAGAAGAGGATCTAATAAATGTTTTTAATTGAATAAAATTGTATTTTTGTCAACCCCTTATTAGAAAAAAAAAATCCCCAAAGAGTACCTATCTTTGTCATATTTTACAAAATTTCTCCAAAACGGCACAAGCTCTTTAAATAGTTTTTACACTAGAAAAAACGTCTTAAAATATTAATATTTTTAACTGAGAGGTTTATTTTTAATTCCCGTTTTACTCGAGAAAATATAATTTTTCCCCGAAATTGAATATATTCGCGCGAGCGTGCCTGCTCCGTCGCCCTGTAATCCCCCCTGACCCTTTTTTTACTCTTCCGTAAGCGGATAAAAAGTTGCCTATATGTTATACACATCATTTACTGCCTACATACAAAATTTCATGGAAATTCGTTCGGTAGTTTTTGCGTGAATCGTGAACACACAATTTTTCTATAGATTTATTTTAAGTATAGATATAGATAGAATAGATATAGACTAGAATATAGAATAGAATATATGTAGATGTAGATACAGATATAGATTTTCTCATCACAAATAGGTACAGAATTATTAATGACAAACATGTTGAACTGTAAACTATAAACGTATTGGACCCTAGTTTGTGAGAGACTGGTGCCTAATGAAGCTATTAAACCTGTTCTATAGATCACCAGCTCGCACCTCTCGGATTGTACATCTTTAAATTACACGTTTGTAAAATATATTGAAGAGATCATTACTTTCATTGAATTAGTAATGAGAAAATCGATATTTATTAAATTAAAGGGTTAATATTTTGTACGTGGTAGAGCCAAGTTGCAGCTATATTATGGTTGTAGCACGAATGGGTCGGCTCGACCGGGAAGAACGTAGAAGAAAGACGTTTCGTATGGTGAGTGTATGCCCATCTTAGTTATCATAGTGAGCAGTCCATTTTAGTTCTCAGGGGTGACAATGCATCTGCATTTTGAAGATAGATTTAGATGTCCAGCATCCACTTACCGTCAGGTGGACTGTGTGCTCGATTGTCACCCTTATTCTATAAAAAAAACTATCCACTTAAATACTTGGTGAACACACATACAAATAATCTACAAGATTAATTAAATACAAACAAATCCTTACAATCTTATTTAATGGTGAAGCTAAAACTAATGGCCTACAAATAACCGAGAACATAAAATCAGAACAAGGCAGGGGATTGTAAAACCAAAACCAATTATTTGTTCAATTTACTGCCGACTAAAGAAAACAAAATATAGCGCAATTAACGCCCGTTTTAATCTCAAAGCAGCGCCGAAGCGGAAGTGACGGAACGAGCGGCGCTCACTTCCGGCCGCGCCGACATATTTACTACTTCCGTTGGAACAGCGAACGCTGAGCGAGCGGAGGTTCTACCGTTGTGTACGGTTAATTCGATGACTTATATTTAAAGCCTTGTAAAGAGAATGCCCGTATAGTCGTGGCGTAAGAGAATTTAACTCCCCATACCATCCCTCGGGGGTTGTAAGAGGTGACAGAGGGAGACTGAAACAGGAGTTAGGCAGCAGCATCTTCCTGAAAACCAAACAACCAATCAACCTGAACAATAAACATAATTAAAAAGGCCGAATGGTTGAATCAGTATTTAAAAAAACCCGACTGCGTAAAAAAGTTTACTAATAAATAATAGTTAAAAAACAAAAAAAAAACACGCTTTTGTAGATAACCGAACTAAAAAGTAGAAAATAATTTTCAATAAGTTTAAAATAAGAAAATAGTGATTAACATAAAAAATCATTTTATTTAAAAAAAGCGTGGGGTGGTTTTTCTGTTATTTTTATGATGACGCTAATTTTACAAATATCCACAAAAGTATTTACAACAAATGATCAAGCACTCCACGCTTTTTTACTTTTTTTTTCTTTGCTCAGACTTTACTTGCGAAAAACTTAGCTGAGTATATGCTTAGCATAATATTTGGTTCTGAATTTATAGTTGTATCGGGCTAAGTTTAAGCTAAGCATATGTTAAGGCCCAGACGGTCAAAAAATTAATCGATGTTTCATTCCACGAATTATGTTTTTGATTTTATTGTATAAAATAAAAAATAAAATCGGAACAGTCCAAATTGTATTTCATAATTACGTTATTATTACATGAAATAGAAAACAGGCGTATGGAAACAGGTATAAATGAGAAGAGTGCGAAATCAGAAAAGAAAGAAAAAAAGAAGATTTTAAGAAATTCGAAATAAGTTTGAAATTACGTTAATAAAAAATGGATTAATGCTATTTAAAACTAGAAGACGGCCTAAAACTACCTATTTATTGTTATAAATAATTACAAACAAAGAACATATAAAAAAATAACAACAATTTAAAATCAATACGGTGGTTTTGGATAATATCCTGAGTTTTACGTAAGTCGTCGATTTCGTTGACTTAGGCTTTGCTAAGAGCGCACTCAGCACGACTTCGAAGTTAGCTCTATAAATACCGACATTGTCTTAGCTCGAAAGCAAAGTCTGAGCAAAGTCAAAGTACGGTCTATAGATCTCAGCCTAAGACAAGTGATGAAACACATATCAACAATAAATAAATAAAAAAAATAAAACAATAAATAAATAATAGTAACTAAAAACAAAAAAAATTACAAATTTGAGGATATCAGAGCCAAACGGAGCCAGGGACTGCTGTAGTATCAGCCACTTGCGGTATCTTTGCCGGAATGTAGACGGAGATAGGGTAGACCGGGCTGGTGGTGGTGAATCGGTCCAGATTATGGCAAATATCCTTTCTGAGGCAATCTATGGGGAGGCTTATGTTTAGCAGTAGACTTCACTGGTTATAAGGAATGAATGGTGACAGAGAATGGTTCCACTCACACAATATCTGGGTATATTGTGTGTGTATAACGGTGGGTATAACGAAAGTAAGTGGGTTTTATGGTTCAAGACATCTTTTTAAATAAAGCTAGTTTTACGGATTTTATTGCGCCTATTCACGGGTCACGGTGGGGACTGAGGTGTTCGACGTCCCAATGTCATAGTTAACCACGGCTACCTCCAGATTAAAATTATTAATTTTTGTTCCCATCTAAGTTCACGCGTATCGTAAGAAATCATCATCTTTTTTTTACTTGTTATCAACCAGTGCTTGATCACAATTCCACTTGATGGTATTGTGATGAAGCCCTAGATCGTACTGTCTTAGCATTACAAAAGCCTATTCACTCTTGCCTTGAAGACGCTCAGATTGGATTCGGACGGAAAGACAGACGCCGGAAAATTATTCCCCTTATTTACTTTCGAAAGACGAAGCAAACCGTCTTTTAAAGAATAAGGGGACAAACGAGCACACAGTCCACCTGATGGTAAATGGATGCTGTGGGCCATAGACATCTACATCTATCCTCAATCAAGAATCTAAAAGCAGATGCGTTGTCACCCCTAAGGACTAAGATGGAATGCCTTGCTATATAAACATCTTACAGTACACCTGATGGTAATTGGCTACTGCAGTCTATGGACACCTGCAGACAACTTTAAAAAAGGCTAGAGATGCGCGTAGTTAGACCGGACAACAGCAGGGCCAGGTGGAGTAGCCAGGTACCTCACCATTGAGCGAAGCGATCATCACATGACAATAAAATTTTTATTTTTATTGTCATGTGATGATATACAAATAGAATTGATGTGTTTGTTATATCGAAATAAATGACTTTTATTAAGCTAAGGGGGTAAATAACTGGCTTCTATCAAGCTCAGGGGGTTGTTTGCATGCCTTAAGAAAATTCGCTTGTGAAATCGAAAAACTTATAAAATAAAAGTATATATATATATACATCCTATCATTTTTATCTTATAAATTGAAAATGCATTATTTTAACTGATTTTACTGCGCACGCACACATTCGTAAAGGTCCATCGGTAGGCAAAAACGTTGTTGCCCATAAATTACATTCAATTTGACATAATTTCAAATAAAAGTAGAAGCCTTATTTACTCGTATTATCAAAAACTGCAATAACGGTATATCATCATTTATATATTTGGACTTAGTTTAAAATTTGGCTACTCAGAAAAATAACCCTGCATATATAATTGTACATATATGTATATACATAAGAAGATTTTATATACTACATAAACATATGTGTTTGTATATTTTATTTTCATTATTATTATTATATGGATTAAATAAACCAAATAATTATTATATATTCTATGCAAACAAAGTCGCGGGTACTAACTAGTATGAAATAAAGCAATAAAGGTGTACCGAGAAATAAAAATGAAATAAACAAGAAAAACGTTTCGCCCGCCAACACGTAAACGGGCGTCGGGTAATGGCCGCCGGATGTTGGAATAAACGCGCCGCGTCGCTGTTTCCGGTGTTGCCATGCCATAATAGTTTATTTTCTGTTATTGGGGTACGAAATATGTTTGGTAAGTTATTTGGTGGTTTGTTTTATATCAACATTTTCAATACATTTTACCTATCGAATAACTTTGTGGTTATTCTTTTAATTTCGTTAATAAACAAAAAGATACATCCGACTCCATTCATCAGTCCGTCATTCCTCCCGTGTATCCCAGGTAAATTTCTCTTGCTGGGTCCACATATGTAGCGCAGACATGTATTATGAGCGCTAGCTTGGACACCGATCGTATTTGATACGTCCCGTTCCGCACAAAATCTCGTATCTGATACAACTCATATTTGCATACTGTATCATACGATGATTACTTTTTATAGGATAAGGGTGACAAGCGAGCACACAGTCCACCTGATGGTATGTGGTTGCTGTGGCCCATAGACATCTACATCTATTATCGATCACGAATCAAAATGCAGATGCGTGGTCAACTGTGAGGGCTAAAATGAAATGCCTCGTTTCCAGTAAAAAGGTTCTCCGGTTCTCTACACTACCATACGAAACACAGCAACGTTAAGCTGCTATTTTACGCTGAAATTCTGTGAGAGCGTGGTCCTTCCCTGGTCGAGCCGACCCATTCTTGCTAAAACTATACTACTAATATAGCTGCAGCATGGCTCTACCACGTTTAACTATATGTTACGTGATACACCGCGTTCCATTTCTTGTTGATTCTTCCCCGATCACCTAAGGGGATGATATTACACACCGCACGGTCTTAAAAGTTTGGACCTGGAAAAGATACGAGGATTAGAGGAAAATGTGTACTGTCCACACACAAAGAACGTTAATATGTCGATACGTTGATAAAGTACAATATGGTTAAGTGTGGATCCGATTTATGACACGATTCGACCAGTGGATACGATATGTTCGAATTGAGCGTAGGAAACAAGTACTCGATACGAAACCTTTACATGATCATGTGTAGACGTCAAGATACATTAACATGATCATTTGTGGACCCGACCTTAGAAGTATTTGGCGTAATAAATTTAAATTTACCGTGTGGTGCTGAAGTAAGGAATGTCGAAAACCACGGTCCTGAGCCACCTGCGTCAATCGACTTCTTACATCTCCTACCAGGTCATCACTCCATCTAGTGGGGAGCCATACACTTTGCTTATCCGGTAGAAGGCCACTCAAGAACTTTAGATGAATAGAGAATTATACTTATTCATATTATATATATGTATATACAGGGTTATTTTGCAATATACGCCCAAATTTGCAGAGAAGTTTCAGAATAACTAAAGTAGGTGAATGGTGAAGGAAAATTAATTAAAAAAATCTCAAACCTTTTTATCTTTTAAATTTAGAATGAGTGGTAATGCTAATGCATAAACTAATGTTTAATTGATTGTCGTTCATAAATATCTAACGCCTACTATTTTACTACGCACGCACACATTGGTAAAGGTCGCTCGGTCAGCAAAAACGTTGTAAATTTAATTGCACACAGAGGAGCGCGCGTACGCGTAGTTGTTGTCCATAAATAACATTCAATTTCGGATAATTTCAAACAAAATTAGAAGCCTTATTTACTCATATTTTCAAAAACTGCAATATCGGTATATCTTTATTTATATATTTGAACTTAAATATAAAATTTGGCTACTCTTTGAAAAATAACCCAGTCTATAAGTTTCCTTCCAATGTCCCTAATATCTAGTCGGAGATATAGGTTATTCGCTGAAAGTCACTTTTGCTAAGTGCTTACTTTTGAGTTCCTATAGAAATCCTAGATCGTTAAAGTATATTCCGATAACTCCCTCTTTTATTGCCAAACTTAGTGAATCACATAAACAACTATAAGTCCCAGGCGGAAAAGCCAAGGGAGAAAAGACTTTATTTTTATGGGCTTTAGGTTGTTTCAGGTGGTTATATAGCTAAGGCTTGATCGATCGTTTAAAATGTTAGCTTGATGGTTGAATCAAACATGTTATTGAGGCACGCTTGATTAAAATAGTTACACCGTGGTACGTGCACGTGGTAGAGCCACGCTGCAGCTATATTGTAGTATAGTTGTAGCACGAATGGGTCGGCTCGACCGGGGAAGGACCACACTCTCACAGAATACCAGCGTAAAATAGCAGCATAACGCTGCTGTGTATGGTAAAGTGTAGAGAACCGGAGACCCTTTTCACTGGAAACGAGGTATTCCATCTTAGTCCTCGGGTGTAACAACGCATCAGCATTTTGATTGTTAATCAAGAATAAATATAGATGTCTATAGACCACAGCGTTCACTGATCATCAGTTAGACTGTGTGCTTGTTTGTCACCCTTATTCTAAAAAAATAAGCTGCTATTTTACGCAGGTATTCTGTGCGGTATATTTGTCGCAGTTGGATATTTCAATCAGTGGGTTAATTGGATATCAAGCCCGTAGTTAATCACCGGCTTTCAGCTTGATTTAATCCTTTTAGTCAGATTACAGTGACGGGTATATTGAACATTGGGGCTTACCGAAAGTTAGTCTTTTAAAGGAAAAGACCGCCAAAACGTTTTAATTTCATTTCATATTCTTCTAATTCGGTGAATACGATCGTACGTAGTGGGCTAAATACCTATTGGTACTTATAAATAAAACCAACAGATATCTTGATTAGGTATGTGTATTACTTCCACATATCGTTCATTCTTTATAGAGCACCTAAGAGATCTTATGCAATTAATAAACACCGAACCATATCGCGTGGTAATTCTACTACTAGCGACATCTATTGTTCACAAATAAAATTAAAACACTTTATATTGATCTGTTTACACACGAATCGTGAACATTCGGTGCTAGCAGTAAATTCAAGATGGTGCCAACAAATTATGTTATTTTATCCATAAAATGCGCCTCGTTAAAGAATTAAACTTAAACTTAATAAATATATACGTGCTACTGAGGTCTATGTTCAGCAGTGGACCTTTATAGGCTGTAACAGAATAGATAGAATAGTGAGACAGGCTTTGACCACGGGAGTTATAGCGTCTCTTTTGATATTGAACTGACTGCAACTGTGAATGAACAACAAAAGAAAAATACAGAGAGACTGGAATATAGTTTCACACTCTAGGGTTTTAAAAAGAAACGTTAAATGAGATTCATTTTTAAGTACTCGATCCTTTGAACTATCTGCGAGCTAATTTTCTTATTAGGTGAAGCGTGACCGCCCGAGGGACTATTTTAAAGTTGGAATCAAAAGAGCTGAATTCCACACCGTCGCACTTTATATATATCTGGTATACTTTTGCGCGACTTCCACAGATAAATCCTTTTTGAATAGCCCTTAAAAACTTTACCTCTCTATTTTTGCTGGATAATAATTTGAATGGAAAAATTAAGCTTTTAACTAGTTAAGTCAACTTAAATGAATAAAACTAGTTTTACTAGCTAGCATAGCTGCAGCGTGGCTCTACCACGTTTAGATGCCTAACATTACGCAGTTTTGTTAATTAACCGGCCGATAAAATAATTTCAAAAACCCCATAGCCATATTCTATAAGGCGAATGAATAGGGCATCGACTCTGCGTCCTTTTTATCAGGCAATAATACAATGGAATGAAAACTATCATTTCTTCGAAGCAATTAATATTTCCTTTGTCGAATTTTTAATGTACTTCCGTTTTAAAATATAATATCTCGACGAAGAAGAAACGCAGGAAGAAATTTCGCAGGTGTCCTTTTTCTCTAATATTATTATATCCCGCTGTGCGGAGCTTTTATGAAGGAGGAGGAAATTGATGGTAAAAATGAATATTAATATTAATAAAAAGTGAGAAAAAAAACAGTTAAAAATGTGCAAAAAAATTAAAGAGCAAACAACTGAGATATTGTTTTTTGTTGTATCAATATAATACTCTAAAAACTGATAAACTTTTATTTAATACTAACTTCTCAATTCATTCATTTATTCTGTTACATTGTGTAACAAAAAAACTTCACCTCAGTGTTAACTAGCGACATCTGTTGAGCGGAAGATTATTAGCCTTCATTGAAAGAAAGGTAAAGCCTATTTAATAAAAAGAGAATCATTAAAGTCGGTTCAAGATTGGCAAAGATATCGCGATAACCTCTTCCTTCTTAAGTCGGTCAGTAATAAAAATTCATCCACAAAAATAACACAGTCGATGAAGGCTTGGCCTAATTGTAAGACTATGTTCGCAACAAGGTTGATTAAGCATAGTACATCATCATAATAACTGCAGCTCTTCATTAGCCTAGCTGAATATACAAATACAAATATTTTATTGGTAAAAGTACGTTTTACAGTGTGTGCGTATTATCCATTTAAGTTTTAAATAAACTTGTCCTAGGTTAAAGCGCTCTTCAAGTTTGTAGCAATTTTTACATGTATATTAACATTTTTTTTAAATTCCTAGACCTCGGCAACAGAGTAACATCCAAAAAGTAAATTATACTAAATCATCTGTAATCTAAAAATCTTATCTAATCCAAATTCAGTCATCAAGGTGTGATAACAAATTTTCAGTCTTAAATTTTCTTCAGCCAAGCAATTAACGTTCTTTTATATTCCAGAAATGACATGTTATAAATGTGTAGTACTCTATTTATTTTATTATATAAAATTATTGATTTTGAACAATATTGATTTCGTGCAAAAATGGTTTTTGATTTTTTTTGCGTATCACTTTTTTTATGCGTACACTGTATCGATTTCGTTTAGCATTGATTTTATCATCAGGAGTATTGTTTTTATGAGTTTTAGAACACATAGTAAGATGTAAAGATTTTCATTAGTATTACTTTCATGATCAATCTTTGAGCACGTTCAACCTGAATTAATTTCGTTTTGTGAATTCCACCCCAAATAGGCAAACAGTAACTGATGATCGACTGCACTAAAGTTTTATATATATGAATCAGAAGTTGTCTGTCCGCAACATATCTAAGATATTTAAATAACCATATCAATTTTCTAACTCTTGATGTACAATTTTCAATTTGTCTTTGCCAATTTAATTACTGATCTATATACATACTATATTTAACGGAAGAAACCTTTTCTAAAGCGCTACACTCGCAGATGAGAGAGTTTTTGCTACAAGTGTGGGACGTTACCTGTAGATTAGAAGGAGGTTGTAGAGAGTTAAGAATAGAGAATGTAATATAGTAAGTTCTTTCGTCACAAGAAGATTCACATGTATACATGGGAAAGAGGCGGTGATAGAAGCATGATAGATTTCATAATTGTGGACGAAAGAATGAGGAGCGCAGTGGTAGATACAAGGGTTTACCGGGGGTCCAACGTAGGGACGGTTACGTTATTTGGTCTTATGCCGAATTAATGGTCTATTCAGACGTTGGCGGCATCGGACATCTGTGTCCACTGCGTTACAACGTATATAAGAACAGAGAGGTTACAAGATGAAGGTGAAAAGAGAAGTTCAAATGTAGACTGAGAGAAAATATAAGTGGTATGGATGAATTGTGTATGAATGATTTAGACTTGGATACTGTGTGGTGTAATGTCAAGAAAGGTTTGGTGGATGCAGCTGCCGAAGTATGTGGTGTAAGTAAGAGAACGAATGAAAGCAAAAATAACACTTTATGATAGGATGATGAGGTACGGATGGAAGTTGAAGCAAAGAAGAGAGCATGGCTAGATTTACTAGCAACCAAGGCTAGTTATTGTAGCTGTATGAATGATGATATTGAAAGAAAAAAGGCAGTCTTTAGACATCTAAATAAGAGAGTAAAAGAAGTAGTTGAAAGGAAAAGCAAGAAAGAACGGACCAGGCAAATATTAAAATGTTCTGGAAACTCGTAAGAACTGCCAGAAGACATTCAAAACAGCCTAGAGTGAATGCTATACGAGACCAGAATGGCTGTATTCTAAATGACGAAGTTTCGAGTTTAAGGAGATGGAAGGAATACTTTGAAAGCGTGTTTATGAGTGATCAGACGTTTGAATTAAATGAAATAGAAATTCCGAAAGAAGAGGAAAAAGAGAGAGATATAAGCATAGATGAAATAATGAAAGCAATGAAAAGCATGAAAGCAGGTAAGGCAGCCGGTTATGATAGAGTATCACTCGAAATGCTAAGGCCTGGAGAGGGAGTGGTGGCAGACCTGCTGTACACCTTGTTTAATTTATGTTGAGAACTTAAGCGGGTACCGGAACACTGGTGCAAAGCTGTGATAGTCTCAATATATAAGGGAAAAGGATCGCAGCAGGACTGTAAAAACTACCGTGGTATCAGCCTTCTTAGCATTGTGGGAAAACTGTATGCTAAGGTACTAATTGAAAGATTTATGAAAGATACTGATGGAAAAATTTGGGATGTGCAATCGGGATTTAGAAAGGGAATGGGATGTACGGATCAGGTCTTTTCCATGCGCATGATCGCGGAAAAGTTTTTGGCCAAAAACCAAAAGGTTTTTTGTGCGTTCGTGGACTTGGAAAAGGCTTATGACAGAGTGGACAGGGATGAGTTATGGCAAACACTGAACTCATTTGGGTTGAGCGCTGGGTTGATACAGGCAATGAAGTCTCTGTATAGGGACTCCAGTGCTTGTGTCAGGATCAACGGGGCCTACTCGGACTGGTTTGGCATCCATAAAGGTGTCAGACAGGGCTGTGTGGCTTCCCCGTGGCTTTTCAACCTATTTATGGACAGTTGTTTGGATAATTTGAAAGTTGAAGGATGCGGGTTAAGAATGGGTGAGTTAACCGTCAAATGCCTTTTGTACGCCGATGATCAAGTCATACTTGCGTCGTCGGCGGCCGAGTTGCAAATGATGGTTACATTAATCAACAGGTCATTAAAAGAAAGGGGAATGAAAGTGAACGTAAGTAAGACGAAAGTTATGGTTTTTGAAAGAGAAGAAAGTAAAACGATATGTGATATTAGAATAGAAGGAGAATTGGTCGAGCAAGTAGATGAGTTTGTGTATTTGGGCTGTGTATTTAGCAGGGATGGTAGATATGATAAGGATATAGAACGACGAGTAAACGCAGGTAATAGAGTAAATGGGGCTCTACACTCTTTTGTGGAAAGTCAGAATGTGTCCAAAAAGGCACGTATGGCAATTCACAAGGCTATGTTAGTTCCTCCTTTAATGTATGGTAGTGAAAGTTGGGTGTGGCAGAAGATGCACGAGAGTAGAATAAATGCGGTAGAAATGCGGTCATTAAGGAGTATGTTAAGGCTGAATCTGAATGACAGAGTGAGAAATTGTGTGATAAGAGAAGAGTGTGGTTTGCAAGATGACGTTGTGACCAGGATTAAGAAAGGAATGCTTCGGTGGTTTGGTCATGTAGAAAGAATGAACGAGGAAAGAGTGACAAAACAAATTTATGTTGCAGAGGTGAACGGCAGAGTCGGGAAGGGACGCGCTAGGCGAAAGTTTATCGATCAAATTGGCGATATATTGAAAATGGGCCAAATTAAGAGTACCCTTAACCGACGAGCGTTTATGCGTAGGTATATGGATGTGGAGGAGGCGAGGGATGTGTGCCAGGATCGTGCCAAATGGAAATCCATAGTCTCTGCCTACCCCTCTGGGTGACAGGCGTGAGTGTTTATATTATAAATCTTGTGGGTATTTTATACCAACTAGAGGCGGAATCGGGCTTAAGATTCATAATAATCATTTCAATCTCGGACAAATCTGGTTCAACAATGCCAGTCGAGCTTGTAACAGCGGGAAAAGTTAAGTGATTTTTTGTAGTCATTTGCGGTCGGGGCCGGTGATATTTCCTCAACAATTGTTTTGCCTACATTAATAAAATGGCTGTTAATTATGTTCGTCGACGCTATAGCTGAGCCAGCAATATTAATCAAATCTTCATTTTTTGATTTTGTCGAGTTTAAGTTTGTTATAGTTTTTATGGTGTTCCATAAAAGTTTGTTATTATTTTTAGTTTTAAGTAATTGTTCCTTTCGTATTGTCGTCTTAATTTTTTGAGCAAGTTGTTGCAATAATTGCGATATCTTCTGTAGGTTATTTGTAAAATTGTGTTTGTTGAGTCCTGTTGTAGTTGTTTTTGAAGTTTGTTTATATTGTTGATGCATTTTAGCATACCAGGTGTAATCCAAGGTTTTAATAGTCTTTTATTGCGAGGTACATTGATGGTTTTGGTATTTTGTGTCAGAGATGTTGATATGACATTAATAATTTCCCAAGCTAAATCCTCCGGCTGATCAATTGACAACAGTTCAGAGGTTTTATGTTCACGCAAAGTGGCAAGTGCTCCCTGATAGTCAATAATGGTTTTCGTATTGTTACGCGATATTCGTTTTGTATTAGAATAAATATAATAGTATTAGTGTCATTAGATGGTCTGTTATGGTCGATTCTAATACGGCTATTGTGGCTGAGAGTTTAGCAGGGTCTATGTTAACAATAACGTGGTCTATACAACTATTAACTGTTGTGTTATATCTATGTCCAGGCAATAGTCCATAATTTGAGAGCATTTATAAGTAGCTGTTTTTTTTTATAGTATAGAGTGACATAACGAGCACACAGTCCACCTGATGGTAAGTGGTTGCTGTGACCCATAGACATCTACATCTATCCTCAATAAAGAATCAAAATGCAGATGGGAGGACTAAGATGGAATGCTTCTTTTGCAGTAAAAAGGGTCTCCGGTTCTCTACAGTCACTATACGAAACACAGCAGTGTTAAGCTGCTATTTTACGCTGGTATTCTGTGAGAGCGTGGTCCTTCCCCGGCCGAGTCAACCCATTTGTGCTACAACTATACTACTAATATAGCTGCAGCATGGCTCTACCACGTATAAACCACCACAATAATCCATCGTTTCTTCCATAATGTTTATATTTATATCATATTTGTCATCGTTTAGAAAATCATCTAGAGAGCTCAGGAAATTATCTATTTTTTTATTTGACGAAGATCTATATATACACAATAAAATGCAGTCCGGTATAGATATTTTGCTCTCTCTGATATAGATATTTTTTATTTGAACATAGGACGTCCTGTTCCACCTGATCCATCGACATCCGGCATGTCTTACTAAGTCGTCACTTCATCATGTCATAGAGTAATGCTGCAGCTATACTATAGGCGTAGCACGAATGGGTCACCTCGCTCGGGAAGGACCACGCTCTCACAGAATACCAACGTGAAATAGCTGTTTAATGCTGCTGTGTTTTGTATGGTGAATGTACATTAACGAAGACCCATTTTACTGGAAAAGAGACATTCTTTCTTAGTCCTCAGGGGTGACAACGCATCTGCATTTTGATTGTTAATCGAGGATAATATAGATGTCTATAGGCCACAGCATTTATTGACCATCAGGTAGACTGTGTGCTCGTTTGTCAACCTTATTCTAAAATAAGCTGCTATTTTACGCAGATATTCTGTGCGGTATATTTGTCGCAGTTGGATATTTCAATCAGTGGGTTAATTGGATATTAAGCCCGTAGTTAATCACCGGCTTTCAGGTTAATTTAATCCTTTTAGTCAAATTACAGTGACGGGTATATTGAACAATGTGGCTAACCGAAAGTTAGTCTTTTAAAGGAAAAGACCGCCAAAAAGTTTTAATTTCATTTACTTCTAATTCGGTGAATACGATCGTAAGTAGCGGGCTAAATACCTATTGGTACTTTTAAATAAAACCAACAGATATCTTGATTAGGTATGTGTATTGCTTCCTTCCAAGTATCGTTCATTTTTATAAAGCACCTAAGAGACCTTCTGCAATTAATAAACACCGAACCATATCGCGTGGTAATTCTACTACTAGCGACATCTATTGTTCACAAATAAAATTAAAACACTATATTGATCTGTTTACATACGAATCGTGAACATTCGGTGCTAGCAGTAAATTCAAGATGGTGCCAACAAATTATGTTATTTTATCCATAAAAATGTGCCTCGTTAAAAATTAAACTTAAACTTAAAAAATATATACGTGGTAGAGCCACGGAGCAGCTATATTACGGGGGTAGCATGAATGGGTCGGCTCGACCGGGGAAGGACCACGCTCTCACAGAATACCAGCGTAAAATAGCAGTTTAATGCTGCTGTGTTTTGTATGGTGAGTGTAGAGAACCGAAGACCCTATTACTGGTAATGAAGTATTATATTTTAGTCCTCAGGGGTCACAACGCACCTGTATTTTGATTCTTATTCGAGGATACATATATAAGTCTGTATGTCACAGCATTAATTTACCATCAGGTGAACTGTGTGCTCGTTTGTCTATCGTTGTCATGTTTTTTTATGGAATGAGGTTACAAAACTAGCCTATCCTCCACTAAAAATCAAAATGTTTATGCGTCACTCATGAGGACTAAGATAGAATGCTTCGTTTTCAGTAAAAAAGGGGGGTCTTCGGTTCTCTATACTTACCAAACGAACACGCTGATATTCTGTGCAAGCATGGTCCTTCCCGGTCGGGCCAACCCATTTGCACTATCACTATTACATAGCTGCAGCGTGGCTTTACCAAGTTTAGATGCCTAACATTACGTCCTTTTGTTAGGTTACATTGAGCGATTTAGCTACACCATTTGTAACCATTCAACTGCTAACGTTTAACTAGATTGAAGCCGTTCTATTAACCGGTCGATTAAATCATTTCAAAAACCTCAAAGCCACATTCTATAAGCTGAATGAATAGGGTATCGACTCTGCGTCCTTTTTATCAGGTAATAATAAAATGAAAAGAAAACTATTACTTCTTCGGAGCAATTAAATTTTCCTATACATAATATATTTTTCAATCTACTACCGTTTTAAAATGAGACATCTCTGTCAGGAAAAGAAACGGTGTCAGAGACTTCGCAAGTATCCTTTTTTCTGTCAATTTATTAAATCCTTGTGCAGAGCATGTATGAGGGAGAAGGAGACGGCTAACGTATTGCTGGTACGTTCAGACGTCGCTGCAAACAGGGCTAAACATATCGGCACGCCGACATCACTCCCCGAAGTTGCTCGCAGCATCAAAAGACTGCTGAACTTCTTCGAGGAGATTTCATGGCTCAAATAATCGTAACATTCCTGCCCACATGCAAAATAAACTTAACTACACTAAACTAAATCCCAGTGATAGAATATTCTTTATAAGAAATTAAAAGGAATAGAGCAAGTGACAAAGGAACTTTCACGTATATTGGGACCCTGTTCCCTACAGTCCGGAACACAGCTATGTGCGCACTGCTACTTGGTGACAGACATAGCTGGCAGACATTGGTAAGAGGGTGGAGGGACCTTTTTTTTTATAGAATAAGGGTGACAAACGAGCACACAGTCCACTTGATGGTAAGTGGATGCTGTGGCCCATAGACATCTACATCTATCTTCGTTTGCAAATTTAAATGCAGATGCGTTGTCAGCTGTGAGGACTAAGATAGAATGCCTCTTTTCCAGTAAAAAGGGTCTCCGGTTCTCTACACTCACCATACGAAACACAGCAGCATTAAGCTGCTATTTTACGCTGGTATTCTGTGAGAGCGTGTTCCTTCCCCGGTCGAGCCGACCCATTCGTGCTACAACTATACTATTAATATAGCTGCAGCATGGCTCTACCACGTAACAGATGTACCCATGCGCACCTAAGCAGAAAAGTATCCCTACTAAGTAGTTGACTGTTGATCGCGGCATCTCCTGCGTTTTATTCCTGCGAGATATTCCCGTTTGATCGAATGGTTTCCAGCTGTAAAAGTAGCTCGTGTCCCTGTTTTTGTTATCACAATACAATAAGTGTGTAGTTTCTTAGCTCCATAAAGAAGACTAAAAAAAGTATTCCAGTGCTCAGTGGTTCCATCTACGCATTTCTTACGCAGTCTTTATATTTGCAGTTTGCAATTGAACCGGAAGTATAGACTACATATAATAACTATAAAATAATTATCTATGGTTTGCGGATAACATATTTATCAAAATTAAAGTAAATGTTAACTGTCTGCAGCACAGACACCGTCCACAATATCATCGCCGTGCAAAATTCAGATAGCTATGAGAGTGAGGGAACAGAGAGTGCAATCTGTGTTTGCACATACGAGTACACTTGGGCACTATAATCCTGTCCTGCGCAGACCATTTGTCTCAGTTGAGACTAGCTACTGTGATAAAATTCGATCTGGAGGACATTATTATAAACCCGAGCTAACCCTATAAGCAGCACCTGTTCACAAGTATGACGCAAGTTCCAGCAAACCAAGCGCAAATTATTTACATCCCCTTCTAATCCCCCTTCCATAAAACGCTTATAACTCCATTCAACTTAAACGGAACATAAACAAAGTTATAAATGAGTTTTCAAAATTCAAATAAACAACTGATCACCGACCTTTCAAGTTGCCGCAGTATCCCATTTTGTAATTTCACATTTCTCAATCGAAAGCCCTCTGAAAGCGGACGTTAAACAAATAGCCGCTGGTAGATCAAATGTATATTTACACAGATTGATAACGATCGAGTCTGTTTGATGGTTTAAATTAAAGCCTTTGTTTCTTAATAATTATTTATTTGAGAAGGGATACTGCAGCCATATTAGGGTTGTAGCACTAATGAGAAGGACCACGCTTTCACGGAATATCAACGTAAAATGCTTAATGCTGCTGTGACTGTACGGTGAGTGTAGAGAATTGGAGAAGCTTTCCATCTTAGTACTCAGGGGTGACAACGCATCTGAATTTCGATTCTTAATCGAGGATAAAATGTAGATGTCTATGGGCCACGGCATCCACTTACCATCAGGTAGACTGTGTGCTCGTTTGTCACCCTTACTTCTATATAAAAGAAAAAAAAATGTCAGTCGCAGGACTGCACGTCAGAAGTGAAAACTTCTTAGCTTCAATATTTTTTCAGGAAGTATTTTTTATTGGAAATTATTTTTATCAGCGTATTAACACAGTAATAAAATTTTTATTTATTGCGCTGTTTCACATGAAAAAGAATGATTATTATCTAAATAATACAAAAAAAATTATACATACAGATCAATTTTATAAAATTTAATCAAGTGGATTTTTAACATTACTTTCATCAGTTTTATGTATCTGAGCGTGACGGTCACGCGAGTTCTGTGCTTTTACCCCATTCCAAAAGTGCCCAACGTGCCTAAAGAAGTTTTCGCTTCATAAAAATCACAATGCTTTAGTAGATATGGCTGTAAAACAGGCTTTGTCCATGGGAGTAATAACGCCTCTTTTGATATTTCGAACTGGCTGCAGGTGTAAACGTTTAATTGCAAAAGAAAAATACAGAGAGACTGGAAGATAGTTACTCACTCTAGTACACTGACCTTGTATATATGGAGGTCAGTGCTCTAGTGTTTTAAAAGGAAATAAGATTCCATTTTCAAGTACTCGATCCTTTGAACTATCTGCGAGCTAATTTTCTTATTAGATGAAGCGTGACCGCCCGAGGGAACATTTTAAAGTTGGAATCAAAAGAACTTAATGCCACACCGTCGCACTTTATATATATCTTGGGTACTTTTGATGGGAAAATTTAGAATTTTAATATGTTAAGCCAACTTAAATGAATAAAACTAGTTTTACTAGCTGGCATAACTGCAGCGTGGCTCTACCACGTTTAGATGCCTAACATTACGCAGTCCTATTGTCAGGTTACATTGAGCGATTTAGCCACGCCATTTCTTATCATTCAATTGCCAACGTTTAACTAGATTGAAGCCGTCCTATTAACCGGCCGGTTATATCCTTTCAAAAACTCAAAGCCATATTATGAATAGGGTATCGACTCTGCGTCCTTTTATTAGGTAATAATAAAATGGAAGAAATAATATTATTTCTTCGAAGCAATTAATATTTCCTTTGTCTAGTTTTTCAATGTACTACCCGTTTTAAAATGAAATGTCTCTGGCCGAAGAAGAAACGGAGGAAGAAATTTCGCAGGTGTCCTTTTTCTGTCATATTATTAAATCCCACTGTGCAGAGCTTGTATGAAGGAGGAGGAAATTGATGGTAAAAATTAATTAGTTGAGATCCACGTAATAAAATAAAATGATGTGATAATGGTGACAAGCGAGCACACAGTTCACCTGATGGTAAGTGGATGCTGTGGCCCATAGACATCTAAATCTATTCTCGTATGCGAATCAAAATACAAATGCGTTGTCAGACGTCAGGACTAAGATGGAAAGCCGCTTTTCCAGTAAAAAGGGTCTCCGGTTCTCTACACTCTCCATACAAAACACATCAGCATTAAGCTGCAATTTTAAGCTGGTATTCTGTGAGAGCGTGGTCCTTCCCCGGTCGAGCCAACTCATTCGTGCTACAACTATACAGTTAATATGGCAACAGCATGGCTCTGCCACGTTTAAACGCACCACGTTTCACGCAATTGAGGGTAACGATTCTATTAATTATCTTAAGTAGGAATACTATTCTGGCTCGGTCTGTATGGGTAGGTGTCACCATCTTACGTATGTCTGTCACCAAGTAGCAGTGCGTACATTTGTGTTTTCCGGCCTTTAGGGGACAGGGAACCAATATACGTGATCATACGTGGTAGAGCCACGCTGCAGCTATATTATGGTTGTAGCACGAATGGGTCGGCTCGACCGGGGAAGGCCCACGCTCTCACAGAATACCAGGCTAAAATAGCAGTTTGTGTTTCGTATCGTCAGTGTATACAACCAGAGACACTTTTTACTGGAAATGAGGCATTCCATCTTAGTCCTCAGGGGTGACAACGCATACCTGCATTTTGATTCTTAATCGAGGATAAATCTAGATGTCTATGCTCGACAGCATCCACTTACCATCAGGTGGAAAGTGTGCTCGTTTGTCACCCATATTATATTTAAAAAAAACATACATACATAGAATGTCAACTACAGAACCCTTTTCTTTAAATAGTCGTAATCGGTTAAAAATATAGGTTGTAAGTGACAACCCTTGGTTGTAGCAAAACATGGCAAAGTAACCGTCACATCATGGCATCACTGGTACGGCAAATTTACCAAGTTAGTTTTATAGATAAATGTTAAGACCAACATGTTAATAACGATATATTACATTCGATAACCATTAATATTGCGTTACTACAAAGATATAGATACCTACATTCAGTATATCAAATAAAATCAACAAAAGTTCTGGAGCACTGAACAAAGAGGTTATTTCGCCGGCACAATTCCGTGTTAAAATAAAATACCAAAATTAACTCTCATGTTGCCATATCGAAAGCAATGCTGTCAATTAGTTGTTGTATTTTCATCCAAAAAATTGCATATCTCGAAAAACGTTTTTTATTTCCGTGTTAATCGTAATTTTGTACCAGCATACCACTGATGGCAAAGTTAACTTCCATTGGTAAAGTTGCCAGACTTGACACACATAAACAAAAACATACAGTCGAATTGAGTACCTCCTCCTTTTTGAAGTCGATTAAAAAGCATTCCAGTGCTCAGTGGTCCCATCTACGCATTTCCGAGGCAGTCTTTTTATTTGCAGTTAGTAGGTGGTAATTACTACCCCATAAAATTAAGCTTGTCTATTTCCGTCTGTTCAGAATAGAAAAAGGGAGAAAAGAATAGAATGGGATTTTTTAATTAAATTTACGTTACGAGAATACTTATTTTTTTTAATTTTTTTTTAAAAACGTAATCTCCACACTGGGATTTTCTCCTGTATCGTGGGGGCAGTTTACAAACATAAATTGCACAAGGATAAACATCCAGACTCGGAACAATTATTTGTAGGCCATACAAATTCTTGTTCCGTGCGGGATTCGAACCCGCGGCCCTTAGCGCTGCAACTCAATTGCTAAGCCACTGCGCTTCGGAGCCGTCAATTGAAAGTGATAACTTTACCACTGGTTCGGAAAATACCCCAGTCCTGGGAAGAACCAGCAAGAAAACCAGGGGGACTTGTTTAAAACATTTAAAATATAATATTTTACACAATTAAGTATGAAAATATTTATAAATAGCATGTTAGCATTCACTTCATCCCCGGGAGTTATTGTCAATCTCTTTACATCTCTTTAGTAGTATGATAACCCGTATTAAACAATTTTATTTTTAATAGACAGATCCTGCATATTTTCTGGGACTTTGTTGTAAACGCGTATACATTGCCCCATGCAGGAATTACTGACTCTTTGGAGTTGAGTAACTGGAATAACTAGCTTGTGTTTGTTTCTTGAGATAAAATAAAGCTCCTCAGAACTGTTACAAGTATATTTTGATACAATTATTATAATTATTTTTTTAAATCGTTGTAATGAACGTACAACTATTTTTATTTTTATATTCCAATTAAACTGGAATTATAGAATATCTCTTTTCTACATAGATTAAAACAAAGTCGCTTCCCGCCGTCTGTACGCTTAGATCTTTTAAATTACGCAACAGATTTTAATGCGATTCTCATCAACAGACAGAATAATTTAAGGAAAAGGTTTGTATGTATAATACATGTATATTATATATTATATAATTCTTCTGTCCGTGTGTATGTGACTGAACACCTCCTAAACGGCTGGAATGATTTTGATGAAATTTTGTGTGTGTGATTAAGTTGATTATAGAATGGTTTAGATTCATTATTGGACCCGGTAGGTGGCGTTGTTGTCAAGATCCAGAAAGCAACCGTACGAAGCCGGGGCGGATCGCTAGTATACAATAACTACAAAGTAATCTATGGTTTGTGGATAATGTATTTATTATAATTAAAGTAAATTTTAACTATACGTGGCAGAGACACCGTACACAATACTATCTCCGTGCAAAATTCAGATAGACATAAGAGTGAGGGAACAGAGCGTGCACCTGTGCTTGCGCACATACTTGTCTAAACAACGTGTTACAAAATATCCCGTAAAAAATATAATTAATTATCAAAGCCAAAAATTTTGTCAACCCTAGTAAGCTGTCATGTCAGGGAATCAGATTATTTAACAGAAACGCCTACGTACCTATTTTACCAAATAATTGTCTATTTTAATAGTTTTTCTATTTTTCATTCATAAATGTTTGCTACCTCAATACAAGGATGTCATTATACTCAAGTACTGGCTTCAAAAAATGTCAAGTTGGAAAAAAATATGTTGTCAATTTCAAATCTAATCGATATCCTACAACAGTTTCGAGTTTTTTTCCAACATTTTTTGCAAAATAACGATGCTTTCTAACTCGGAATATTACGATATGATGTTATGCGTAGGCCATGAAGATAGCAATTTAAATCATGCTCGCGAATTGTATCGGCATCGATTTATCGATGGTAGACCCCCCACTGAACAGCGACGGCTGTCAAGACGACTACATTCCACCGGCTCTTTTCATCGGTCTACTGGAAGTGGACGTCCAAGCACAGTCGACGCCAGGCAGGCTGAATTAGTGTTAGAGCATTTTGAAGAAGAGTCCACACCACAAGTACCACAAGTACGAGGCGAAGAGACCACAAGTACGAGGCGAGCCGGAACAAGATTCGGTATAAACCATGTTGCAGTTTGGCGAATTCTTCGTGACGACAATCGTCACCCTTATCACTATCCCCGTACACAGGAGCCGATATCCCCCGATTTTGCACCCAGGAGGAACTTCTGCGAGTGGTATCTCAGGCATTTAGAGGAAAACCCTAATTACGTAAACTATGTTCTTTGGACGGACGAGGCAACATTCACGAGGTCAGGACTTTCAAATATGCATAAAGATCACGTTTGGGCTCGCGTGAATCCACATGCTTCACGGCAGGGCAGATTCCAACATCAGTGGCGGCTGAATGTGTGGGCTGGCCTTTATGACGGGCATGTCATCGGTGCCGTCATTATGCCATCACGTCTGAACGGTAGCAACTAAGTTTTTGGTAACGTTTTTACAAACAAAATTTGAAGAGGCGATTGACGACTTTCCTGTGGCTGACTGGGATTACTTTGAGAACCAAAGAAACATAGTGTTTCAGCATGATGGAGCTCCGGCACATTTTGCTCGCAACGTACGAGAACATCTTAACGTTCGCTTTCCGCGAGGATGGATCGGCCGCGGGGGACCGGTGCTATGGCTTGCTCGTTCTCCGGACCTCACACCCTTGGGCTTCTTTTTTGTGGGGTTATGTGAAGTGTATTTCTCCGATTGCCCAACGGTTGCCGAGATGGAACAGCGTGTTAGATCGGTTTTCGCATCAATAACACTGACGATGGTGCAAAATGCCACACAAGCCATATCCCGACGAGCGAGGTTGTGTATTGAGCAAGGTGGAGCACACTTTGAGCCGTTTCTGTAAATTTGACGTTTATTATGAAAAGTAAGTGTTCGTTTAGGTTGTTTCGTTAGGTTAGGTCTTTTAAAATTTTTGTCGTTCCGCGAATTAGGTAGAAATGTACGTAAATTCTGCGTAGTTTACTCTTTAATTTTACTGAAATAGGGTTTGCACATCAGTGAAAATAATAATATTTTTTTAATTTTTTTGGGGTATGTTATACAGCGTTACTACGGTTCTTAAATCTTGTGAATGGACTCGTTATAAGGCCCCATTTAACCTCCTTTCGGCTTTACGGGTAGTTTTGTAACATCCAGTATATATGAAAGGCAAACCTGACTGACTCATCTATCAACGCACAGCCGAAACTACAAAACGGATTTCACTGAAATTTGGCATACAGACAGTTGTAAAGAGAGTTTTTGAAAATTCGCCCCCTAAGGGGGTGAAAAGGGGGTTAAAAGTTTGTATGGAAGTCCGTCATTTTTAGAGCTAGAAGCCAGAAGCTTTGTTTTTAGGTTAACGATTAGAAATAAACAATTACGTGTCCTAGGGTTTTTGAAAATTCAACCTCTAAGGGGGTGAAAAAGGGGTTGAAAGTTTGTATGGGAAAACAAGATTAATTAAACTATTTTATTCGAAACTTGGCGACAATGCTCTCTTGAAGGCGACAATGCTCTCTTGAAGAACTACAGACCGATTTCCCTTCTGAGCCGCGTCTACGTGCTGTTTTCGAGAGTCATTACGAATCGTCTCGCACGCAGACTCGACGACTTCCAGCCTCCCGAACAAGCCGGTTTCCGAAAAGGCTTTAGCACCATAGACCACATACATACCCTTCGGCAAATTGTACAGAAGTCCGAGGAGTACAATTTGCCACTTTGTCTGGCGTATGTGGACTATGAGAAAGCCTTTGATTCCGTCGAAATTTGGGCGGTGCTGCAGTCCCTTCAGCAGTGCCAAGTTGACTGTCAGTATATCGAAGTGCTGAAGTGCTTGTACAGTAGGGCTACGATGGCTATCCGAGTACAGAACCAGAGTACGAAACCTATCCAACTGCAGAGAGGTGTAAGACAGGGTGACGTTATATCTCCGAAACTCTTCACCGCTGCATTGGAAGACGTTTTCAAGCTTCTGGACTGGAAAGGATACGGCATTAACATCAATGGCGAGTACATCACTCACCTTCGATTTGCCGATGATATAGTCCTTATGGCAGAATCGCTGGAGGACCTAAGCACTATGCTCAATGACCTCAATAGTGCCTCCCAACGGATAGGTCTTAAGATGAACATGGACAAAACAAAGATCATGTTTAATGTCCATATCACACCTATGCCGGTAGTTGTTGGGAGCACTAAGCTCGAAGTTGTTGACGAGTATGTTTATCTGGGACAAATAGTCTGACTAGGTAAGTCCAACTTCGACCGAGAGGTCAATCGACGGATTCAACTCGGCTGGGCAGCGTTCGGGAAATTACGGCACATCTTCTCGTCATGTATACCTCAAAACTTGAAAACGAGGCAGTACAACCAGTGCGTGTTGCCAGTGATGACCTACGGAACTGAGACGTGGTCCTTCACTGCTGGCCGGATGAGGAAGCTCAAGGTCGCTCAGCGAGCTATGGAGAGGGCTATGCTCGGAGTCTCACTGCGTGATAAACTTAGAAATGAGGATATCCGCAGTAGAACCAGAGTGACCGACATAGCCCAACAGATTAGTAAGCTGAAGTGGCAATGGGCCGGCCATATAGCTCGAAGAACCGACAACCGATGGGGAAAAAGGTTTTCAGTGGCGGCCTCGGCCGGCGGACGGAAGTGTAGGGCGTCCCCCCACTAGATGGAGTGACGACCTGGTAAGACATGCAGGAAGTCGATGGATGCGGGTGGCTCAGGACCGTGCTTTGTGGCATTCCTTGGGGGAGGCCTATGTTCAGCAGTGGACTTGTGAAGGGCTGTAATGATGATGATGATGATGATTCGAAACTTCACAGGAGTACTCCTATTAATAAATGACTACAGAAACTCTTAATATTAAGGGAAAAATGGAAGAACATACTGTCGTCTCCATTATAGGTGACGGCGCCTGTTTGTTTCGTGCTCTTTCATTTTTAATGTACGGACCCCAAGAAAATGCGATGGTGGTGCGTTCACAAATTGTTAGATTTGTGGTAAATGATTAGCCTAGGTTTTCAGTTATGACCCACGACAGAAATGGCGATAATTATTTAACAGTAAATGAATATTCAGCCGATATGTTAAAAATAAAACTTACGGTGGACTTTGTGAATTGGTAGCTGCAGGATTAATATTTCCGTTTCGGTTTGAAGTATATCGAAACGGTCTGCTATACACAGAGTCCGGAACAGATATCTGTCCAGTAAGGCGATTACGATTTAGGCATGATTTATCTTATGGACATTTTGACGCCTATCTGCCTATTGTTGCGAAGAAAATTACACAGCGTCGCATGGAGGTACCTGTCGAAGAGCGTGATCCTTTTTCAGAGCTTGATCATTTAACTGTTACATCTTTTGTAAACAGTGAAATATCATCTCCAACCAGCGGAACAGATCAATCTGTATCGTCGACATTAAAATATGAAAAAAAAGAAAAATAAACGAAGGTCGAGATTTACTAATTACACAAGAAAAAGTCAATTAAAAAGTGCACAAGAAAGATATAGGCAGAACAAGCCAGATTCAAATCGTAAAGCTGTGTCCGCCGAAATCCCGATGTACACAGGCAAGCTGTTGCAAATTACCAAACTGCGAATCCACAAGTGCATAGAGCAATTCAGTCACGGTATGAGGAAAATATTACACTGCGTTTATGGAAAAATAAGGTCCATTCCGCTATGGAGTATGACCCTGATATTGCTTATAGAACTGACAGCAGTGTAGCCTTGGGTTCTATGATATACAAGTGTCAGTGGTGCAATGCGCTGAAATGGAAGGATGAGACACCTGGTATGTGTTGCAGCGCTGGAAAAGTGCAACTTGATCGGTTGAAACAACTGCCTGAATCACTCTTTAGTTTGATTAATGATCTACACCCAGATCATGAACATTTTATGGGTAATATTCGTAAATATAATGCCTGTTTCCAGATGACTTCCTTTGGTGGTAAACAGGTAACAGCAGATGGTTTTTCACCGACTTTTAAAGTACAAGGCCAGGTCTACCATTTAATTGGAAGTATATTACCAGAAGCCGAACATGACGCTCAGTACCTTCAAATATATTTTGTAGGTGAAGATGATCGAGAAGCAAAGATTCGATGTTCTAAATTTCCTAACTTAAAGCCAAATTTAATCAAACAATTGCAGAATATGCTGCATCAAGTGAACCCGTATATAAAAGATCTGAAAAGTACTATTGATAAAGCCCCTCATTCAGAGTCATACAAAGTTGTCATACATGCTGATAAAACCCACCAGAAGAACATAGAGGTAGGTACAATGCACCGACTACAAATGAAGTGGCTTTAGTGTTAGTGAATCAATAATTTGATCGAAGGGACATCATCCTCGAGAGCCGAAGTAATTCACTTCAGCGTATTAGTGAGATACATCGAGCATATGATGCGCTACAGTATCCATTGATATTTTACTGGGGGGATGATGGGTATTCAATCAACATACCACAACGCGATCCCACAACTAAGCTGCCGCTTAATAAAACTGTCTCTTCTGCAAGTTTCTATTCGTATAAAATAATGATTAAAGAAGGAGAAGATAACTATTTAGTCAACTATAGTGCCCTTTTTAGTCAATATTTGGTGGATGAATACGCCAAAAGAGAGATTAAATTATATCAAAAATAATCAAGCCAAATTACGTGCTGATAGTTACATCCATTTAAAAGATGCTATTGGACGACAAGACGCAGAAGCCAACCAACTAGGACAAATGGTTGTCCTTCCATCACCTTTTACGGGGGGACCTAGGTATATGCACGAAAGAACACAGGACGTTATGACCTATGTTAAGAATTACGGCCGGCCTGATCTATTTATCACTTTCACATGCAATCCTCGCTGGGACGAGATAAAAGAGCAATTGCTTGCAATTGGACAACAATCTCATGATAGACACGATATGATTTCGAGGGTGTTTCGACTAAAGGTGAAAAAGATCATGAACTTATTGACAAAGGGCAAAATATTTGGTGAAGTGCGATGCCATATGTACTCAATGGAATGGCAAAAGAGAGGTCTTCCACATATTCATATTCTTTAATGGCTTCACAAACGTATTACTCCGGATCAAATCGACAATATAATTTGTGCTGAAATACCGGATCCCAAACGTTACCCAGAGCTTCACGAAATCGTTAAATGTAATATGATACATGGCCCATGTGGAACTTTAAATCGAAAGTCACCATGTATGAAAGATAACATGTGCAGTAAACGATACCCCAGGGCTCTCATAAGGGAAACTCAAACTGGTGAAGACGGTTATCCGCAGTACAAGAGACGTTTACTAGATGACGGTGGGTTCTCTGTTGACATCAAAGGAACACCCAAAGATAATCGCTGGGTAGTCCCTTATAATCCAGTATTATTAAAAACATTTAACGCTTACTTAAATGTGGAGGAATATTGTCATTCGGTGAAATCAATAAAATACGTCTGTAAATACGTAAATAAAGGTTCAGACCAGGCATCGTTTGCTTTAGAGAATGAGAAGGATGAAGTTAAAACCTACACAAGTGGAAGATATATAAGTTCATCAGAGGCAGTATGGCGAATCCTTGAATTTCCCATTCATGAGCGATTCCCTCCCGTAGTCCACCTCGCTATTCATTTGGAAAATGGGCAAAGGGTTTATTTTAATGAGCAAACTCTGAGTGAAAGAGTGAATAGTCCTCCAACAACCACACTCCTATCCTTTTTCCATTTGTGTAAAGTGGATAACTTTGCAAAAACTTTGCTCTACCTAAAAGTACCTGCATACTATGTTTGCGATAAAAGAAAGTTCCAAAGAATAAAGAGAGGAGCAAACGTTGAAGGCTGGCCAGTGGTAAAAAAAGAGCACGTTCTGGGCAGGGTTTATACTTTGCATCCGAACAATACAGAATGCTATCACCTTCGCATGCTTCTTCATGAGATCCGGGGCCCAATTTCGTTTGAAGCGTTAAAAATTGTAGATGGTCATATATATTCCACGTTTCAATCAGCGTGCAAAACTCTCGGCTTGCTTGAAGATTTGAAGATCAGCATTTGTTCGCAACAATGGAAAAGGCAGCACTTTGCCAATCATCGCAAATGATTCGGGATCTTTTTACGATTATTTTATTGTTCTGCCAAGTATCAGACCCTTTAAGGCTTTGGGAGAAATTCAAAGAATACCTATCTGAAGATTTTAAAAGGCAATTAGAAAGACAGAGAGATGTGGATGTAGAGCACATAACAGACGTGGTATTTAACAAATGCCTTTCGGTAATAGAAGATGCCGTATTAGCGTTTGGTGGTCGGCTACTCAAAGAGTATGGGTTACCTCAGCCAATCAAAGAACAACAATTTGAAAATAGAGAGTTTCTTAAAGAGACAAGTTACGACTTAGCATCATTAGAAAACAAAGTTAAAATAATGAAGGATCACTGAATGACGAACAAAAAGCTGTCTACAATCAAATTAACACAAAAATTGAATCAAATGAGGGTGGAATATACTTTTAAGATGCTCCAGGTGGAACAGGCAAAACATTCCTCATAAATTTGCTATTAGCAAAAGTTAAAAGTACTCGCGGAATTGCTTTGGCTGTGGCTTCTTCTGGGATCGCAGCTACACTGCTTGAGGGTGGACGAACTGCTCATGCTATCTTCAAGTTACCACTCAATTTAACAACAGCTGATACTCCCATTTGTAATATATCGAAACAAAGTAATTTTGCTGAAGTATTAAAACATACGAAAATGATAGTGTGGGATGAAATAACCATGGCTCATAAGGGTGTCGTTGAGGCTTTAAACAGAACTCTACAAGATATAAGAGGAAATAAGAAGTTAATGGGTAGTGTAACGGTTTTGCTGGCTGGAGATTTTAGACAGACTCTACCAGTAGTGCCAAAAGGAACTAGAGCAGATGAAGTTAAGGCGTGTCTTAAGAGATCCACTTTATGGCCTCTAATTAAAATCCTCAAGCTCTCGAAAATATGCGGGTACACTTAGGAGAAAAAGAGTCTGCTGGTGGATTTGCGAATCTACTACTTGAAATCCATCCCTGATAATTTGTGCACAGTTGTATTTAAGTTACAGGAGTTAATACCCAAAATTTACCCAGATATTGCTCATATCCATGATAAGCCAATGGAATGGTTGTAAACGTGCCATACTAACCCCGAAAAATAACCAAGCAGCGGCAATTAACGATATATTGTTAACGTCTTTTGAGGGGGAAGAAATGGTGTATACGTCAATAGACTCTGTGGTCAACACAGATGACGCAATTAACTACCCTGTCGAATTTCTTAATTCACTGAAACCATCTTCCACAACATAAGCTTATTCTGCGCGTGGGCACTCCTGTTATGTTGTTGCGAAATTTAAAACCTCCTCAACTGTACAACGGAACCAGACTAAAAGTAAAAGCGTTACATCGCAATGTAGTGGACGCCATAATTATAACCTTTTTTTTTTAATGTTTATTACACAAAAATACAGTCGGTTATTTCTTATACTACTTTCGCCAAACTGCAGGGCAGTTTGTTGGCGAATACATCACCGATTTACATTCTATGTACCTACTGTAATTAATAACTTGATCTTGGATTTTAAACTTAAAATAGAAAAAAAAATAAAAAGAAAAAATAAGAAAAATTAAATTTAAACTTAGCAGTGTTATTTATATACTTAATTATATTTAAACTTATAAATATTTAAACTTATTAATAATTACACATTTAACTATTAATTAAGACTATTATTATTATTTTTTTATTTATTTAGACAGTATTAACTATTACACGTATCCAGCAACCACGCTTTCAACTTTCTTTTAAATATTTCTTTACTTTTACATTCGTCTTCAGAAAATATCTCGTTAAAAATACGTGGTACTAGATATTTTCTCGTCCTCTTGCCGTAATAATTGTTAACCCTCAAATGCTCAACGTATTTCTTTCGAGAAGTAATCCTAATATTTTGCTAAATGTTCGAAATGTTTTAAACTCTAGAGATTTAAATTGATCTATTGCAATTAAATACTTAAGTTTTACATGTATAGGTAATATTCTAAAATTTTTAAATAAATTATTGTAGTTTCCGTCTATGTTATATTTTTCCTTTGTGTTTTTATCAATAAACAATTTTATTAACCTAATTTGTAGCTTAAATTTTTATCTGTATATGTTTGAAAAGTACGTCCATATGCAATTAGTCCGTAACTCAGGCTGAATCAGCTAGTGCATAATAAAGCATTTTAAGATTGACCTGCTAACTATAGGTTTTAAATTATTAAGCCTAGATAATATGGATCTTAATCTATCACAGACAACGTTAATATGCAGTTTCCAACTAAAATTACAGTCTATTGTTAGCCCTAAGTACTTGTAACTATTCACAAATTCTATGGTTGTACATTTACATTGTTCCAATTTATTATGTAAGCACTCGTACGAATGACCAAAGATGTTAATTTCTTCACTAGGTTTTCTCATATATGGAGAGTGGAGAAGCATACACTTTGTCTTGGATACGTTAAGTATAATGCCGTTGTCATGTGCCCATTTTAGTATACTAATAAAATCATCCTGCACCCTCTCCTCTATAACTTTAACATCCCTGTCGGCGTACATTAGGCACGTGTCATCGGCGTACATATAGGTGGAACAATGTTTTACAACGTTATTAATGCTATTCACGTGCATGATGTACCCGACAGGTCCGAATACGGAGCCGGTTGGCACACCCAGTGTTACATCAGCTTCTTCCCCAATCGTACCACTGGATGTGCGCAAGGAGAAACTGTATTTGTACCAAGAATTCCCTTGATCCCGAATGATCTTCTCTTTAAATTCAATCGAATACAGTTTCCCCTCAAAGTCTGCTTTGCAATGACCATGAAGTAATCACAAGGGCAGACATTAAAATTTGCGGGTATAGACTTGAGAGAAAATTGTTATTCACACGGGCAATTCTATGGGGCTTGCTCACGCGTAAGCTCGCCCAGTAGTCTGATAATTTTGGCACAGTAATAGATTAGCAAAAAAATGTGGTGTATAAAGAAGTTTTGTAGTTTACTAGTTTTTGCCCGCGACATCCAGTTATAATTATGGCTTGTAACAGCAGACTCTTTTTCACACATGGACGCGATATAACCGAACTCCACGCGGACGAAGTCGCGGGCAAAAGCTAGTGTACTATAATTTTGTCCTTCACAGACGCCTAGACTCAGTTGAGACTAGCCACCGTGATAAAATTCGATCTGGAGGACATTATTATAAGCCCGAGTTAATCATATAAGCAGCAATTGTTCACAAGTATGACGCAAGTGGCAGCAAACCAGGCGTAAATTATTTACATCTCTTTCTCACCCCTTCGATTAAATGCTTATAACTCCATTCAACATAAACCGAACATAAACAAAGTTACAAATGGGTTTTCAAAATTCAAACAAACAACTGATTGCCGACCTTTCAAGTTGCCGTAGGATCCCATTTTGTAATTTAACATTTCTCAATCGAACCCCTTTGGAAGCGGACATTAAATAAATAGCCGCTGGTACATCAAACGTATATTGACGCAGATTAATAAAGATCGAGTATGTTTGATGATTTAAACTAAAGCCTTTATTTGTTGTTTTCGTAAGGTTCAAAACGAGACCTTCTATCGTAGTCCTCAGCGGTGAGAACGCATCTGAATTTTGATTCTTAATCGAGGATAAATGTAGATGTCTATGGGCCACAGCATCCACTTATCATCAAGTGGACTGAAGTCTAGCTTGTCCCCTTACTTCTATAAAAAATCTTAATGCTGTATTAGATAAGGCTGAGAGGCTGCAACCGTGTAGTGGCGGTGTTAGAGTACTCATATGTCGTCCCGTTGGTGACGTAAGAGGCGACAGAGGGAAACTGGAACAGGAGATGGGCAGCAGCATATTCCTGATAACAGGAACAAAAATAAAATCTGCGGTTTCCAACCCGCCTACCAAGGGTGGCAACTATGGCAAAATCACCCCTTTGAGGCAATCTATGGGGGAGGCTTATGTTCAGCAGTGGACCTTTGCAGGCTGTAATAGAATAGAATAGTGAGGCAGGCTTTGTCCACGGTAGTTATAGCGTCTCTTTGATATTTCGAACTGGCTGCAAGTGTGAATGAACAACAAAAGAAAAATACAGAGAGACTGGAATATAGTTTTTCACTCTGGGGTTTTAAAAAGAAACGTTAAATGAGATTCGTTTTTAAGTACTCGATCCTTTGAACTATCTGCCAGCTAATTTTCTTATTTGGTGAAACGTGACCGCCGATGGACCATTTTAAAGTTGGAATCAAAAGAAGAACTCGCGCGACTTCCGCAGATAAACCTCTTTGAATGGCCTCTTCGAAAACTTTACCTTTCTATTTTTGCCGGATAATAATTTGAATGGAAAATTTACTTTTAATAAGTTAAGCCGACTTAAATGATTAAAAATAGTTTTACAGATTTTATCGCGTTTAATACGAGTATATATAGCTAGCATAGCTGCAGCGTGGCTCTACCACGCTTAGATGCCTAACATTACGCAGTCCTTTTGTTAGATTACATTGAGCGATTTAGCTACGCCATTTCTAATCATTCAATTTCCGACGTTTAACTAAATTGCTAGCCGTCCTATTAACCGGCCGATTAAATCATTTACAAAACCCCAAAGTCACATTCTATAAGCCGAATGAATCGGGTATCGACTCTGCGTTGTACGTAATAATGAAATGAAATAAAAACTATTACTTCTTCGAAGCAATAAAAATTTCCATTACATATTTTTTTAATCTACTACCATTTTAAAATGAGACATCTCTGTCAGAAGAAGAAACGGCGTAGGATAATCTGCGGTATCCTTTGTTCTGTCATATTATTAAATCCGACTGTGCAGAGCATGTATGAGGGAGAAGGAAATGGCAGCCAACCTATTGTTGGCATGTTCAGAGGTCGCTGCATACAGGGCTAAACATCTCGGCACTCCAAGTTCACTACCCGAAGTTGCTCGCAATATCAAAAGACTGTTAAGCTTTTTCGATGAGATTTCTTAGTTCGAATAATCGTGAGGCAACTGGCACACACAAAATACGCGCTTAGACGTGGAGTTGCGGAAAATAGCCCGTCGTAAACTAAACAAAATTAAACTAAATCCCACTTGTAGAATATTCTTTATAAGAAATTAAAAGGAATAGAGCAAGTGACAAACGAAGTTACAGTCCAGCTGTTGAATGTGGAATGTGATTTGCAATCCATGGACACCTGCAGCGAATTTCGAACAAGAAACACTACATATGCGTTGTCACCGCTGAGATATGAGAGTGAGAAAACAGTGGGTGTAACTGTACTTGCACATACACTTGAGCACTATAATCCTGTCTTGCGCAGACGGCTAGTCTCAGTTGAGGCTAGCCACCGTGATAAAATTCGATCTGGAGAACATTATTATAAACCCAAGCTAACCCTATAATTAGCATCTGTTCACAAGTATGACGCAAGTAGCAGTAAACCAGAGTAAATGAATGAATGAACGAATTTCTTTACTTTGCAAATATGGGTAATACAGAATGTGGTGACAAATATATATAGTACAGATTCCACCATATTTTTCCATAAGATGCATGCAAAAAAATAATATTTTTTATCAATTAACGTAAATATGTCATCACAACATATTACAGTAGATTAACAATTATATCTATTCAAATTACATGTAAGTCTAATAAGTCCATTGGTACAGTAATAAGTATTATTTAATTATTATAAGCCGTCGTCAAATTAATTATATTATTAATAAAAAAAAAAAGTTTATAAATAAATATCTATGTCATAAACGTACAAATTTTAAAATAACATTTTGTCCATTAAAAGTTCATTTATATTATAGTACACCTTGTCTGCTAAAAAGTTTCGTAGTCTTGCCTTAAATAGTAGAGGACCCAGTACACTCACTTGCGGAACTCCAAAACTGACTTTACGTTCCGACGATCGAAATGTTTCTTCGTATGTATTAACTTTATTAAGACACTTAATTTCAGTTATTTGTATTCTATTACTAAGGTAAGATTCTATAAGGTTAAGTACATTACCCTGATCCCATTGGATTGTAGATTATATAAGAGTAGCTAATCAAACGCCTGGGCCATATCACAAAATATGGCACAAACTGGTGTTCTTATATTATTAACAATAATGTGTACAAAGTCGCCATATTAATTGTTTTACGCTGTCTAAATCCTGTTCCTCACACAATATGTTATGTTTTTCTATATATTTATATAATTTATTATAAATGTACTTTTCAATTATTTTTGAAATTACGGGAAGGAATCAGTCTATAGATTTCAATCAACCCTCTTTTTTTTCTTAAATAATGGTTTTATTATAGACGTTTTTAAGGCATCTGGATATATGCCAGCACAAATACAAAGATTAATTATATAATTCAGGTGATCACATGTTTCATTAGCCTCACATTAAATTCAGATTCAGATTTCGGAGACATTATTATTTCATCTCATATGCTGTACTAGGCTCTAAGAACATAGAGTTAGGTATAGTGTTTATATTCATTGCTTTTGCTTTACTTTCGGCATCAAGTTTTGGCTGAATTTTATCGACAAAATACTTATTAAATACATCACAAGTTTTCGCTGGGTTCGATATAACTTGACTAGTTACCTTATTTTTATTGATATAATTAATGTTTTGGAGTATTGTTTTTGGTTTGATTAATTATCTGCCAAGTCGTTTTTGAACTATTTTTGGAAGTGTTTATTTGATAGTTGTTTTGTGCATTTGGAGCTAGGTTAATAATGTTTTTGTATAATATTTTATAAAGGGAGTTATAGCGTCTCTTTTGATATTTCGAACTGGCTGCAAGTGTGAATGAACAACAAAAGAAAAATACAGAGAGACTGGAATATAGTTTCTCTGTCTAGGGTTTTAAAAAGAAACGTTAAATGAGTTTCGCTTTTAAGTACTCGATCCTTTGAACTATCTGCGAGCTAATTTTCTTATTAGGTGAAGCGTGACCGCCCGAGGGACTATTTTAAAGTTGAAATCAAAAGAACTGAATTCCACACCGTCGCACTTTATATATATCTGGGATACTTTCGCGCAACTTCCGCAGATAAATCCTTTTTGAATAGCCCCTTCGAAAACTTTACCTCTCTATTTTTGGAAAATTTAGGCTTTTAATAAGTTAAGCCGACTTCAATTAATAAAACTAGTTTTAAGTATTTCATCGCGTTTAATTTGATTTATTTTCAATTCCACAATCCGACTGTTGGTCACAGGCCTCCTCTCATTTCTGAGAGGGTTTTAGGGCAAGGACCTGTTCGCCGCGCTGCCCCAATGCGTGTTTGCGAAATTCACATGTCTTCGAAATAATTTTTTTTTCTTATTTCTCAGACATTCTGGTTTCCTTACGATGTTTTCTTTCACCACGGAGCACGTGATAAATCAGCACTTAAAATTTGCAATTAACATTTCATTGGTGCCGGGGAATCGAACCTGAATTTCTCGCGTACTGTGAAATTTAAAGCGAGCGCCTAGCCCCAGAGCTACCACGTCACTAATTTGAAAAGCGGATGTATAACTTACTGCGATTATTCTGTGCGTGTCCAGCGACGAAGATCGCGGCGAGCACTAGCCAGCCCCACTCCATCTTCTCTCAGCTGTCTTCACTCGTCACGGTGTGCGACATCTAAAAAAAAGAAAGAGATGGTTAAATCTTGTAAAGCTCTTGTAAAAGCTAAAATTACAGCCCTATTTTACATATGGTAGAGCCATGCTTCTATATTATGGTTGTAGTACAAATGGGTCAGCTTGACCGGGGTAGGACCATGCTCACGCAGAATACAGGCGTAAAATAGCAGCTTAATGCCGCTGTGTTTCGTATGGTGAGAACCCTAAAACCCTTTTACTAGATACGAGGGCGACACTGAAAGTTTTAGAACTGGCCACTTGTAAACGATATAATAAAAATATAAGTTCAAATTTTGAAAATGGAACTCTTTGCCAATATTATTGTGATGTATTTTATTAAATTGACATTTATTTACAATTTGGCGGCAAATTGAAAATTGTCTGTGTCACGTCAGCATGAATTTAACGCAAGAAATTTTTCGTACAATGATTTTTTATGACTTTCGATGTCATTTAAGTCAACAAGAAAGTTATGATGGACTTCGATTGGCCTTTTACGATGAAGCCCCATCTCGTGCCACTGTTTACAACTGGTTTAATGAGCTTAAACGTGGTCGCACTAATCTCACCGATGATCTGCGTGAGGGACGGCCTTCTACGGTGACGACTGAAGATAACATCAGTGTTGTGCGGCGTATGATAGAGACTGACAAAAGAGTGACTTATCAGCAGATTCGGACAAGCTTAGGCATCGGTATGAGTCAAGTGCACAAAATTTTCCACGAAAATTTAGCGGTCAGGAAGCTTTGTGCCCGGTGGATACCTCATAATTTGACAGAGGCCCAAAAACTCCGTCGTGTTGATTGGTATTCTGAAATGGTTCAAAGATTTAACGGAGGTGACTCAAATGCTGTGTTCGAATACTTACGGGTGACGAAAGCTGGATTTATTGTTATGATCCTGAAACTAAGAGACAGTCTGCTGTCTGGGTGCTTCCTTCCGAGGAGATGCCAACTAAAGTGAAGAGATGTCGAAGCGTGGGAAAAAACAACGCCTCGTCGCACACCGCCAAGCAAACAATCGACTACTTGGCGACGTCAGATGTGGAATTACTGGGTCACCCGCCCTATAGCCTCGACCTTGCAATTTTTATTTATTTCCGAAAATAAAAGAAAAACTTCGAGGAAAACGTTTTATGGACGCCGAGGAAGCAGTGGCTGCGTTTCAAAATGCCGTCGAAGAGACCCCTAAGGCCGAGTGCTTTTCTCAGTGGTTCCATCGAATGCAGCGATGTATTGATGTATGAACACTATTTTGAAAAGATATAATAAAACAAATAACTTGCTAGTTTGTTCAGTTTTTGATTTTCTAAGAACTTTCAGTGTCACTCTCGTACAAGGCATTCCTTCTCAGTCCTCATGGGTGACAACGCTTCTGCATTTTGATTCTTGATCGAGGATAAATGTAGATGTCCATGGGCCAAAGCATCCACTTACAGTCAGGTGGACTATGTGCTCGTTTGTCACCCTTATTCTATAAAAATAAAAAATATTTTAAATTATGTATTATTATTATAAAAACACTAGTTTTTCCTCAAGCCATCATCAGGGTATTTACTATTATTATATTTCATTTGAAATACCCTGATAATGCCGTGAGGCGAAACCGGTCAGTTTTAATAATTAGCATTATAATAATTTAAAATAAAATTCAAATACTAGTACAAGGTGTTTATCCAAATCACAAAAATAAAATAAATATTTAGAGACGATGGCAAGAGACTCGACGGTATAACTTTGGTTGAGGTAAAGCCCTAGTGTGAGATGCTACATGCGTAGATACTTTGGCAGCCTCTCATCTCAAGGGTACCTCGTTTAGATCCGGGGCGGCATCAGAGGCAGCTGAATTAATTAAGGGGCGCAAATATGAGTCTCTGAGAGATGACTACATATTTGTGCCATTTGCTGTAGAAACTATCGGTCCGTGGGGTCCACGTGCGGTGATGTTCCTAAAGAAACTGTATCCGCGACTGGTAGTCGCTGCTGGTGATAAGATGATGGTAGTTTTTTCTCGCTCAAAGACTAAGTATAGCCATTCAGCGAGGAAACTCAGCCAGCGTTCTTGGCAGTATACCGCGGGGAGTAGGACTGTATGATAATTTAAGTTTTTATTTTTAGTTTTTCTGTATTATCGTTTTTAAATATTGTGTGTGATCTTTATGTTAGATTTAATTTTTGTATTATATAAAATTAACATAATTTATTGAATTAAGTTACTTTATATTATATTATTAATTAATAAAAACAAAAATTAAATAATTTACTTTGTAACAAATTATTAAAACAAAACACATACATTGGAAAATTACGGTGAAAAGGATGGTAAGTGGATGCTGTGGCCCATAGACATCTACGTTTACCCTCGATTAAGAATCAAAATGCAGATGCCTTGTCACATCACGGAAAATCTACTGGATAGAATTTCCGTGATGCGCGTTAATTCAATTAGGTTTTCTAAGTTTTATTTCTTAGACACTTGGCCCTAATCTAAAAAAAATATTGCGATATCTTCATTTAATATAAAGTTATTAAAGTTTTAAAAATAACGATTTTTAAACGAGGTTTTTTCACACCGTCAACTGCACGTCGCTTGCTCTCGCGTTACTAATCCATATAATTTATATATTTTAGCCAGAAACGAAGCAACGAATAACATTGTTTACAAAGAAATTATGTCTTTTTGATGGTTTGACCTTCGCGCATACGAAAACTTTGTTAATATATCAAGCAACGCGTACGAAGTCGCGGATACCAGCCAGTAACTTATAAATTATTTTAATTTATAGATTAATGAAATATTAAACAAGATGGAAGCAAGTAGCAAACATTCTATATTAAAACGTTTTAATAACTCCTTTGCATAATACTCCAGGTGGTATTGCAAAGTTGCTTTCAACTCGAGCAGCCCGGGATAAAATGTGGAGTGATTCATGATTTTAGTTCAAGCTTAAACCTGAAGGCGGAGGGAGGGAGGGGCAGGAGGGGGATAAGGCGCACTCACCTCCTCTGTATTCTCGCTAAAATGGTGTTTCAAAATGCAAAATGTAGGAATGTTCAATGCCAGCCGTGCGAGTCGTGTTAGCCGTGTAATAGCAACGGAGAAGATTTTTTCACTGCCCCAATAAAGTTTTAAGAGCCGTGGAAGCTGAAGCGCTCGCTATAAGTTATACGCGAGCAACCCGGGTTCGATTCCCGCCGGCACCAATGAAATTGTTAATTGCAATTTCAAGTGCTGATTTACCACGTGCTCGGCGGTTAAGGAAAACAACGTGAGGAAACCTGCATGTCATGGAGATAAGAAAAAAAAATATTTCGCAGACATGTATAGTTCGCCAGCACGCATTGGGACAGCGCGGCGTACATTTCCTTGCCCTAGAACCCTCTCAGAAATGAGAGGAGGCCTGTGCCCAGCAGTGGGACGTATATAGGTTGTAACTTTAACTTCAATAAACAATTGTGTTTTGATGAAAAAAGCAGACTTGGCCAATTGCGATATTGTCACATTATATAAGATATCCAATATATATCAACTAGCAGAAGGAGTGAAAATCATTTGGGTGAAATAGTTGGTTTAGAATAACCGACATAGCCTAACGGATTAGTAAGCTTTAAGTGGCAATGGGCCGGCCATATAGCTCGAAGAACCGACAACCGATAGGAAGAAAGTTCGCGAGTGGCAGTCTCGTATCGGTAGGCGAATTGTAGGGCGGCCCTTGTTATGTCATAGATACTATTTACTTTATATTATAAGTCCTGTATACTTTATATTGTTTATTTACTAAATTACTTTCTTAGAAGCCAAACTAATGTTATGTCATAGGATACTATTTACTTTATGTTATAAGACCTGTATACTTTATAAATCATATTGTTTACTTCCTTAGAAGCCACACTAATTCGATTGTAATATTATATGCTTATGTTTATAGTTTACCATAAGTTAACCATAACATCAAGAACAATGTTGTTCCCTTATGTTTACCCCCACCTCCTAGCTTCCTACACTATTTAAACCAAATCTTTTGATCCCTCAATATAATTCCATTCCCAAGTTCTCTGTATCAACTACTATATTTTAAGTCTCTGCCACATAACACCATCCACTAGATGAAGTCGACTTGGTAAGACATGCAGTAAGTCGATGGATGCAGGTGGCTCAGGACCGTGCTTTGTGTCGTTCTTTAGGGAACGCCTATGTTCAGCAGTTGACTGGTGAAGGGCTGTACCTAATGACCATGATGATGATGAGCTTGGTTTTATGTATACTTGCGGAGCCACACTCAGCGGTGGCAAAGTCATTGATTTCTATATTCTTATCACATTTCCCTTTCTAAATAATCATGATTATATATGTAACAGGAAAAAGGTATAGTACGATAAGGCGGATTTTTTAAATAGGATAAGGATAACAAACGACCACACAGTCCAACTGATGGTAAGTGGTTGCTGTGGCCCATAAACATCTACATCTATGTCACCCCTGAGGACTAAGATGGAATGTTTCGTTTCCAGTAAAAGGGGTCTCTGGTTCTCTACACTCACCATACAAAACACAGCAGTGTTAAGCTGCTATTTTACGCTGGTATTCTGTGAGAGCGTGGTCCTTCCCCGGTCGAGCCGACCCATTCGTGCTACAACTATACTACTAATATAGCTACAGCATGGCTCTACCACGTAATAATCTTTGTAGGGTAAAAAACGATAATAAAAAAAAGTTTTTTTGCTATTTTATTACTTATGTACTACAATATATTTCAAAGAACCGACTACCGATGGAGACGGAAGGTTCTTGAGTGGCAGTCTCGTTCTGATAAACTGGTGTTGGGCATTACCCCACTAGATGGAGTGACGACCTGATGAAACACGCAGGCAGTCGACGGATGAAGGTTTTTTATAGAATAAGCAATAAGGGTGAAAACGAGCACACAGTTCACCTGATGGTAAGTGAATACTGTGGCCCATAGATATCTACATTACATCTTCATTAATCCTCGATGAATAATCAAAATGCTGATGCGTTGTCACCCCTGATGGATTAAGATGGAATGCTTCGTTTCCATTAAAAAGGGTCTCCGGTTCTCATCACTCACCATACGAAACACAGCAGCTTTAAGCAGCTATTTCACGCTGGTATTCTGTGAGAATGTTGTCCTACCCCGGTCGAGCCGACCCATTCGTGCTACAACCATAATATAGCTGCAGCATGGCACTGCATCATAAAAGTTGGTTAAAGTGCTCGAAACGTCGGTAATTGAAAAAATTTAAATTAAACGTAAAACTAGTTTTATTTCATCTGCATCTATATTTTTGCAATTTGCTAATTAGTTCGGAGATACCCCGCATTTTATAGTAAACGAGAATTTAAAATGAACAAGAAAATGTTAATTACCATGTATTTGAAATGAGATATTTTCCGAAGACGAATGTAGTAATAAAGAAATATAACTTCTAGCGATCCGCCCCGGATTCGCACGGGTGATTTCTGGAACTCGACAACAGTGCCACCTACCGGGTCCAATTATGGATCTACACCAACCAGGGACCTACTTAAACACACACAAAACAAGTGGTAAAATTTTGTACAACCGACTTCAATATAAATAAAATGAGAGCATCATCAATGTAGTCGAAGTCAATTAAATACGAATTATTAAGGGTAACTCAAAAACTACTGGTCAGATCTTGATCAAATTTATATGGGACCACAGAAAAATTACCAGCTTTCAAATTAAAAAAGAATCATCAAAATCGGTTCAGCCGTGTAGGAGGATTCAGTGACAAACACACGTATAGAAGAATTATATAGGTACATATTATATACATATTATGTACATATTATATAGATACATGTAACTATAGTTAATATTAAATTAAAAATAATAGTTATAATTAATATTTATATGTGTAGTAATATGTTTAAAGATAATGGGGTGTTAAATAACACTACTATTTTAAGTTTTATAGCCAAGATATTATATATATTAATTACAGTAGGTACATAGAATGTAAATCGGTGATGTATTCGCCAACACTGCTCTGCAGTTTGGCGAAAGTAGGATAAGAAACAACCGACTGTATTTTTATGTTATAAAAAATTACATTAAATTAACGCTTTGACACAAAAATATACCTAATCTACGCATTCCCGAGTAATGTACCCTTCCAGTGTGTCGTCGTGGGTGTCGTGGGTGTCGTGGGTGTCGTAAGAGGCGACAGAGTAAAACGAATCAAAATAAAAAGACTGCAGTTGCCGACCCGCTTGCCTAGTGTGGAAACTTCGGCAAATACATATGAGGCAATCTATGGGGGAGGCCTATAATTAGCGGTTGAATTTAATAGGCTGTAACGATATAAGATAAAATGTATAAGTAGAGCATGCAATACCGTTAAATCGTTACCGCAATTTCGCGAATTCCGCGAATTTCGCGAATTTCGCGCTGTATTTCAGTACCGCAAAAGCGAGATTACAGATGCGAATTTCGCGGTATTACGTATACGGAGGAACAATAGTTAAATATCTGGAGACTGTGTATAACTATCTGCTAAGCGTTCCACCAACGAGCGTAGAAGCTGAGAGCATTTTCGGCTGTTGGATACATATGTAATAAAATTAGAAGTTCTTTTAATGATGTGATAGTGGATATGCTTTGCTTTTTACATAAACATTTCAAAATTAAATCTCATGTTAGTGTTTTAATTTAACCCCCATTAAAGATTATTTTACTCATGTTATTTTTTTAGTTAAACCGCCATTAAAGGATTTTTTAATTTCGCAATATCGCAAATTTTGTGATGTTACAAGTTCTGATACCGCAATATTGCGTTATTGAAAATATACTGCGGCATTGCATGCTCTATGTATAAAGTACCTTGTCATCCCTAAAGACTAAAATAGCATAGGTAAGAGGGTAGTGCCTCGTAGTGAAGCATCAATAGGTTTAACTTCACATGTATTTAGTAACGTAGTAATTTAATTTAGCTGACGTATTGGATATGACGTTTCAGAACGCAAATCCCACTATTCCAGCCAGTAATGCGAAATGTAATTCTCTGCGTATTCCATTTCAATTACCGGATATCCGGCTGGGATTTGCCGGTCAAACGGGATCCAGCAATGATAAAATTTACGAGTAAATTAATGTGCATGTTCGATTGGTGTCTGACGAAAATGAATTGCAAATTATATGCGTAGTGTTAGGTTGACAATGATTTTAAAGTGATTAGGACAGATTGTATTATTCCTGCAATTGAAAGGGACTATTAATTTAAAAAATGCCTATTTCAAAATATTACCTGTATGAATCTAAAAGAATATATTTCAATATACTATAGAATAGTTCAAGGTCATACCATGAGAACCAGAGTAACCGACATAGCGTAACGGAACTGAAGTAGCAATAAGCTGGCCATAAAGCTCGAAGAACCGACAACCAATGGGGAAGAAAGGTTCTCAAATGGTGCAGGCCCCCTACACCATTTGTATAAATTTTTCTGTGTCTTTTTATGTGCACATAAATAGGGTAAGTCCGGGGGAGTTGGCCATAGTTTTTTTTAAGAAACCAGTTAAATTAAAACTACAAAGATTAATTAACAAAAATCAACTTTTAATTAAACTTTCGACATTAAACTCTTAGAATATCACATAAAAATATTGAACTTTAGCATAATTAGGGTGGATTCGACCAAATACCATGTTACTCCAGAGTAACTAACCCTAGAATAATTTTACTCTTTGCTCTTACTCTCAGATAACTTCGTTTGCGTTTTTCCAACACAAACGTAGAGTAGCTAATACTGGGTCACCCCCGAACGGGTTCTCGACTTGTCGTGGCAGGGGGGCTTAGTAGCCATGGCTTGGTCACCCGCGGTGAACAAAGAGGAACCCCTTGGCTGGCCCGTGGTGTAGGGCCGGTCCGAGGTGGCCACTCCGAGTGGGCTTGGCGAGCCCACTTCGGATGTGTGTCGGTGGGCTGCGGTGAGAGGGGTGCCCTCTCCCCATACCGCTGCGGCTGAGGTTGAGTCGCGGGGGAAGAGGAGTGTTGAGGAAGGCGTATCTTGTGTTCCTGATGCGCCTTGCCTGAGAAGGAGAATGGAGAGAAGTTCTCCCCGAGAAGGGGCTGCCATGGGGCGGCCAGCGCTGGTGGGGCCGCGGATGTGTGCGAAAGCGTTCCCGTGGCCCTGCCAATATGCGGCGAAGGTGGAACACCATGGGGTTTTAGTCAGTGCGAGTCCGACATAACCCGCCCTTGCCCCGCGAGGCGGGTATGCGTAGGCATTAGGCTTATATAGTAGGTGAGTTTCTTCTCATTTTCCTTGCTGAATGTGATGGTGGATGGATGAAAATCATGGTCCCATGGATCCTTTTTGTCATTTTGTACTTGTATCGTCTTTCTATACTCGTTATAAAAACTGGTAGTCATTTTATCTTCAAACAGCGTCCAAGGTAGCCTTAAATGATTTTTCAATCCAGTTCCTTATTACTAAAACATCTCTCTCTTTATTACTAACATAATTAGTTTATTTCACCATAGATAAAGCAAAATACTACAAGTTATAATAACATAACTTTCAATATTACATATATATATATATATATATATATATATATATATATATATATATATATGGCCATCTCATACCGACCATGTATGGCCATCTCTCCTAATCACCCGGAACATTTAACTTAAAAAAATACTTATTTTGTATGATGCATAATTACTAAAACTGTGTAACGTAAACCCTTTGAAAACTTTAAGCTCCATACAAATCAATATAGGTACATTCTACTTACTTTTTGTAATTTTTTCGCCGAAGTTAGATCGAAATGTCGATCCCACGCAGCCACGCACTGCACGAAGTGTACTAACGAGAAAGTAGTGCAATTTAGGAAGTGTGACTGTGATTTTTTTTGATTTGCCATCTCTCTCTTACGGCCATCTCTCCTGTTTCACAAATGTGAACACAATCTCATCGATGAATGGATGCTGTGGCCTGTATGTGGAATGTGAGATGTCTTGGTTGGGGCGTAAGATAATTCACCAATAGTTATCGTAAAAGGCAACTATAGAAAACACCAGGAAAATCTAGCGATAACGGTATGACCCTGTTGTTTACGCCAGACGTAAAATAATAATAATAACAATGTAATGATAAATATATTCCAATAAAATATTTTGAGGTTATCTGAAGTCCGCCAACATACATTGGGGCAGAAATAAGAGAAGGCCAGTGCCCAGCTGTGGGATGTATACAAGCTGTAACTGAATTTAAACGTAGTGATATAATTATCGAACGTTAGTATAGTTAACGCTAGTGCGTATCTACTAAGATTCTCGTATTTGTCAATGGATTACAGCGTCAACTTAACTTCAGGTAGACCATGTGCTCGTTTGGCAGTTTAACTTCTTATAAAACTGCTACCTGTCAGAGGCCAGAACATCGTCTTTTGGAAAATCTGCTTATCGAGTCGTATATCCGCAGGTCAAGATAGGTTAATAAGATGATAGCCTCCAAGTACTTGGCTCGGGGCACCCGCTGCGCAGGTTTTTTTTATAGAATTAGGGTGACAAATGGGCACACAGTCCACTTGATGGTAAGTGGATGCTGTGGCCCATAGACATCTACATCTATCCTCAATAAAGAATCAAAATGCAGATGCGCTGCCACCCGTGAGGACTAAGATGGAATTCCTCTTTACCAGTAAAAAGGGTCTCCGGTTCTCTACACTCACCATATGAAACACAGCAGTGTTAAGCTGCTATTTTACGCTGGTATTCTGTGAGACCGTGGTCCTTCCCCGGTCGAGGCGACTCATTCGTGCTGCAACTATACTACTAATATAGTTGCAGCATGGCTCTACCACGTACATCCACGTACATTAGGTGGAGTTAGAGACCGCGGAGGAAGGCGCGCCTAGTTTTCTGGTACGCCTTACTTAAGAAGGAGAAGGAGGAGGACTTGTCCTCCTTAGAGCGTCGGCGAAGATGGTTTTTATTACCCTGCAATAACGACAGCTAGATAATAAGTTTAGATTTTTTTGTCCTTTTTTTAGGAATTACCTTGTCACCTTACCGTCGGCAACTGGCACGTCAAATTGAACAAACTCAATATTATTGATTAACTGTTTGCATTGCGCAGATGGCTGGGGGTACTCCGCGATTTGCACAGCTGGACGTTTAGAAATATCACAGATTGAATTAATTTTGAAGTGTGTTCGTTAGGTACGGTAAATTGAATAATCAAAATTCTTTTCGATGAAGCTACGTAACATTTATGTGGTAGAGCTACCCTGCACCTATATTATGATTGCAGCACGAAAGGATCGGCACGCTCTTACAGAATACCAGCGTAAAATAGCAGCTTAAAATGCTGCTGTGTTTCGTGTGCTGAATGTAGAGAACCGGAGACCCTTTTTATTGGAAACGAGGCATTCCATCTTAGTCCTCACAACGCATCTGCATTTTGATTCTCAATTTAAGATAGATCTAGGTGTACACGGGCCATAGAATCATGTCCATATAAGCTTATAATTAACTTTAATTATACACTAACAAGGAAAATAAATCATAAAAAAATGCAGATAGGACCAACATATAAAAACCATGACATGTGAAATACCTAAATATGACTGCCACTCAAGTTATGTCAGGAGAGGTAGGTAACCTTATTACGTACATAAACGTACGTATTACTTAAGAAATAAAAGTCTCAAGTTTTATGTGGTAGAGCCACGCTGCAACTATATTATAGTTGTAGCACGAATGAGTCGGTTCGACCGGGGTAGGACCACGCTCTCACAGAAAACTAGCAGTAAAATAGCAGCTCAATGCTGCTGTGTTTCGTATGGTGAGTGTAGAGAACCGGAGACCCTTTTTACTGGAAAAGAGGAATTCTATCTTAGTCCTCACGGCTGACAACGCATCTGCATTTTAATTCGCAAACGAAGATAGATGTAGATGTCTATGGGTCACAACAACCACTTACCATCTGGTGGACTGTGTGCTCGTTTCAAAATCAATATGGCTTCCAAAAAGGTAAATCGACTAATTTAGCTATTCACCATCTTATTAGTTCATTGTTGACCAATATTAATGATAATTATTATACTACGGCACTGTTTATAGACTTAACTAAGGCATTTTACTTCGTATCATACGATTTATTATTAAATAAATTAGAATGAGTAAGAATAAGAGGTATTACGTTGCAGTGGATTGCTTCATATTTAACAAATCGTACTCAACGTGTCACGATAACGAAATTGGTCAATAAAGAAGTTAAAACGTATAATTGTAATTATCTTAAAAAATGATAACGGGGTTCCACAGGGCAGTATCTTAGGGCCTATATTGGTTATATTGTATATTAATGACACATATGATGCGACAAGTCATGAATGAACGAATACGGAAATGGAAAACAACCTGATGAATCGTGTCAAACGCTATTTAAAGGTCTTGGAGTGCTGCCACTGCCATCACTATATATTTTTGAAATTTGATTATTTAATAATAAAAACTTTTAACAAAAAGTAAAAACTGACTTCAAATTGCTAAAAAAGAAGTTATTTATTTGCTACCCTTAGAGTTAGAATTTTTTCTCCAAATTCATATGGGACCACCTTTGAAGTATAACCTATTTAATAAAAAATGAATAATTAAAATCGGTTCTCAATCTGCGAAGATATCATATGAAATTCCTTAAACAATAGTCCAATATGAAACTTTTTCCCTATTTTCCACCTTTGGGGGAGGAAGTTTTTCTTCAAAATTTAATGACTCTTGAGGTAAAGCCTATTTAATAAAAAAAGAATCATTAAAATTGATTCACAACCTGCAAAGATATCGCGTAACATACATACAAAAAAAGAACATACACTCGAATTGAGAACCTCCTCCTTTGAGGTATAGTTTACTCGCTCACGTAGAGACCCGGATAAGCTAGTACATAAAGATATACCTAAGTCACAAAGATATGGCAAAAGCTGTCTTACCATGTGTGTCCGGATATATAACAAACTCACCGACGAATTTAAAATTCTAAATACTACATTATTTAAAATAAATTGTACAAATAGCTCAATGAAAATGATTTCTATAGCGCAAAACAATTCATAGATAGTAAAAATTAGATTCTATATTTGGACAACATCTATTATAAAATTTTAATTTAATTATTGTTACAATGTAGATACCTATCTTTAAGTTATGCGACTGTTTACTATTGAAATTGACGATGCTCAGATTTGATATTTAACTAATTATTATTATATTATTTCTCTTATACTTAATTTTTAATTAAATTATGCGACTAATTATAATTCAAATAGTTAAGGATATATTTTACATTGTTTAAAAAATATTTGCATGCTATGTAAAATAAGAAAAACATGAGCGCTCGTTTTAACATTTATACCATGTTTTACGCAAATAAAGACTATTATTACCATTATTATAAAATTACATATAAATTGTAGGTAAAGCGTGTATTCCAAACCTGAATAGACCAGCAGATAAACAGCGTCTGTTTACAAGTACCACACTTAAGGCAGCCATTGCTTACATTCATACAGCTTTAATAAGTCGACTGTTGAACATAGATCCCTATTGAGTTGCAACAATTGCGTATTGCTTGTTAAATGGATTGAATCTGGACTTACGTGAGTACGCTGTCCAACTGATATTAAGTAGATATTGTTGCCTACAGACATCAGCCTCTATTGTCGATTAAAAATCAAACTGCAAATTCGTTGTCACTCTAAAGATGAACATGGAATGCCTTATTTCCAGTAAAAACGGTATCCGGTAACATATCGTGGTCATTCGCCGGCCGAGCCGACCCATTTGTGCAACCATAACATAACTGTAGATTGGCTCTACAGCGTATACTTAAACACATATAAATATACACAAATAAATATTTCTTTCTTTCTTCCTCTTTCTAATGGTAACTATATTTACAAGCAAATGAAGGTATACATCAAGGAGTTACAAACTTTGAACTCTTATAAAGTAAAAATAGTGTGCAAAATAAAGTTAAAAAACTTTAATTTAAAACAAATTCCCGTCGGCATCGTGGTCGCGTCGTACCGTATTTTAGATTTTCAATTTTACCCTCCGCCGCATGCTTTAGTTTAGCAGAATATCCAGCTGTTGTTTAAAAGTTCCTTAAAGCTTGTGCAGTCTAAATTAGGGTTGTCACATTGAAAGCTTAAAATACCAGGACAAGGCAAAGTCAAACAATAATTATTTTAAGTTTAGTACTTTTAAGACCCGTGCAGACTTCTGCAGAAACTTGGTAGTTTCAAAAATAAACACGTCTTAAAAATGCATGGCTCCCAAGTGAACCGCTTTTGATCCCAGCCGGCACCGATAATATTGTAGCATTATAAGGACTTATTTATTATGTGAAGATAAATTAAATGACGATATAGTGGCGGTGTAGAAATATCCAGTATCCCATAACGCCCATGGGTGTCGTAAGAGGTAACACCGTTACCGTTACAGCCTATTAAAGTCCACTGCTAAACAAGGTCTCCACATAGATTGCCTCCTAGGCGGGATGTTTTCTATATTTGCTACGCTTGGCAAAGCGGGTTGGCAACCACAGTTTTCTATTTTCAGTCGTTATTATTCAGACGCCGCTGCATATCTTCTGAATTGTTTCGCTATGTCACCTCTTACGACACGCACGGGATGATATGGAGTAGTGGATATACTTGCACTGCCACTATACGGTAAAAGAGGCTCTCTCTCTTCCAAGAAGCAATAGAGGAAAACTAAGTCAGGAGGTGGGCAGCAGCTTTTTCTTAATAACCACCAGATAATAAAATCTGTGGTTGCCATCTCGTCTACCAATTACGGAGATAACAATAGAAATATCACCCTATGTGACAATCTATGGGGGATGCCTATTTTTTGATTTATTTTATATAAGAGTATATATATATTATGGTAAGTGTTAACCGCCGTCAATGAACAACTACAAAACCAGGAGAATCGCAGGTGCTTTGTCGGTCTTTAAAAAAAGGAGTAAGCTCGTTTCTTGAAGGTCCTTAAGTCGATCCTTGCGGAAAAATCGCCAGTGGTAAACAATTCTACATCGGTCGTCCGAAGAAGAAAACTGCTAGTAAATCGAAAAGTAGTGAACCTCCACGCATCCAGACCATGTGGATGGTAACATGATACGACGCCTTTATTTAACAGTGGACTTTTGATAGACGGTAATTATGATGACGATGATTTCAAGTTCGCGTATTGGCACACCGAGGCAAACTTATTTCTGCTGGTAAAACCCTTGCAGAAATGAAAGGCGGCCTGTGCCCAGCACTGAGATTTATGGAAGCTTTACTTTACTCATAAAATCTTAATATACATATATTTTTGAAGAACATCAAAGTTAATATATTTTGTGATTAGGGTCACCATAATTCTATGTGGTGGTAGGATTTGTAAGATAGGATGTAGGAAGATACAACTTGTCAATTTCCCTTTGTTGTAAAGAGTAAAAAAGATAAAGAAAGATCTTATAACAATTACGAGTACAATTTAAAAAAAATCCACGATTGATCAATGAGATAGTGGATTCTCTTAAGCGGATACTAATCGGTTGAATGTGAAGTATTGCAAATTTATTATAATTACACACCAATGTATCGATCGTCGACCTTAATACACTTGTTCTTATAATATCATGTCTATTGTGAAGCTAGTTAAGTATAACCAGATCTAATGTTCCTATAAATAAATATATATACTTACTCTATTGCAATCGTTTTGATTTATTTTATTATAAATATCATAATAAATAGTTATTGGATGTAATGTAAAGCACTATATTTTTAAAACTAATATAACTGTCAAGAGTATATAGCTACAAATAATAAACATCTGAGACAGTCCTGTTGAAATCCGGTCATATGGAAACCCTAGCTCAGATACCAGAAGTGATACATGGGCTTACTTTAAGTAAAAAGTTGGGAGAGGTAATGCGATTCAAAGGAAGGGGTAGGGGGATGAAAAACTGCTCCCTGTTTATATTCAAAGTTATATTAAAAAGTTCTTGTTTTAGAAACACTAACGACCACCTGGTTTAGAGATTACAGTATTAGACGGTTCTGGGTACGAATAGAGAGTGAAATAACGTCACTCTTGTGAGATCAGAGAGAACAAGAACGCAATCCATCTGATGGTACATGGATGCTGTGTCTCATTCATACCTATATCTCTTTTTTATAGGATAGGGTGACAAACGAGCACACACTCCACCTGATGGTAAGTGGTTGCTGTGGCCCATAGACATCTACATCTATCCTCAATAAAGAATCAAAATGCAGATGCGTTATCAGCCGTGAGGACTAAGATGGATTGCCTGTTTTCCAGTAAAAAGGGTCTCCGGTTCTCTACACTCACCATACGAAACACAGCAGCATTAAGCTGTTAATTTACGCTGGTATTCTGTGAGAGCGTTGTCCTTCCCCGGTCGAGCCGACCCATTCGTGCTACAACTGTACTACTAATATAGCTGCAGCATATATCTGTTCTATCCTCGACAAAATATAGATGCGCTGTTATTTCCAAGCGACCAACAAACTTCCAGTCTATTTGATGGTAAGCGGCTTCTGCAGTCCATGAATACCTGCAGCCAAATCCCAACAAGGAAGGCTACATATGCTTTGTCACCTCTGAGGACTAAGATGCCTCACACCCTGTAATTATACTCGCTCGCTATTCTCTTCAGATCGGAACACATTAGTGGCACAAGCACTGCCATTTGGCAGGAGAGATAGGTAAGAGTGTAGTACCTACCATTACGGTACCTACCTCGGTAGAAAACAAGTCCTACCCAGCTAGTAAAATACCATACATGCAGGAAGGCGATAGATGCAGGTGGTACATGACCGTATTTGTTACATTCCTTGGGGAAAACCTGTTCTCAGCGGTGAACTTGTGAAGGGCTGTTACAATAACGACGTTGATAATGTCCCTATAAATGTGTGATTCATTCCATATCAGCGCTCTTATACGACGTAATCGCTATTTTAAAAACCGAGTCACTGCTAGAGTTTCGAAAAACAAAAACAAAATGTTGATGAAAGTTTCCATCGATAAACATTTTTCACGATTGGCTCTCCGAAACATAGTCAGTATACAGTTCGTTCATTCAATGTTCCGCTCTCGTTCATCCGGTCGTTCATTCTGCTTCGCAATTATTGCTATCGTTAGTTGATTGCAGTGATCCAGGCGGCGATATTTTTTATCACCCGATTGATCAGTGCTTTTGAATTGAGCCGTAATATCGCCTATATTTGCAATGAAAGGAAATGAAAAATCTTTATTTGTCGATGTAAAAAATTAAAAAAATGTTTTAATGTCATTTTAACATCTTTTTTAATTTACTATAGTTTCAAAATGAGGTTCCCCTGTCTGGAGTAAAAACGGCGTGCTCGTAAGAAACTACGCAGGTCCATCCTCTTTTTGTCATTTTTTTCAAGCCAATAGTATGATATTCTTAATTAAAGTTGACTATTTAATTTATTTATTTATTAAGATTTTGGCTTGGATGCTTGTCCTTTAAGCCATGTCTTCATTTCATTCGGGATCTTCGTTTTTATAGATTTTTTGTTTAAAAACTTCTTCTCAATATGTTCATGCGTAACGTTTTTGGAAGAATTTGACAGCAGCCTGAGCCAGCAGACAGTCGATGACGACAATATCTCAAGGCGTCTAAGCAGACACATTATTTTAGGCAGATCATTCAGATTCACATCACAATCGGAGCATTCGTTTCATCGTTCCTACTAATAGTTTATATGCGCAGACATTTAATACACAAAATTGCACCACTTTTCTATCGACTTCAAAAGGAGGAAGTACTCAATACGACTGTAAAATTCACTTCAAACTATTATTTTTACAATAAAACAAGAGCAGCAATCCGCCGCGGGCAAGTTCCCGCCAAAACTCCTTAAAGTTGACAAGAATACCAAACGCATCGATAATCAAAGCATGTCCTAATGATATTTATCTTCCAATAGATGGCGACATATATTTAACAGCTGCGTGGCGCAGTGGCATTGAGTTGCGGCGCTGAGGGCTGCGGGTTCGAATCCGCACGGAACAAGTATTTGTATGGCCTGCTGAGAACGAAGATGGAGTGCCTCTTTTCCATTAAAAAATGGTTCTCCGGTTCTCTACACTCACCATACGAAACACAGCAGCATTAAACTGTTATTTTGCTATTTCACGCTGAGAGAGCGTTGTCCTTCCCCGGTAGAGCTGACCAATTTGTGCTACAACCATAATATAGCTGCAGCGTGGCTCTACCACGTAGTCACATGACGAATATGCTAAATTTTTTCTACAATGGGAGATCCTTCAGGAGAGGGCCTTCAGGTATAGACAGGACTTAATCGCTTTTACAACAAAATCCCAAAAAATGTACAAAATTTGTCAATAAACAAGTTTAAATGTTTTATCAAAGAAAAATTGTACAAAAAGGGTTATTATAATATCAAAGAATACATAAAGAAAAAAACCCTGGGAATGGGGTGATCGCTACCATGCTGGTTATATTAAACAAAATTATTGTAAAGTGAAATATGTTTAAAAAAAGTCCCGCTGGGTTTCTTGCTGGTTCTTCCCAGGACAGAGGTATTTTCCGAATCAGTGGTAAATAACAAAATGACTTTCAATAAGTATTATGTAATAATCTATATTGAATAAAATTATTCTATTCTATTCTAATCATTATGTTCAGACAGAAGAAGTCAAAAATAACTACCCTTGGACAATCAAAGTTTTTATTTGACCACCCCGTTTTACACAGTGCGGGTGAAAAAATAAATATGTCATTAGCAGCAATAACACGAGACGCGCCCTAGGGGTGTGTTTCCGTGCGATTGACTCCCCTCGCATAGGGGTGAGTGTTGAGGGGAGAAGTTTTTTATTCAATTGTTTTGGAGAATTTCAGTACGGATGAATGATAGGATTTTCAGAATGAGATTTCAATAAATCTGTTCGTACGTACATTTCTTGAGGGGTAAATTCTCAAAATCGATATTATGAAATTTCCTTTGCTTAAATCTTTTAGGTTTTTATTTTATTAAATTTATGTCTTGTATTACTGTTACCGTTACAGTAACATCCTATTAAAGTCTACTACAGAACATACACCTTCCCCATAGATTGCCTCATAGGGGAGATATTTGCCACAATTGCCACACTTGGCAAGCTTTGGCAACCGCAGTTTTTTTATTTTTAGTCGTTATTAGGAAGACACTGCTGCCCATCTCCTGATTTGTTTCCCCCTGTCGCCTCTTACGACTTTGATGTGCAGTGGTGGTGTAAGAATATCCACTACCCATATCATCCCGTGGGTGTCGTGTATTAACTCACACGTCTGTTACCCTGAGCAGTAAGCATAGACTACGGAATAAAAAACACATTAAAGCGTTAAAAAACAAATAGCTGATGTGAAAAATCGACGCACAAGTCTGCAGTCTGTGAACATGTACAGGTTCGCCCCCGCCATTACGTCAGATTTGATAGACCACAAATCCTCGCTAAAGAACACTGATTCCTTCCAAGGATGATTCGCGAGGCTATTGAAATCAAAAAACATCCTAATTTCAATAGAGAAGATGGCTGTGTGCTACCATCTGCTTGGGATCCTATAATTAATAAAATTAATTCCCAACCCAAGCATACAACTGCAAGACTTCAAGATACTATAAGTTCATACTGCGTAGATCGGAACAAAAATTAAAAATTTCTATCTGGAGTTAGCCGTGGTTAACTATGACATTAAGTCGTCGAATACCTCAGTCCTCACCGTGATCATGGGTGTTCTAAAGTGTTCGAAATGTCAAGAATATAAAATAAAATAAGTTAATATTCGCCATAAAATCCGTAAAAACGAGTTTTGTTTAAAAGAGACTACGGATTTACATTTGGCACGATCCTGACACACCTCACACCTCTCCCGTTGCTTTCACATCCATGTGTCTACGCATACATGCTCGTTGGTATATCTTCAATTTGGTCAATAAACAGAATAGTTATAGCTTTAGTTGCTTTATAAGTTTAAGGTTTCTTATATTTACGCGAACACTACACATTGAATAAAACTATTTTTACGGATTTTATCGCGTTTAATTTTACTAATTTTGATTCCCGACGTTTCGGGTGCTTTACAGCACCCATGGTCACGGGGGGGACTGAGGTGTTTGACGTCCTAATGTCATAGTTAGCCCGGTTACCTTCAGTTTTTTGAATATTAATTTTTGGTCCGATTTACGCAGAATGAGCTTACAGTATCTTGAAGTCTTGCAGTGGTATGCTTGGGTTTGGATTTAATTTTGTTAATTATAGGATCCCAAGCAGATGGCAGCACCCATCCATCTTCTCTATTGAAATTAGGATGTTTTTTAATTTCAATAGCCTCGCGTATCATCCTTGGTAAGAATCGGTGTTCTTTTGCGAGGATTTGTGGTCTATCAAATCTGATGTAATGGCGGGGACGATCTTGAACATGTTCTGCAGTCTGTGAAATTGCATTTAGTTAAAAGCTGTTATTTTGACATTACAAACAGACAATTCAATTTTATTTATTTATATAGATTAAGAATCAAAATGCAGATGCGTTGTCATCCCTGAGGACTAAGATAGAATTTATTATCCAGTAAAAAAGGTCTCCGGTTCTCTACACTCACCATACGAAACACAGCAGCATTGAGCTGCTATTTTACGCTAGTATTTTGTGAGAGCGTGGTCCTTCCCCGGTTGAGCCGACCGATTCGTGCTACAACCATAATATACCACGTAAAAATTACACTTAAGATTTTTTTCCTTTGGTTATGGATTTGTACGATTGTACTTTTGCCAGTGTCAAGTAAATTAAGAAATTATCTTTTATAATAATTTATTTCAAAACTTCTTCACAATATGTCGATACGTCACATTGTGATGTTTTTGGGAGATTTTAACGGAAACTCGAACCAGCAGACAGACAGTCAGAGACAGACAGTATCTCAAGGCAATTAGATAGTATCTCAAGGCGTCTAAGCAGACACTTTATCTTGAGATTTACATCACCATCGGAACACTTGTCTTATTGTTCCCACTAATAGTTCACATACGTTGACATTTAATACACAAATTCGCGCCATTTTTAAGTATCAAAATCTGCTTCAAACAATTATTTAAACAATAATACAGGAGCATCAATTCGCCGCCGGTTGAGTTCCCGCCAAAACTCTTTAATTTACTTTGTAACTATTGAATTACTGAGTTTTTGATTTTGTAATAGTTTGTATAAAAATAAAACTTTATTTTGCATGTTCACCGATTTTCAGGATTTAGGAATAGCTAAACCGATTAAAATAAATCTTGTTTATAATATAGGCTATGCTCGAAAGGTGGCTGATGAGGGCATCCACGACTTTTTCTGCCAACAGGGCGGCGCCACTTAAAAATGAGGTGTAGGTAATACTTGACAGATCTTTCTCGCTATGAAATCTGTCAAGTATTACACCTCATTAATTGGTTCGAAAATTGTGAAGGTTAATGTTTCTTGCTGTACTATAAGTCTATTTTATATTAATTAGATTAAAAATAAATAAACCAAACCATAGATATTCATAAAAGTAGAAAAATTAAAAAAAAAAGTTAAAAATGTGCAAAAAATTAAAGAACAAACCAGTGAGGCATTATTTTGTGTATTAATATAATACTTTAGAAACTGATAAACTTTCATTTAAGACTAACTTCTCCATTAAAAGACCATGTATAACAAAAAAACTTCACCTCAGTGTCAACTAGCGACATCTGGTGAGCGGAAGATTATTAGCCCTCATTAAATTTATAGAAAAAAACCCACTCTTAAGGGTGGAATAATAAGGGATAAAGTTTTTAATTTAATAAGACGACATTCTAGATGTTGTACTGACCTTCATCACCATCATCATCATCATCACAGCCCTAAACAAGTCCACTGCTGAACATAGGCCTCCCCAAAGGAATGCCACAAAGCAAAGAAAAATGCCACATACCCTTCACAAGTCCACTCAATGGGCTATGAATCAAACGTTTTATAAAATGTCACCTGTATTTGATTCTTCGATACACTATATCTGAGCATTGACTCCAGAAGTTATTGTATGAAAATTATTTTAGATTTTGAAGTCGATTCTTTACTTTTTATAAAGCTTAATTTGACCTTTAAACCAACGAGGTAATGTGGCCATTAGCCATTAGGCCACGCAGCCAATATTGTAAAAAAATGTTTTATTTTAAATTACTAAAACAAAAATGTACCATGCCGAAAAAAAAAATACTTGTCGAAAAAAGCTAAAAAAATATTGAAGTGATAAAGTGATAAGCATCTCGTTCCTTTGTTTTATTACCAACATTATTTTCCATCTCCATTTTGTAAATCAGACAGACTGAACTTACTGAAGGATAAATGTTTTAGCGTTGAAGGAAATCCGCGTAAAAGTATATTGGATTTCTTCAGTGTCGGGCGGTCACAGAGCGGCTAAAAGAAAATACAATTTAAGAAATGCACTCTAAGCTTGCCGATCGCTTTCAAATATAGGAACAGTCTTATTGAAACAAGAAAAGGCCACGTATTATTTCTATTTCTTTTTTTTTACTAAGGTTTTTGGCTTGGATGCTTGTCCTTTAAGCCATGTCTTCATTTATCTCAGTATCAAGAGATAATAATCCTTTATAGTACACTGCTTCACAATATGTTGATGCGTCACATTGCGTAGTTTTTGGGAGATTTTGATGGCATACTTAAGCCAGCAGACAGTTGGCGATAGTATCTTAAGACTCCTAAGCATACAGACACCTTGTCTTGAGTTCACTCATATTACCATCGGAGCACTCGTTTCACCGTTTGCGTTTGTGTTTTTTGTGTTTCCACTAATAGTTCACTAGCGCATACATTTAATACATAAAATCTCACCACTTTTACATATCAAAATTCACTTTAAACCATTATTTAAACAATAATACAGGACCAACATATACGTGGTAGAGCCATGCTGCAGCTATATTAGAAGTATAGTAGTAGCACGAATGGGTCGACTCGACTGGGGAAGGACCACGCTCTCACAGAATAAAAGCGGAAAATAGCAGCTGAACACTGCTGTGTTTCGTATGATGAGTGTAGAGAACCAGAGACCCTTTTTACTGGATTAGAGGCATTCCATCTTAGTCCTCAAGGGTGACAACGCATCTGCATTTTGATTATTTATTGAGGATAGATTTAGATGTCTATGGGTCACAGCAATCACTTACCATCAGGTGGACTGTGTGCCCGTTTGTCACCCTATCCTGTAAAAAAACAGGAATCCGCCACCGGTCAAGTTCCCGCCAAAACTCCCTTTTATTTCTTTATCGGAAATCCACAGATTATTTATGCTACTATTATTTTTTATATTCACTGTTTTTTAAATATCTAAACAAGCCGTATCGTTAAAACAGATATAAAAAACCCAACAGCGTAAAAATGTTTACTGAAAAGGGAAAGTTTTTGCAGCCAATGTTACTCCCACAATTAAGACTAACCTCGTATGTTAAAATCCATCAAGCCGTTTAGGCTACAGAGAGTGCCAAAGAAATAGACATACATACATACATGCTCTCGAAAAACATGACCCTCCTTCTGGGGCAGTCGGGTAAAAAGATCTCTGTTACCGTAGAGTTTTGGCAGGAGCTTGATCCTCCGGCGGATGTGCTGCTCTTGGATTAGCGATTCAATAATATTTTGAATACCGTTACAGCCTATTAAAGGCCACTGCTGAACATAGGTTTCCCGCATAGATCACTTCATAAGGGGATATTTGCCATAGTTGCCACGCTTGGCAAGTGGGTTGGTAACCGCAGTTTTTTTATTAGTTATTAGTAAGAAGCTGCTGTCATCTCCATCTTATTTGAATAATGGTTTATGTAATGGTGCCGTGTAGTGGCGTTGTAAGGGTCACTACTCTATAATATCATCCCGTGGGTATTGTAAGAGGCAACACAGGGAAATTAAACAGCAGATGAGGTCAGCATCTTCCTGATAACAACACGAAATGCGCCTGCGGAGCGCAGCAACTATGGCAAATTGAATACCTCATAAGCTTAAACTGCTGTGTTTCGTATGGTGAGAGTAGAGATCCAGAGACCCTTTTTACTGGAAAAGATGCATTCCATCTTAGTCCTCACGGCTGACAACGCATCTGCATTTTGATTCCCAAACGAGGATAGATGTAGATGTCTATGGGTCACAGTAACCACTTACCATCAGGTGGACTGTATGCTCGTTTATCACCCTATTATAAAAAAAGGTAATCATTGTGAGCTAATAATCTTCCGCTCACCAGATGTCGCTAGTTGACACTGAGGTGATGTTTCTTGTTACGCAATTTCATTTAATTGAGAATTTAATTTTTAATAAAAGTTTATCAGTTTCTAGAGTATTATAATAATACACAAAACAATGCCTCAATGGTTTGCTCTTTAATTTTTTGCACATTTTTAACCCTTTTAAAAAAAATCTACTTTTATGAATATCTCTGGTTTGGTTTATTTATTTTTAATCTAGTTAATATAAAATATTACTAAGAGTACGGAAATAAACATAAACTTTTACATTTTTTCGAACAAATTTACTTCCCCGCTATGAAATTCGTCAAATATTACACCTCATTTTTAAGTGGCGCCGCCCTGGTGGCAGAAAAAGTCGTGGATGTCCTCATATGCAGAAGTGGAATTTTGATCTTATGAATGAAGAAAGAATAGACTGGACTTAGTGCGGCTGTGTATAGATGATTTTAGATGTAGCTACCGGCATGCAATTGTGAAAAAATCGTCCTGATTAAGTTTTTTCTTAAACCAGATAGGGAGAAAAACGTCAAAGTTATTTTATGAAGAGCCATGATGCAGCTATGTTATGGTAATAGCAATGGGTCGGCTCGATCGGGGGAGGACCACGCTCTCACAAAATACTAGCGTGAAATAACGCTCTGCAGCTTGATGAGAACGCATCTGCATTTTAATTTTAATCGAAGATAAATGTGGACGTCTATGGGCCACGGCATCCACTTACCGTCAGGTGGACTGTGTTCTCGTTTTTCACCCTTATTTTATAAAAGAACTCCTCTTAGAATACATATATTATCCATTAAGAACAAAAATATAGATGCGTTGTCAACCCTGAGTACCGAGTAAAATGTTTTATAAAATGTCTCGTTATCAGTAAAAAGGGTCTAACAAAAAGCGGTCTAAAAGGGATAATTGCTCTTCGTCGCTTATATGTGGGATCTAGTTTTATTTTCTCGAATAGAATAGAATATTTTTATTCAATATATATCACAAGAATATAACCGCTGGATCAAGCTGTCGTCAAAATCAAAATCTCCCAAAAATTTCACAATGTGATGTCTCAGCATATTGAGACGAATATAGTGAATAAAATGTACATCAGACAAGGCTGTATGGTGTGGGACCTTTGCTTGCCATAGCTGCCATATGGGTATTCGCGTTTTTGACATCAGAGGTAAAACGTAGTGATTGTATACTGTATGGTCTGAGACACGTTCTTTTTTTAAATTAAATATTTAGATAACACATATTCTGTGGGGTACGGTATATACATAGATGAGGTTAGTTTGAGCAGCTGGTAGATCCCAGACACCTACTAACAACAGCTCGAATAATTAAACAAACACGGCTATAAATCTAAACTAAACACGTTAGCACATCCTAAATTGTTCTCGACCGAACGAACGAACGAAACGAACGCGCGAACTGCAAAATAAATTAACGTGTCGGTCGTAATTTTCGTTTGGATCGAACCGCACGTGTACTAGGAACGCATAAATCTTAACGGACTTCGTTAAATAAGTTTATGTATGCGGTGGTCAATAAGCGGTGATTCATTTCGTCCGTATGTTCGTTTTTTAGTCGACAACAAAAAAGAAAGATGTTCTCAATTCAACTGTACGTTTTTTATTCATACACGCGATAGTCAATTGTACACCAATTTTGATGACTCTTTTTTCATAAAATAGTCTACTTCAGGCGTAGTCCTATACACAATTGGAGAAAATATTGCACTCCAATGAGTGCTGGCGCCATGTGAAGTTCGCCAACACGCATTAGGGCAGCGCGGCGGACATTTCCTTGCACTAAAATCCTCTCAAATATAGGCTGTAACTTTAACTTTTAACTTTTGTAAGTACTTGTTGTAATTGTTTGTTTTCATCCAAATTACAAAAACGATACTGTAGTTCCACTAAGTGACAACAGTCATAAGTATAACTTATATATATTTCATTACATTTCTTATTATTTCAGGCAAGCGGGTTGACAACCGATTTTTTTTATTATTTGAAGATGTTATCAAGAAGATTCTGCTGCCCACCTCCCGTTTCTTTTCTCTCTGTCGCCTCTTACGACACTCTCAGATGATTTTTTTATATAATTAGGGCAACAAACGTACACACAGTCCACCTGATGGTAAGTGGATGCTGCGGCTCATAGACATCTACATTTACCCTTGATTACGAATCAAAATGCAGATGCGTTGTCACCCGTGAGGACTAAGATGGAATGCCTCGTTTCCAGTTAAAAGGGAAACAAAAAATACTACACAAGAAACACGAGGTTACAATCTGGATGGTATTCCAAAACATGTGCACCTAACATGATATTAGGTTACAGTAACGAGTTTACAGCGCAAATACTTATAACCCACAGGTATAGCGGAATATGTTGTGGAAAATTTAGAAAAATTAAATCTTTATTAAAATAATGTACATTTACATTTAAATTTTAAGCCTTGAATGCCTTATTTACAAAGTATAGTCCATTTTTGTAAAGCACCTTAGAGACCTTATGCAATTAATAAGCACCGAACCATATCGCGTGGTAATTCTACTACTAGCGACATCTATTGTTCATAAATAAAATTTAAACACTTTATATTGATCTGTTTACATACAAATCGTGAACACAGTTGTTTAGCCTTAATTTTATTCTGAGAGACCCTGGTATTGCGAAATCCGTGCTGCAGCATGGCTCTACCACATTAAATACAATTCCACGTAAACCGTCGATTAAAAAGAATAAAATTCACAAGTTACAAGAAATAAAGTTTCCAATGCCCTTATAAAGTTGCCGTATTCTTTTTGTATAAGTAATGCGGGGAAATTATTTTCCTTTGATAAAATTCTTACCGCAAAGTGTTCTGTTGTAAAGAAAAGAGGGTAGATATACTCTATGGTACGTAGTTTAGTATAATTAAAACGTATTTCTGTGAGTAGAAAGACGTCAATTGATAAAATGTTAGCCTTATTGAATAAAAACGCATTTTTTTTTATTGAATGAGTGTGAGAAATTAGCACACAGTCTATCTGATGGTAAGTGAATGCTGTGGATCAAAGATATCTACCTATCCTCGATTAAGAATCAAAATGCATTGTCACCCCTAAAGAATAAACTGCAATGCTTCGTTACCAGAGAAAGAGTCTCCGGTTCCCTACTCACCGTACGAAACACAGCAGCATTGAGCTGCTACTTTACGCTGGTATTATGTGAGACCGTGGCTTTTCATTATGGATATAACCATAATATAACTTCAGCATGGCTCTATCACGTAAAATATATTACACACTAGCTGGTACCCGGCGCGTTGCTGCCGCGGAAGAAATAATTGTGGATATACAGTTTTAAAATTGGAACAGTTATATTAAATGAAACTAATTTTTTATTATATCGCGTTTAATTTTAACTTTTTAATTCCCGACATTTCGACCCAGGGTCACGGGGGGGGGGGGGGGCTGAGGTGTTTGACGTCCCGATGTCATAGTTAGCCCGGCTACCTTCAGTTTTTTAATATTAATTTTTGGTTCGATCTACGCAGAATGAGCTCACAGTATCTTGAAGTCTAGCAGTGGTATACTTGGGTTTGGATTTAATTTTATTAATTATAGGATCCCAAG